>OZ004316.1:13122400-13649900 GCA_963924455.1 Pelagia noctiluca | reverse complement strand
TTCGGGAATTATGAAATGCTTCGAAAAAATAAGTAAAAAGATTGACGCAGATCAACCCAAAAGTGATGTCTTTGCTCAAGGTACAAATGTATTCAGAATATTAATCTAATTTATTAATTCATAATTATCAATTTAAATGTGTGCCGATTTGTCTAAAATGATCTGACCATAATATTGTTGAATGGAAAATCACAAGATTAATTGGGTGAAAATCTCTGTGATTGATGAAGATAAAAACTGGAAAAACAGACCAGTGAAAGATAGCATTCATTCAGTTCTATCAGCTCTCTGCATCAATCAAGTATCATACAAAATCACAGAAATCTAGTAAAAGGATATCAAAAGCATCATCATCTTAACTTCATAATGCAAGGGATGGCATGACCTCTGACGCAAAAACGGATGGATTAGCCCAGGGGAGGGTACTCCCATTGACAGGGGGTCCACTCTGTTTTAGGGTCAGATAAAGGGCTATTAATCGGCCCAATCTAAGAAGATAACACTACCATTTGAGAGTATTTCCTGAATTTGCCAATTTTGTGCGGATGTTTGTTCCAGTTGATTGCTGAGATTTTGGCATAGATACTACCATTTGAGGGTGATTTTTAAATCTTTACCTTTGCCCTCTTTAACCCTGACTGGACCTTCCTGTCACTCAACATTTGGATTACCTCTACCTATTTAGCTGAATCATGTTTGAGTTACTTCACCAATACAAAAAACAGCGTGAAGAAGGTGTAGAAACTTACCCTATCCTTCGAATACTCGGTGGCATGTTTCCTACATCACTCTATGCCTTAATATGATCCAAACCTACATTTCTAACTAGCTATATCACGATCTATCTTACTAGAAAAATAAAATGCCTTAATAGATAATTAAGGTAATTTGGTTTTACAGAAAAGCTTTTGACAATTTCATTGGTATTTATGTTTCAAATCTTTTACCATATATTTTCATTTGTACTTATTCAAAATTGATGAACATTATTCTAATCGAATAAAACATCTATCCTCTCCTATTTTTCAGTGATGAGTTATCTGAGTACCAAGAAAAGAACTGTTGCTCCTCACACGCCGCGTGTCGTTCTCCTGGGTCCGACGGGCAGTGGAAAGAGTGTCCAAGCTTCTCTTCTCGCAAGCAAATATCAACTTATTAACGGTAAGATACCTTCCTATTGTTCTCCATGCTTGGCTTCCGTTGGCAATTTTTCCGTACCGTTTTGGCAAAAATTAAAGCATAATCTCTTACACTTTATACAAATATTTAAAAGAGTCGATTTTGAATATCAAAAATGATAATGAAAACATGAAAACACAGTTTGCACCCGCTTGGTTTAATGGTCTATTACACTATGAATATCCAGCCTTTATGATTTATTTTACTTGTTACTTGTTTGTAGGATTTAGTCTCGTAAAAATGTAGCTAGTATGTAATCGGGCTCTTTAAATATTTTCTTGTAGTTAAAGTAGTTCCTCATTAGCCGTTTAAGCCTACCGTAAGACAGTAGGCGTATTGCCTATCAACTATCAATTCATTGCTTGATTAATCTACCTATTCAGTGGGCTCATTTTGCTCCGCACATAAACCAATACCTTACGAAAACGTATTTGCCTATCAACTATCAACAACTATCAACAATCTAACTAATAAGACTTGCCTTTACCTTATTTCTAATCCTCTACTTTTTTTAAGATATATCACTGCATAGAAGTTGTATGACAAATGGTATAATCTCTTGTATCAATTCTTAAGGGAAGTGAATCACTTTTAAAACCTCTAGTATTATAGGTTAAAGACCCATAAATATTTTGTTTTCTCTTTTCCAGCTTGCTGCGAAGATCTTGTGAACCAAGCTCTGGCTGAAGACGGACCTATCGGGCAATCACTAAAACCTTATATTGAACGAGGCGTCACTAGTAAGTCTTTCTAGATTAAGTTTATATGTCTCGACTTGAAGAGTCATTATCCCTTTAAGGCCTTAGAAAAACTGGGGAGTGGGCTTGTGGTGGTGCGCCAACCTTAAGCTACCCAGATAATATAAATCTTTGAGTTGGTGACGTAAATGGGAAAAACATTTCCAGCCCTTGTTTCGGCTTAACCACGAGCTGATGTACACCAGTCCATCTGAAAGAGGCCAGATGAAATGCCTTTGAAACAGAAAGGCAGAAGGAAAAAGAGCTAGATACGTGATATAGAAAACCTAAACTATTAGAAGGGAGTTGAGGGTGGAGAAAATTATTTACTTAATCCCATGTTCCAGGTTTCCAAAGAGAATGAACTAGGACAAGACCACGAGATAAACCCAGCCCCCATTATGAAATGAGCAAGCTATGCACGGGACCCCCACCAATCAATGCCAAGTGACAGGCCGGAACCAGACCCAGACCCTTCGTAATAGCTACAATTGTGTCTCTCTACAATTGACATCCATTGAAAATCCATATATCAAGATAGGCTTTATTTCATTGCGTGAAAATAGCTTTACTTAACTTTGACTAGAGTGCTTCTGCCATTCTAATGTATCTTCAATATGAGTAGAAGCAGGATTTGGAGAAACAATCGAGTTAATTTGTATTCATTTGAGTACCAATTCTTCATTTCAGTTCCTGATGACCTCGTATTGAAAGCACTAACAGATAGGCTTGGTCGATTAGATGCTGTAAAAAGAGGCTGGGTGCTGCACGGATTCCCAAAGACCAGAGCACAATGCGACGCCCTTGCAAGTGCAGGATATGAGCCCAATCGGGTGATATTTCTTGATGTACCGACGGATACGATTCTCGAGCGGCTGACTTTGCGCTCTGTTGATCCTATCACTGGAGAAAGGTATATGTCATTTCATTCATTTCTTATTTTCCTTATTCCTAGAAGAAGTCTCGTGTTATATCTAACTAAACAACAGTCTAAGGCCTATCACTGATAAGTCTTGATGAGGCAATTAAGGAATTGGTCAACTTCATGTTAGGTAAGACGAGTCAAAAAGATCACGCTTGTATAATTCCTTAGACGCACTGGAAATTAGATTTTCAAGACTCGGCCCTACCAGGCCCAATTGATAAACAAACTAGAGTCCCTTAGCCATGAATGGAACGATTCGCATTTGTCTGACATTTGACCGAGCATAGTAAAGTCTAAATTTGAAGGAGTTTGGGTTTAATCATTTAAGAAAAACGGGTGAAAATATTTTGCTGATGCAATATCTTGTTTCTTCACCGTTTTTTTATGTTTGGATAATTACTAATTACCTTGTTACAACCATTTTGAAACTTAGCAGTTCGAAATGAAATTTACGCAATTTCGAAATGTCTTGTCTTTTTTTAACCACTCTAACATTTATTGTCTTTTTTTCTGTCTCCCGTTAATGAAAGCAAAACAAAACTCAACGATATGTTCCTTCTCCTTTTAAAAGTTACTTTCGTAAAAAAATTGATAGATTTCGTGTGCAGCTTTTATTACAGGAGCTATTTACCGGAAGCTACGTGATTGGCCTATTTTTTTGTTGAGTGGAACGACTGCGTTTCGTCCACGTTCAAAGGCAGAGTTGACTGAAAATGTGTCACGTGTGTTACAATTCATTCAAGGAAAACAATCGAAAGCAAAACTGGGGGAAAGCAAACACATTTCATAAACATAAGATAGCTACTGAATTTGTCTACACCCTTTTTTTATAAGAAAAGTTTATAAGAACTCGAGCCTTCGATTTTCCCAAAACTCCAGAACAAGCTAAGAACAAACCGACGCTGACCATTTAAGGTCAATATAAGAATTATGCGAAATTGCTATGAAGCTGATAAAGAATTACAAAACAAGCAGATTGACAGCACACGGATATATCAGATGGTATATAAACATACGTACTACAACATTTTTGTCCATGGGAACAGCTTAGAACTTCTTGCAGTGAGGGTTTCTTATAACTCCCCGTGAAACTTAGTGCAAACTTAGACCCGCGCTTCAGGTTAATTTCTATCGTTCCATTCATGGCTTACGGCCTGAGTTTTCACAGACAAAAGTAGTACTCAGTTATGACGTTCTAGTAGAAAGACGAAAGAACTCATTGAAGTGGAATTATATGTGAGTAAAGATCATGCAATAACGAACATGTCTATGATAGTTTGTTTTAATTTTCATGCATGAATGGACTGTAAAAAACTATTTATTTTGAAATCGTTCCATTCATGGCTAAGGGTCGTCTAAAAGGCCTTTTTCATGATTAGGTTTATGAAATAGCGAAAGGAGTGCCCATTTCTTGCATTGTATGTGTCAGAGAAAGGAGATGCGTTAACATAAGCCACTATAAGTATTTCATTGTCTGAAAAAAGGGGCGTCTCTATCCCTTTCAAAGCGTACAAGAACTTTTCAAGAACGAAAAGATTTTCAAGGGACTTTAATCAGATCAATAAGATTTCCAAGAGAAGCGTACGAGATTTTAGGGAGTGATTTCCCCCTGTCTGAAAGGTACTAGAAATATTTTGAATCGACGCAAAATAGACCAACTTAGGTATGTTAATTTTCTGAGATTTCTTCCAACGACAGTTTTAGGGTTTTTTTAAACATAAGTATCTCATCGTTGCCGGAAAATTGTAAAGCTTTTCAGAGAATAGAACAAACAAATTGAGGTCCCACATCTGCAAGAAGGCTTAGTATCCAAGGAAAGATGTTATTGAATATCAAAATCATATGATCATAAATTGCTATGAATAGTTGGTTTCAACTTTTAATGCTTACTTATTTTGTAGGTATCATGCTCTGTATGCCCCACCAAGAACGAATGAGATAAAAAATAGGCTGAAATTGGTAAGCTTAAGTTTCATCGATGTTATTTCTACTCATAATCTGTGATCAGTCTTCTCGATACATTTCCTGTTTGAAAAATAACCATATAGAGGCATTTTCAGCAATGTTTGCTCGTCTAAAAACACTTGCACATTTGATTCTTTGATCTACGGTAATGACTGCCTCCAGTGTTTCAGGCATTCCTATCTCCATTATGATTATGCCTATTGGATGTTAATACAAAAGCTCTGAAAATGAAATTGAAAAGGGTTGGAACAGTCTATATTGGTACACGACTTGAGGGTAGCGAGGAAAATCTGAGTGAAACAGAAAAGTTACTAAGGATTTGCGCCTTTTTTCTTCTTGCGAATATTCATTCACATCTATCTGATCGGTCAAATTCGGTCCAACTCTTGGTATGATCCATCCGTATATTTCATGTTTTCTTCTTTCTTTCCTTTCTCTCCTCCTACTCCCATTAGTGTTAGACTCAAAGCTCTAGTTTCACTATGCTTTTGATTTTCCTTGCCATCCTAACACAGTCGGAAGCATAAGAAATGAAAAATTACAAATATGTGGATAAATAATTGCAGTGAAGTGTCTTTATTGGCAAGAAAAGTGCTCTATACCTTATAACGTAGAACAAGATACATAGAAAGTAACGCATAAAGAACACTTCTTACATGTTGTTGCTCGGAGTTTCACGCTATTGCGATCATCAAACAGCCGGCAAATTATCAGTTGTTTAATGATTGCAATAGCGCGAAGCTCCGATTACCATCATATATGAAGTGTTTTTTGTGAAATTGTTATTTGTCCTGGTTTAGGACAGTGGTTAGCGCGCTCGCCTGTGTCGTCACAAACCCGGGCTCGAGACCCGGTGGAGGCACATGTCAATTGCAGTAGCCGGCTCTGGTATAACTTGATTACCCGTGTTAGATCATGCCTTATGAATTAGTGTTTTTTGTGTGTTACTTTTATTGAATCTGTGGGTATTACCTCAATAGTACTAGTATAGTGGAGACGTCCCCAGGGATAGATAAGCATGTTTTGCCCTTTAATGTTTCTACAGCATTCAGACGACGAAGAATCAGAAGTCCTCTCTCGGATATCAGCATACCAGGCTCATTTGGAGGACATTCAAGAATGCTACGAAGAGGCTCAGAAAATCAATGCCGATCAGGATTTACAAACAGTTTTTGAATGCATCGAGAGCATTGTTGTCAACCAACTGCCAACTGTTATCGAGCCCCAATAAAACTTGTTCTGTAGACTTTCCATTAGAATTCCATTAAGTCATATTGCTTTAATCTATCATTTCTAGTTTTTATATAGTACGTTATGTTAGCATGCATTTGTGAATATTAAAACTTCATTTTATCTTGTTTCGTTGTTTTTCATATTGTCTTCAACTGTAAATCATAATTTTTAGAAGGATATGATACGAATCATAAAGATATTACACGTATTCCTTTATTATCCCCAATCTTTACGATGCATATCTTTCAATATGAAGTTTACAAATCCCTTAATGGTCTCGTTGAGAATTATTAGTAACAAGATGTGAAGCTTATGGTCCTGATTAAATCTTCTCACTTACAATCTCCTGCAAAAGTAGCTAGTAAGAACACCTATAATTTTTTTAAGAATAACGCCTTTCTTAGATTTCTGAGCATTTTATTTGCAATCAACCCTCCTTCCCTTCTAGAAACGATATTATTTCCAAGTCGAAATTTTGCCAGACTACACCAGATACATGCTATATGTTATTGAGCTTATTTGTGTGATCAACTTTGTTAAGGGGACGGGAGGGAGCAGAATGTAGGAAAATGTTTAAAGTATGCAAGTGTTCAATTGGCCAGGGCCCCCAACCGTGGATTCCTTCTTACTGTGCTGTATTTAAACTGGGAGCTCGTTTCATGTTTTATTCTTAGAAAATCTTTTGGAATGGAAGAACTTATCAGGCTATGGAAATCTCTGCTTCCATCTACTATGTCTTGTTTCAAAATCAATTTTGCTCCCTTCAGGCTTAGCGTGGTATAAAACTCTTGCAAAACTGTTTGTAGGCAACAATCTGAATCGGGAAGAATCTAGAAAAGAAGTTTTCAGTTAATTGGCTATTTCATAGTTAACAACTTAAATGTTTGCAATCCACTTGATATTACAGTAAAATAAACGGAGCCCATCAAAGATAATACATCTTTATTTGGTGGTATGGTTACGTTAACCTCATTTCCAACGTCATGTACGTAAATTGAAATTTCCTTATTGCAATTCCCCTTGAGATATCACAAATATTTTTCATAATGCTATGTAAACCAATCGCAGCGTTACAAATCAATTTGCATTATAGGACGAAATCATTGGGAAATTTCGCAAGGCCTAAGGACACATCATATTTTGCATCAGTCTATGAGAGTGAGCACGGAATCCCAGTAATTAGAAGTATATCTGCTGTTCCGGTTTTTATGATAGCAAGGTTGCCGGAAAGATTTGGGACTCAGGCTTACATTTTTGGTCTAGAGTCAGGTTTTGGGATTGATAAATAGGTTATGCTTTTGGGTTAGAAATTGGGGTAAGGGCAAACTCTAGGGGTTACTGTTTTAACAAAATTCTTTCGAATATCTAGCTTAACAACCGGACCAGACAACCCACTTCTCATGGATGGGATTTCATGCTCATCACTTTGCATCAGTTTTGTGAGTCATCATTGAAGCGAGGCTAAAAATACTCCCACCAATCAGAGCGTTCCAAATATAAGGGTACGAACCAATCAGCGCTCAACACGCAGAGGCTTGGGTCTACTTAGTACTCTTCCTGTGAAGCACAGGCTAAACTTGGCCTCTTGCTCTGTTGAACTGTTGAGAAAGTAGTGGTGCTGGGGACACCAGAAAATATTAGAATTCAACGAAAATAATTGAACATGAAGATCTCCACGGCCATATTCGTGTTGGCGTGTGCCACAGCCTGTGTCTATTGTGACAAGAAGGAGAAGAAAGACGACAAAAAAGATAGTTATGGAACAGTCGTGGGAATTGATTTAGGAACAACATATTCAGTGTGAGTATCTAGGCCTAAATACTATTTCGTGGACATTTAACTTCCTGCCTTAAGCTCACTTCTCTATTCCCTTTAAAAATTATCCTTGAAGTTTTTTCTACCTATTTTTTTTTTAATCTTTCTGTTCGTTAAAACTAAGAAAACTTTTCCGTGCTGTTAAATGGCAGTTTAGTAATGATGGATATCGTAAAGCGGAAGATTTTCGGTTGAACAAGACAACGTATGATAGG
This sequence comes from Pelagia noctiluca, assembly GCA_963924455.1. Lineage (NCBI taxonomy): Eukaryota > Metazoa > Cnidaria > Scyphozoa > Semaeostomeae > Pelagiidae > Pelagia > Pelagia noctiluca. Next base: position 13,641,831 of record OZ004316.1, on the reverse strand, counting down.
CCTAAATGAATTTTATTTTTCTATTTCTTGATGAATTGATTTCTCAAAAGGGTGCTTGAGATTTGAGAAAGCTTCTAGATCTGAGTAATCTAATTCAATGAAGCTCAATCTGTTTGTATTTGAGATTTAACATGCATCCATGAGACCATCACAAAGGGGAGCCATCACTGTAGCACCTGTAATATATGAATCTATACAAGACATAAATTTAGATCATAAAAAACCTTTTTCACGTCATATAAATATTTTGCAGACGAAGTGCCTCTATGGTTTCATCATAGAGGCACTTCCAGCCATCCATAAAAGTTTTTTCGAACCAGAAGTTCTTTCTTCATTTTGTTGGCGGTCTATGAAATTTGACCAGAAGGGAGGGGGTTAAACAAAAGTCTGAGAAGCATGATGGAATGGACTCAGGAAAAGATTTCTGTTGGACGAACTAGTTATTTGAATTCAAAAAAGGAATATTGAGAAGCAGCAGATTTGACTGATAGCTGACCATCGTCAAGAGAGGGTTAGGTTTGGAATGAACCTTGGCCTTGTCCCAGACATTCACTGGAAGAAATGCTTTTGTGTGCTGCTAATTACAAATATTACTTTGCTCATCTGTTTGAATTCTCTAGAACAAAGGCTTGTCAAGGACTTAATGGTTGTTTTAGGGGATTTTTAACCGATATCTGAAATTTTAACATGCTGGTACACAAAAAACCGATATGTGATGCAGCGGAAAGATGACTATTATTGATTTGTTGATAAGTGGATATGCTCTACCAGTCAGAGAAATACTTCATTCCTTGTTCAATTTTTCTTAAAATTCTTCCAGGGGCAGATTGAAAAGAACACAAAGCAATACTCAGAGTATAAATAATGTCTTTGGTGCCAGGAACAGCCTTGATGTTGTTATTGTTTGAAAACATTTGTATGTTATTTCTGCAATCAATGGCTAATGTTTCAGATTAACATTGTTTTGTATTTATGCATGTTGCTATCCTACCCATTAAAGTGAGTGTATGTCTCCCCTGTGGTCACAATCCACCACCAATATGATGACGGCAGCAGTCTCTTACCTGCATATATTGACAGCATTGAAACCCTGTATTATCAATTTAAAATTTTTCTTTTACAGAGTTGGAGTTTACAAAAATGGCAGAGTGGAAATCATCCCTAACGACCAGGGTAACAGAATTACTCCTTCATATGTAGCTTTCACCCCAGAAGGTGACCGATTGATTGGAGATGCTGCCAAAAATCAGCTGACTTCCAATCCAACCAACACGGTTTTTGATGCAAAGAGATTGATTGGAAGAGAATGGATGGACAAGTCAGTACAGCATGACATCAAGTACTTCCCCTTCAAAGTGAAGGAGAAGAGCAAGAAACCACATGTGTTTGTTGATGTCAAGGGTGAACAGAAGTCTTTCACGCCTGAGGAAATCAGTGCCATGGTCTTGTCTAAAATGAAGGTAGGCTTTAAGCTCACTTGCCGTCTCTTATTAATTCATTGCATGCAGAGCAAGGAAAGGAAGGACTAACAAATCAATTTTGATCCGCAAAACTTAAATCTGATGCTGGGGGTTTCAACTTGTGAACCTATAAAAGATTCCTTTCAATCTACCTTTAGGTTGTCTTTTATTCTGAGAGAGAAACACATTTAACTCTTGATTTTTGATTATCCTAGATTCTTGGTTAGCAAAGATTAAATGAAAAGATTGACTTGATGTTTAGTAGATGGACGAGTGTCTATTAGTTTCATTGGGGTTTCTTATATATTTGTGCCTTCTTAATTGAAACATTAAAAGGTAATTCAATTACTATGGAAAGGATGATGTTCATTTTCATGTTAGACTTCTGTTATCATTTGATGATGATAAATAGCTACTGACTTTCCATAGTAAATTCTACCCAGGCAAGATTTAAGAACATTATGGCTAGATGATAAAATTGTCAGTTGCTTTCCTCTCATTACCATTAAAATTTTTATGATAATGAATATTATTGGACCTGGTCGCTTGAGGCAGGGGATTGTCCTCCTTCTTCTTCAAGGCCCTACTTAGGCACTTTTCCAGTTTTGTCTCATTCATGACTAATTTTTGATTGTAGGAAATTGCAGAAGCTTATCTTGGTAAGAAAATCACCCATGCTGTTGTCACCGTCCCTGCATATTTCAATGATGCCCAAAGACAGGCCACTAAAGATGCTGGTGTGATTGCTGGCTTGAATGTCATGAGAATTATCAACGAGCCAACTGCTGCTGCCATTGCATATGGTTTGGAAAAGAAGGAAGGCGAGAAGAACATCCTTGTATTTGATCTTGGTGGTGGTACTTTCGATGTCTCTCTCCTTACCATTGATAATGGTGTCTTTGAAGTCGTCTCCACAAATGGTGACACCCATCTTGGTGGTGAGGATTTCGACCAGAGGGTCATGGACCATTTCATCAAGTTGTACAAGAAGAAGAAGGGCAAGGACATCAGGAAAGACAACAGAGCTGTCCAGAAGCTGAGACGTGAGGTGGAAAAGGCCAAACGTACCCTCAGTACCCAACATCAAACCAGAATTGAAATTGAATCATTATTCGATGGTGAGGATTTCTCTGAGACCCTAACAAGAGCTAAGTTTGAAGATTTGAATCTGGACCTTTTCAAGTCAACTCTGAAACCTGTGAAGCAAGTTATGGATGATTCCGGCCTGAAGAAAAGCGAGATTGATGAAATTGTTCTTGTTGGTGGCTCCACTCGTATCCCTAAGGTCCAATCTTTGGTCAAGGATTTCTTTGGTGGCAAGGAACCAAGTCGTGGAATCAACCCTGATGAGGCTGTTGCCTTCGGAGCTGCTGTCCAAGCTGGTGTTCTGAGCGGAGAGGAGGAAACCGGTGATCTTGTGCTCCTTGATGTGTGTCCGTTGACCCTTGGTATTGAGACTGTTGGTGGTGTCATGACCAAACTGATTGCCAGGAACACTGTTGTGCCCACCAAGAAGTCACAGATCTTTTCAACTGCTGCTGACCAGCAACAGACTGTTACAATTCAGGTAATTTCAAACCCATTTTCTTTCCCTCTTTTTCTCAGCTTCTAGTGTGTGTAACTATGCACAATGATTGTGTCTTGTATATCAATAGCAATATCACTGGGAAACATTATCGTCAGTCTAAGTTATGGCTTAGCAAGGTTGGACCCTTATTTTTATAGTTAACTTTGAGTCTGCAGCAAATGTACCACTTGATTTATTGGATTTAATGTGCCATAACATACAACACTTTTATTAGTATCCAATAATGGATTATCTCAAAAAAGGATTTATTTATTCTTTTTGCTCCCTCTCATTTATTTTCTTTATGCACGCCTCTAAGGGGACCATAATGGAAATAAGGAAAATTTGACCTTTTTAATGCTATCCCTGCTACCTTAGTTAGAGGTGTTTTTCATATTTCAGTTAATTTTATCTTCTGGTACTTTTATTCTTTGCATTTCTGTAACTTGCCTAATTTAATTATCAATCTTATTTTATTTTCGTATTCCTGTAATTTAATTTGAAATGGCAAATGGATACTTACTTACTTACTTACTTGCCAATGTTAATCTGTGACCCTTGTTCCTGTTTGCTATGCCGTTTCCAATGATAAGTTTTATCTGTGATCCATTTCCCCACCCTTTTCTAATCCAGTTTCCCATTAAAAGAAGTTTCCATTTTCTTTTCTTCAAATTCAGGTATTTGAAGGTGAAAGACCAATGACAAAAGACAATCATATTCTCGGAAAATTCGACTTAAACGGCATCCCCCCTGCTCCACGTGGTGTTCCCCAGATTGAAGTCACATTTGAAATTGATGTGAATGGTATCTTGAGGGTGTCAGCTGAAGACAAAGGCACTGGCAACAAAGAGAAGATCACAATTACTAACGACCAAAACAGGCTCTCACCTGAAGACATCGAGCGCATGGTCAATGATGCTGAGAAGTTTGCAGAAGACGACAAAAAAGTAAAAGAGAAGGTTGAATCACGAAACGAGCTGGAAAGCTATGCTTATTCCCTGAAGAATCAGGTCAACGACAAGGACAAGCTTGGTAGTAAATTGTCTGCTGAAGACAAGGACACTGTTACTAAAGCTATTGATAAGGCAATTTCTTGGTTAGACAGCAACCAGGATGCCTCCATTGAAGAGTACAAAGAACAGAAGAAATCTTTAGAAGATGTTGTTAGCCCAATTGTTAGCAAGCTTTACCAAGGTGCTGGTGGCCAAGGCGGTGCTGGAGGACAGGAACAACAACAACAACCAACACCAGAAGAAAGCAAAGATGACAAGGATGAGTTGTAAACATTATGTCATGACAAATAGATTTTTACAATTCTCACCAGGACCTATTTGAATTCATAGCAGAAACCTCTAAGAAATATGCATGCAGTTTAAGTACTGTCTGAATGACTTATTTTATATCTTCTAGCACCACTCTAGTCATATTATGAACATATTGCGCAATCATGGCTCTCTGGTCCTTACCCAAACATGTTCTAAACTTGATATTTGGAAAGGTACCATAAAATGCTTTGCATCTTGATTATGACAAGTTCATGAATTCATCGGTTTTCATTTAAAGGATAGCTTCACAGTGGGTACCCTTTCTGCATTTTGACAAAAAGTTGGAATATTGGTTTAATTCTATTTGCTACTTCTCCTTCACACTGTCCGTAAAAGTTCTCACAAAATTGGTTTTTCTAAAGGTTTCTGCTGAATTCCCTCGGTCATGGACAATATAAATTATCATTAGATGCATTGCATGATTTTACTTCATGTTATAGAACTCTTTTTTTATAAGAACAATCCGAACATTGCTGTCTGAGCAAATATCCGAACAAACTTGTTACTATTTTGGTGCATGAATAAGCTCGGCCATAGAAACCTTCTCACGGTGAACGGTGCAGAACTCGAGGATGGTGAGCAAAATAGATAACGTAACCAAACTTAAAGGTAACTACCATGAGTTTTCGTTTGACATTCGATGCAGTGGTAAGTCGGAAAGAGAACGAAACCTGACTAATTATGATACCCAGAGCTGGATCGAAATTGTCAATAGCAAAGATATTGTTTTCGTTCTATTTACGACGTACTGCTCCAATGAATGTCAGATGCTGAGCTTCAATAGTAAACATGTTTTTCTATGTTTCCGATTTCTATCGCCGTTCGCACTATTGTTCTTGTAAAAAAGAGTATCAAGATCTCAAATTATTTCTGTGCAAAAGCCAATTTTAGTATTATACGGACAGAATATGCTCATAGCTATCTTTACTCTGTTATGCTTATTTGTTTGTAATGTTTTGTTTGTTGAAGAGAGGAGTCATCGTTTTGTAAATTTCTCACAAAGGAAGAGTTGTTCACATGGTCATCTTTTCATGATTTTCGGTATTCTATTTATTGTAAGTCTGAATTGAAATCGGCAGAGTAAACTTACGTCATTTCATGTTTCACTTCCTCATCAAGCATCTAGTGCGCAAAGGCTGCATCGAATATGGAAGAAGACCCAGGGACATCTATAGTCCATTAGAAGGGAGTTCTTATAGGCAAGGTTTATTATATCATTATTCCCTGGGATGGGGATTATCTGTGTGGTACTGTGGTGGGTTTTCAGTCCTGTGGGGGATGTTCAGTACAATGGGGAATATAAACAATAGGTTTTTGTCGATTTTGACAGAAAACCATGGTTTTTTCCACATCTATGCCGATTATGAGCGAAACACTGCAGGTGAATTTTATGTACTTTTAACTGCTTTTTTACCTAGTTAAGCCTCCTGAGTGAAAAGAGAACATTTTGCGACTTTTTCTTTTTGACTAGTTTTCACCAAAACCCATTGGACAAACCATCATGCCTTTTTCAAATTTTTGGTCTATTTCCATGTTTCAATTCGTTTTCTGTGATTTCTGGTGCTTTTACAAACAAGGTTTGCGTGATTCGTGTGTTTTCTGAGTGCTGATACAGTCAATATTTTTCAATTTCTTAAGTTTTTTGGTGCACCTAAAGCCAAAAATTTCCCACTTGGTTCACATGAAGCTTATTTGAAACCATTGATTTTTGCCTAATTTTGACTAAAGACCATAAACCAACCTACTTTATCCCCGTTTTGCTAATATCAATGCCCGTTTTTATAGTGATCCTTTACGCTTTTTGGTGCTTCCACTACCCAAATTTGGGCGATTTATTTGTTTTAGGTGCTATAACAGCCCCAACACTGCCCCCTGAGTAATCTTCTTTGAGGGGATTTAGAGTGTGTTCGGGATCCATTTTCTGACAAAAAACCACGGAATCATGCTTTTTTCAATTTCTGAGGGTTTTTTGTCGATCTTATGTGTCTTATGAAAACAGCAAAATATTGCTTCCTCAGAAGATCTACTCTAAATTATGCTGTTCACGACATTAAACATCTTCGATAATATTAATATTGCGAAGTTCATTTTATGATAAATTAAAGCGATTGATTTTCAAAATCTTGCTTCTTTTGAATATGTACAAGTATGTACACTAGACTATTGAAAGTACTGCACAGGTTGATTTAAAATGGCGGCAGAGCTGTGAGGGCTAGGCCTAGATTAAAATTCCCATAACTTGTGTCAGATAGCTCACGATACGAATACATGATTTTGGTGGCAAAATTAAGGAAATTTAGCTGACACTGCAGCTCATAACAATAAGCAATAATAAACTGAGGGAGAAATTATCAATGACTTGAGATTTGAGTGATGGTCAAAATACACTGACGTATTAAAAGTATTCGGACGAGAAAATGGCAATATATTGTCTCCCCCCTCCCCTAGGCCCAAAAGTTTGTCGACTGATTTTATCCCTTCCCCAGTCTCCTCATTCAAAATTTTCGCGCCAAAGTAAATACAGTTGCTCGCGTTTATGTATATCTGAAGTGGTCAAGTTTAGTTCGCTTTGTTGTTAAAAGAAACTTAAGGACCATTGCTTTCATTTCATCTAGAAAATATCACTCCTGTATCATGTAAAATGGTCTTAAAAAATTGCTTTGTAAATCCGGGCCTTATGCGAGTTCAAGACGCTTCTGTAGCCATTTCATCGTCCTCGTTCAAATTCTTTTAATACTCAAGTGTACAACGGGCAGAACTTGTATCGATTCGATGACGATTGTTGCTGGTGGTTGCACAAAATAACATCCAATACACCACCTCATTCTCTAATACATCTAATTTTACTGTGGACGACATAAAGAGACACATTTTCAAAATTGATTTTCATGCGTGTCGTACTCAATAAGATCACATCTTCCTGTTCTACCATTATTTCTTGCGAAGGTGTGTGACTGTGGTTGCACGGACTTGGCTGCAGAAACCCCGGCTCAACGATAATACGGGGGTCATCTCGCATGCTTAGCGGAAATATTATTGCTTAGAAATTCTTACGCTGACATCTGCGTAGCCTTATTTTATTAACATAGTTGATTCTTATAAACTGAATTTACATTTAAATGAAAGAATCAGCATTTAACTCTATCTTTCTTCGGAATTAATAATTTATATCGGAAAATTTCAATTAGTTATCTCCCTATTTCGACGAATATCGAACCGAGAAATAACCTCATACTCACTCTCAGGCTTGCCAAACTGGCTTTTTTAGAAGGGCTTGGCTTGAAAAATTGACCAGAACAACAGGCTGTGTTTTGGTTGTTTCGTGTGTAAACTATTGAACACTAGGTATCATTTTACTTGAAATTTTTGATAAAGAGAAACCTACATAATTTTAATTGGTTACAATCGTCTCGTTTCCAAATAGGCCAAAAGTTTAGGAACTTTTACAACTAAAGGTCAAATCACTAAGGAACTTTATAATTTTGCATGTAGTGGAGATATGCAACTACTCTTATGACTACTACTAACTTTTACGTTTTATAGGCCTAGCCTAAGCTTCTTTGTGTTGTAATATGTTTCATGTTTCCTTCTCACGAGTTTATTGCAATATTTTGAATTTTAATTCTTTTCTCGCGTTGGTACTTATTCCTATCCCCTAAATAAACACATGAAATTAAGGAACTAATAAGGAACTTTTAGAACTACAAAGTGGTGAAAAGAGGTCTCAAATTGAGATCTCTTTTCACCACTCTCAAAATAAGAAACTTAAAGAACTTAAGCCCTGAGCTAGGTTCTTTATAAAAAATGCGTGTATAGGTGCAGTAACGTTGCCTGATAGTAGGTGCAGTGACGTGATATGCCATCAGGCCCGTAGGAAGCGGGGGGGAAGGGGGGGCATTTGCCCCCCCAATAATTTCCAGACAAAAATTCATATTTTGTGGAATTGGAAGGAAAAATCAGGTTGTGTAGTTTCATAATCCTTTTTGTGGGTCAGACTGCTGCACCTACTACACACACATTCCACCCCACCCCATACAGTTGGTTATTGGGGCTTTGACACCTGTTTGATTCGATTTACAATAAGAACTTGACAGTTTGTTGTTATTTCTCTGTAAGAATTCACATGTAATTGTTGAAAGATTTGACAGGGAAGCAATTCTCTATGGAAAACGCCGTGAGAGGAAGCAGGGAAGTGAAAAACCTGTCAACTTGTTTTGTTTTTGCTGTTATTTTATTGGTAGCTGCAAATTCACTGGAGAAAATCCTGTTTTAAAGCCACATCTCTCTCTCTCTCTCTTTCGCTTCGCTCTCTCCTATGACACGCGTTATCTTATACCTCTGTTCTCGAAGCATACGCAAATAAATCTACAGGCTATTGAAGAAACAGCGCGACTAGATTAAACTAGAAAACTCACTCGCTATAAGCCATGGCAAAAAGACCAGAAAGCAACAAAAAAGTGGACTGATGTCCTGGCTGAGCTCTAAGAAGTGTAAGTATAAAATAAAATATAAAAAAATTTATTCGTTCTATTCTTTATTATTCGTTATTTTAACTGCGATCCTGATCCCCCAGTTTAAACTAAGACTTTTTTATTTCAAGCAGGCCAATTGCACCTGATCAAGAACTTGAATCTGGATCCGAAGATCGTTTAGCCCGTTTAGAAGTGTCAGACCAATCGCTCACTAGTGATCAGGAAAATAGACCCAGCACAAGTACAGATCGAAACGAGATATCAAGACTAAAGTAAGTTAAGAGTTGGGATTACTGCTGCTATGCCATACAGACCATCTCAGTTGCACTCTTCAGAGTCCCAAACTGTCGGCTGCAGAAGGAAATGCGATTTCACAGGATATGAGCCCAAGTTACCGCGAAAAAGAAGGCTACAAGGTTTGACTCGTGTGATCCCTCAAATGTACATTTTTCATCGACCCCCAAAGATAATTACCCCACGGTTTATTTCGCTGCTTTTGATGCAACAATTGAAAGCATCAGGACAAGATTCAATCAGGAAGATTTTCGCCGCTATCAAAATTTGCAAGAACTTATGCTGAATGCAGTTTCTGGAAAGCCGCTAGATGAAGAATTAAAAGAAATAAAAAATCTGTATGGAGATGAAATCAATGAATTTCAATTAGAGACTCAACTCCAACTACTCGCACCAACTGCCAAATCAATGGGCTTCGACGTAGATGAATTCAATGTTCATAACATCACCGATCTGCTACAGCAATTAGAATCATCGAGAAAAGATATGCTCGGTGAAGTGCGACAACTTGGAAAGCTTTTGCTGGTGACGCCAGCCACAAACGCAGTTAGTGAAAGGTCTTTTTCGGCTTTAAAGAGAATCAAGACGTAGCTACCTGCAGTCTACTACGACAAACAACAGGTTGAATCATATGATGATTTTGCATGTGCATAAAGACAAACTTGTTGATTTGGACCTAATTGAGGTGGCGAACGAGTTTGTCGACCGCATTGATAGCAGAAAAGAAGTTTTTGGAAAATTTTCAGACTCGGACAGGGTAAAGGAAGCTGAATTCTACCATTTTGGAACACAAACAGATGAGAGATTGACGACGGAATGCATTGACTGATTAATTTTGACTTATTACTTTAACTTCTCAGATAATATATCTAATATTCACTTGCAAAACCGAACAAATAACATAAACAGAAACATTGTATTAAGAAAAAATGGGCGTTTCCAGCAATGAAAAGGGCGTGGCCCTAAAAAATTTTTTGGGGACTTCGCCCCAAAACCCCCCAAGCCCTTCGGCGCCAAATTTTGCCCCCCCCCCCCCAATCTCAAAAACCACGCTACGGGCCTGTATGCCATTAAGGTGAGTAGGAAAGACCTTTAAAGAACCCTACATGCATAGAGGAGTATGGGGTGTTGCGCTTTAATCTAGAATCTATTTTTCAAATTTCTGGAGCACAATATGGGTTCTAGGGGTACAAATCTATAATACCACCATAGAAGATTATCAGAAGCATATCAGAAGAATAGAAAAAAGAAGAATAACAAAAAAGGACACTGTGCAAGGTTCTTTATAAGAAAAGCGTGTACATTCAGGTGAGTGACATGTACGTACATATAGGTTCAGTTTTTATTTTGCTGAAAATTACAAGGTTATTTTTGGGTCGTTAATTTCAAATACGAAATAATTTTTCCAGATACTATTCAATTCTGGAAGCAAATGGAGGAGTTGATAAAGGTAGTAGAGCAGGATTTTTTTTAAGAAAAATCAAGAACTGCACATTTTTACTTGCCTGTAAAGTTTTAGAGAAGACAAATTAATTATGTCCCATATTTTTCTTGAAAAAGTTATAACCAATTAGCTTAATTTCTCTGGGGAAAAACTGTTGGCTCTTTTTTAGGTAATCTGGCTTAATTTTTCATCAAACTGGCGTTTTTCCCATAATCCTAATCTGGCAGCCCTGGTCACTCACCATCCCAATCCCATCACATTGCAAAATGGCGGACGAGCAAGAAGGAGTGAAGGCAGATCGCTATGACGGTTATAAGTTCGACGAGGCGAGGATAGCAAAATTATTCAAAGATCTAGATGTTAACAATGATGGAAGGATTGATGTCAAAGAACTTTCTAGTGGTTTAAAGCGACTGGGAGTGAAGCATATGCCTGGTCAAGCCGAGGTAAAAAGTTTTGCACTGATTAGATTAGGTGGCCTAAACTAGGCCCTTCCCTACGTCGTACGCACATTTGCAGTGACAAGGAAACTTGGAGCTAGTTGTTCTTGTAAGACCAAGCTATGCATTGAATGTAAGAGGAATAAGTTTCTGCATTCAGGTGTTTAGAGAACGTTTTGAATTGATGTAGAAAGCTTTTTAAACCTATTTACATCCACCATCCACAGATAACACAATGCACTTCCTAAGCTATCTATCGATTCTATCTATCTACTACTTAGCAAAACCAAATAACGAGTATTACCTTCGAATTGTAAGGGGTAAGGTTAAGCCTGGTGTGGTTGTTAGTGGTTGTGGATGTGCATCAAATCCTTGATTGTAGCTAAGCTTTTTAAAGTATCTAGCTGCTGAAAATGAATCTTAATCTTTTTTTACAAAGGTAGACTTCAGAAAATACACACATCTTTGTTGTACCTCTGAGTTTCACGCATTCTTGCTATCATCAGACAACTGATTTTGCTATTCGCTGAAAACCTGTATACACTAGGCTATCAAAATTATTGCACAGGTTGATTCAAAATGGCGGCAAAATTGCAAGGCTGTGAGGACTAGGCCCAAATTAAAATTCCCATAACTTGTGTCAGAAAGCTCACAAATACAAGGTTTCGGTGGCAAAATTTAGGAAATTTACTGACACCATAGCTCATATCAACAAGCAATAATGAATTGAGGGAGAAATTATGTATGACTTGGGATTTGAGTGATGGTCAAAATAACAGCTCAAGAAGATTTTGAAGAAGGAGTTGTCATCTAAAATCAGTACAAAAGTGTTGTAAAAAGTCATTAATATGGTAAAGTGCTTTGTTTCTTTGTTGCTACTGCTATGAGGAGCTCCACGAGTCTTATCCTAGCTATCCCTGTGGTGAGGCAAGATATTAGTTTGGAGTCTCAAAAATGTTAAGGGAAGGAGGAGACCTTGGATTTTAAAGTAAATTTTTGTCAATAAAGAAATTGATCTGTTACACACGATTATAACTATCATTCCTTGGCTTGAGGTCAATAACCATGTAAAATACTTCATAAATGTAAATTAAAGGGGCATAAGAAGGAGAAAAAACAACATGTTTACCTGAAGAATGACAAAATTGCAACTGATGTGTGGGATGCAAGATGAAAAATTATTCTCCCCCTCCCTTGAAATATTTTGAGCCTCCTTCATTTTCCCTTCAAGTCACCATACAGAGAAGAAACAAAACCCATGGGGGTCCTCAAAGCATTAGCAACAAAGTAACAAAGCACTATAACATATTCATGACTTTTTACAACCCTTTTGTACTGATTTTAGATGACAACTCCTTCTTCAAAATCTTCTTGCTGATATTTTGACCATCACTCAAATCCCATGTCATACATAATTTCTCCCTCAATTCATTATTGCTTGTTGATATGAGCTATGGTGTCAGTAAAATTTCCTGAATTTTGCCACTAAAACCTTGTATTTGTGAGCTGTCTGACACAAGTTATGGGAATTCTAGTTTAGGCCTAGCCCTCACAGCTTTGTAATTTTGCCGCCATTTTGAATCGACCTGTGCAATAATTTTGAAAGCCTAGTGTATATAAGATTGAGAGAAATATCTGCGCATAGAGGCTTACAATGGTTATTGGGTGGAGGTAATAATTGTCCTAAAGTTAAGTAAATAGTATTTGTTCTCATGTCGGCACTTCAAAATTAGTTCTGATCGTTTATTCAGTAAATGTGTCTTGTCGGCGTTTATGATGTGTAGTTTTTCGGTCAGGCAAATTTTGCAGTGTTTTGTTTTGTTCATGTAGGCGGTGGCTTGGGTAGCGATATACCAGTTGACGTCATGTTCAGTGTTTTTGTCTTTCAGTTGCCATAGGTACTTTGATAATTCAGTGCTGTTTTGATGCTTTTTGTGATTCAGTATGGATTAGGGCTGTCCACCGAAGGTCGAATAATCGCTATTCGGTTAGCAGCCAACTATTCGAATAGCAGTGAAGCGTAACGATTATTTGTTTGAACCGAATATTCGGTTATTCGAATAGCTATGATCGATTGATCAGTCGACTAGTCGACCATTCGACTGATCGAATGTCAACGATTATTCAAGGGTTTTAGATAGAAACATGAAACCTGATGCTTCAAGTGTTTGTTACGGCTTACGCTTGCTGTATAGGTTTGCAATTGACCTGCTTTTTTATAATCAGTGAATCAAAATCAGTTAATGTTCGGCTAGATCGAAATGAACAACTCCGGGTAAAGTTGTTTAAATAAAAAGACTAAGCATTGGACAAATAGACCTTGATTAATTAACTCTCTTGATATTTTTATTACGTAGATCTGTTTCTTATAATAACATGGCCAACTTATTTTGTTGCGACTTTTGGATGGAGTAAAAGAAACAAAATTTTGCTTTGTGATTTGAAAAATTGTTAAAGCTATGATGACGTCATATTTGGCCACACCCGAATAACCGAATATTCGGTAAAATTGTAAGCGAATATTCGAATAGTTCAAATCTTTCGTTTGGACAGCCCTAGTATGGATTTGTGCTGAGTGAAGCGTTGTTTGAAAGTTGATTCTGTTAGGCCGATGTAGGTTTTACTGGTTGTGGGTTTGCTGGTAGTGATGAGGGCATTGTAGATGACGTTGTCGATTTGGCAGTTACCGTTCAGGGGGCAGCCGTTCTATTTTCGGCAATTGCAATGTTTCTCCGTGGTTTTAGGCTAGGCGCTGATGATACTTATGTTGTGGCCTTTAATGATAGATCTCATGTTTTCCATACAGCTGTACGATACTTTTACATCTCGTTTGTTGAAGATTTCATGTAGGGGTGAAGACTTGGGAAGTGCTTATTCATCAATTTCAGAAAGGTGTAGGGAACCTTTTTTTTGATGGTTTGGCTGAATGGGGTTGAACCATATGATATTTCAGGGGCGATTTCTTCTGCTTCTATTTCTGGTGGTTGGCGGATGGTATTTTAATTCGCTGTTGTATCCGCTTGAGCCCAGTGCATCGTTTTAGAGGGGTACTTCTCCTTTCAAGGTCAATTCGTTTGAGGAGATGCTGGATATTCTTTTACTTATCGACTCGATATTTGTTTTTTTTGATTATAGACGGTGATTTGATCATGCGTTGATGTACATTGGGGTGTCGTTGGGTTTTATGTAAGGCTTGTGTGTTCCGTTGTTCAGGTTAAAAGTGATGTCCAGGTAGTCGACTATTTTCAGGCTGGTTGTTAATTGTGATTTGTTGTCCTAGGTTGCGGAAAATTTTGGTAATGTCGTTACGTATACGGTCTGCCTTGCTGCTTGTGTTGTTTTGGAGAACAGCAAGGCCGTCTCGTCCTTGTATAGGCCGATGTTCTCTTTGTTGAATTTCTCTTTCTGGCGTATTACTCTGTTAAGTGTCAGACAAAAAGCTTGTGTAGTATCTATGTGTTCATTTCGCTATGTTTCCGGTATTTCTGGCTATTTTGAAGTTTTGTACCATCCAAAGACTGTTCACCTTGTTTCCTTTTTCTTGACCATACGTTTCAAAGTCATTCAAATTTATTGAACTTTCATTTCAAGTAAGCCTAGCGTTTCTTTTAAATATAGCTCGTGCTTCACATGATCACATGACTAATTGTAAAAATCGTACAAAGCTTGTGGACGTATCATTAATTTAGATCTGAGTCTCCTGGATAGATTGTCAAAGAAGGGACCCCATTTTGTTGCAAGGCATTTCAATGCATATTGAACGCAATTGTATAAAATATGTAAATTTGTAAGTATCTAACTCGAGAAGTGACTGTTTGTGTTGCGTAACAACCAACAAAGACACGACAGGGAAAGACTACATCTGCCTAGCAGAAGGAACTTTCAAGAAACGCTTTACGCAACATAAACAGTCATTTCGGAACCAAAAAAGAAGCCAACAGTACAGAACTTTCTAAATACATGGGAACTAAAAGACAAGAACAAAGACTACAATATACAATGGACTATCATCACCTCTGCCAAAGCCTACAACAACATTTCAAAACGGTGTGACTTATGTTTGACTGAGAAACTACATATTATGAAAGGGAACAATGACTCACTACTGAACAAAAGATCTGAGCTGATATCCAAATGCTGACATGAAAACAAGTTTACCTAATGAACAATAGAACGCTAAGTAATTAAATAACAATAGGACGCTAAGTAATGGGAGGCTTAATAAGTAATTAACCAAGATGTAGAGATAGTATCTTTTGTCTTAAAGTAATCACCTCTTGTAAATAAGTACGGCTGTAATTTGGAATTTTTCTTTTGCAAGTCTGTCTGATGAGTGCGTAAAAGCACAAAACTCAGAGTCACAGAAGAACATGTCTGTTTTTTAATGTGTTCATTCTACTTTAAATTCATATGTAAATTTATATGAATAAAAAGTGTATATCATAATGTGATACAAAGTGGAAGGCTGAAGCTGGTGTGTTTGTTTCATTTGTAAGAATACAGTTTGCTTGTCACTCTCTATGCTCATTAGTAGTCAGAATAGAGATTGAGGTACAAGAATCTTGTCCCAATGTCCCAAATCTACAAGTTATGATGCGTAATATTTCATCCTAGCCCTATATTTAATGATGTCATTAGCCTTTAAATAGCCAATGATTTATTTGTTTTTGTTTTAATGATTTTTCAGAAAATAATTGAGCTTGGAGATAAAACAGATGATGACGAATTAACATTTGATGAATTCGCAAGATATTGCATCGATCACGAAAAGAAGTTGTGGCTGGTTTTTAAAAGCATTGACACAAATAACTCAGGTTGGTTATTTTTGCTTTATCCTATCTCGAAGATCATCAAACTGAAATTACGTATTTTCACACATCATATACTGTATATTGTATTTTGGTGTTTGTTATGTTTATGATTATCCTTGATATTAAAGAAAGCTCATAGGGCTTGTAACTAGATTATTGGACCCTACCATTCTAATGATAACATGCTGCCAGTAAATTTCATAGGCCACCGGATAGATGATGTCGGTATACTCTTTGCTATTCTCTGACTGATGTCTTATAACTCGGTGTCAATTGAAATAGTTTGTTAAAGTTATATGATTTTGTTATAAAGAATTGCAGCCATAAACATTTAGAAACATATAAACAATATTTGAAATAAAAATCTTTAATTACAAAGCTTTTCATTCACGTAGGAACATCCTAAGGTGAAAATACATTTTCATTCACACCTGAGAATCATGAACAAAAACCTTCTTGATTAAAGATTTTACTTCAAATAGCATTTGCTTGTTTCTTAAATAAAGTTATAAGAATTATTCATTGGAGATACTAGAGACAGTTTTTGCATAAAGATAAAAACAGTCATTGAAGACTTACCATATCAGTTGATCACGACAAGATTTGGCTGCCAATGATTCAGTTGCTAGCCTTGCTTTTGCAAGTCAGACATACGCAACAAGGCGGTGCTCTTTGATTTGGTGCCTCATGGCTTGAATTATTTTCAAAGCTTCAACTTGCTTGCCACTCAGCTACCTTAGCAGTTTCTAAGCTAGATTGCTTTTCTCTTTAATATTTGTGGTAAAGAATTGATTTTGGCACGTTTGCCTTAAAATTAACTTAAATTTGATAACACTCAAAAGCTTTTATCTTACTTTTTAGGAACTGTTACATCAAACGAGCTGAAGAATGCCTTTCATAGATTGGGAGTAAAAGTTGAAGAAGAAGAGGTCACATCTCTCATGAGACAGTAGGTTTACTTTGTCTTTTAATCCTGAAATATTTCACCATTGTATTAATAGAATATTTATTCTTCTTCGCATAAGTGATATGTCCATATCGTAAAAGTTTTAAGGTTCTAGAGGGGGCCTCATTATATTGGATACTACTTTTTAAATAGAGTTTGGGGAAATAGATCTTCACTCTCAAGCATATCCAGTTAGAAATTTGCCATATTACAATTGAATACATCCATTAGCTATCCCTCACTCATGATATTGTACTCTTCAGTCTTTCTTGTATGAGAAGGAGGGATTTAAAAGAGAAGGGGGCTTTATAGAGCTCTTACGATGAGTGTTATATTACGTCTTTTCATAGGTGCCATATGATATCCTTGTCAAGGTTATAGGGTTTATAGGTTATAAGGTTATAGGGTATTAAATTTGAAATACTTACCTCTTCTGTGGGTCAAAGACAGTTTTTGAAACTTGGATCCTGGCCTTTGTATGAGGCATATAGATATTGTTTTGTTGCTTATTAAGTGACCTATTACTTCTTTTATTGATAAGTGTAATATGTCTTTGCAAATTAAGTATCATTCTGCCTCTTTCCATAAATGAAGTATAGTTAATCTTTGCCTAACTATGAACTTTGTCAATTATGGTAAATTTGTTCAAGTGACATGAAGCAGTACCTCAGACAGATGGCTAAATTAGACAGATGTACTCCTGTTTGTAGAGATTCATTTTAAATGGTATGCATCCATAATGAGGGTTCATTATACAATTGTTCAGCTAAAAGGCTCTTCAAACATCAAACATACGTCTATGACAACTCTAGGGTGTTTAATTTCCAGTCAGAAAAACACTTATTCTATCAAATTCAGCATCAATTTTTAAAGATTGTTGTCATTCCAGTCTTTTTAGCTAAAATTGGCTCTCATAAAAATGTGGTAGACCATCCCTAAGATCGTTAGTAATTCTTTCCTCGCCAGTCTAGGTCACAAGTTCTTTCATCACCTATGTGTCATATCAATTTCAATAACTTTGATTTGATAGGTTAAATTCAATTAGCTTTTTGGTTTTTGATATGTTTATGCCTTTATACTTGTCAGCTTTTTCAAATGACCAGAATGTGACCTGTTCAATAGAGACATTGCTTTTACC
This sequence comes from Pelagia noctiluca, assembly GCA_963924455.1. NCBI lineage: Eukaryota > Metazoa > Cnidaria > Scyphozoa > Semaeostomeae > Pelagiidae > Pelagia > Pelagia noctiluca. The sequence goes on along the minus strand of OZ004316.1, from coordinate 13,623,934 downwards.
ATTGGTTAGATTTTATTTTCGTTCTCTTTTTAACAATTCAATTCAACTTCAATTCAATTTCATATGTATTCTCAGCTTTTAATTGCAATAAAACGACTAAACTATTTCAATATACGATACATAGTAATATAAAATATTTCAAAAATCAGGCATTAAAGTATAAATGTATCTAAAATTGTTGCTGAATGACGCATGGAAATAACCCATGCGGGCTTTCGAGCCATGTGCCATTTAAGATTAAAACTGCTCTATTCATATTTTAATCGAAACACACAGTCAATAATGAACAAGTACAATTTTATCTAAGTGAATAATGATAAAAAATAATGATAAAAAAAAGAAAAGAAAATAAGATGAAATATATAACACCCACCATATGTGAAATGCAAATCTATAAGTTCACTGGGTTGGGATAAAATAAAAATGGGGATAAAAATTTGGCGAGGAATGCTTTGGAGACTAACTGATTGGTATTTTTATCAGTAACAGTGCACCTAATAATAGTGTAACTTTCTGTACTAGTATTTCGAAATACTACTACTCTTTGATTAGTGCAAGACCTAAAGTTCCAGTTGTTATTATTTTTCACTATTTCCCTGTCCTTCACTCGCAAGACGTTTATTTGTTATCTCTAAAATTATTTTTTCGTTTTTATTAAAAATTGCTCTTTTATCTTGAATTCTCGTCTATTTCAAAGCCATTAGACTACAGCGTGATGAAAAATATAATTGATTAAATGTGAACTGAATGGCAGAAATTTTCTGTCTGCTGTAAAGATGATTTTCTCATTGGACAGATAATAATAAACATGTAAATTATTGGCAGATATTCGTTAACACTGAGGTTGTGAGTCAATATATGCCCATTTTAAGATAGTCCTATGTTTCTCATTCTTCATTTATCATTTGAATGGAACCTCAACCGAAAAGAAATTTCTGAGATTTTTCGGTATGTTAGGAAGGATGTTAGGATGTTACTTTACGATAAATTTCCCGTGTGAGGGACATTTTCTGTGACGTCAACCCTGAAAAGTTCTGAAAACCTTTTGAATAACAATTCAAAAAAATGATACCGGAGATTCAAAAGTATATTGTGTTAAAAAATGAAAACAGATTCATACTCAGATTTCCCATATTAATGCAGTCAAAAACGTTCGTGCAGAGGGGCACTTAAAACGAGTAGAAATATAAAAAGAGAGTCGTGTATAATCGCGATTACCCGATGGCTTTTCCTTATTGATTGTATTTAACTTTTTTTCAGTATGGACACAGATGGTTCTCTGCAAGTGGAGTGGAAGGAATGGAGAGATTATCATTTCCTCAATCCTCACTCGCACAGTATTACTGATATCATCAAATTTTGGAGGCATTCCATGGTATGTAGTTTACTCTCTTGCCCCTAAAGTTGATAAGGAGACACCTATCTGTGTGGTTTAAGATCTATTAGATCTGCAGGTACAAGGGCATGGAATGGAATTCTTCATTTTATTAATCTACCTCCCATTAGCATTTTCATGTTTGATCCAAACTAAAATCACATTAACTCTGTTCAGATTACCAAGTGAACTAAAATCTGATTTTCACAAATCAACCTCAAAATGTACATTTAATGTCCAATGAATTTAAATAGGTTTTTATCAAGAAGGGTTGCTCTCTCCTAGATTAGTTCAGCTAATGACAGAGTCCCCCCTCAAGGCATCCCCTTCATACAATAGCTATATCAGATCACTAATTTTAAATAGACTTATATTTGATATTATTCAACATTGATTTAATTTTCTTTATCCTAATTCATATTGTATTGTATAGTGTGTAATTCTAAAATTCAACTAAATGAACTGAACCGAACTTTCCGGAAAGTTTTTATCTCGAAATATTCACAGATAATTATTTAGACTTAAAGCTTATTCTGTCTATATATTATTAATTGATTTGATTTCATTTATTCATTTTTGTCTTATCTATTCGAGATGATATCTTACTATCTGACGTCATGATTTGATTAATCCCTATCCCGTGACCCTATCAGGAAGTTGGGCTTTGTGCAATAACCACCCTGAGCAGCCTCCAAGGACCTGGACAGAGCATATACCTCCCGAGGACAAATGCTAGTGCCTGGAGAAAGGAAAAAGGATTTCCAGCCCCTATAACCACCACAAATTAGGGAATATTCCGAGGTCCCCGGTTCTCACGCCATGCTGCCCATTACTGCCTGATTAAAACGAGCTTTTAAGGTTGGTGACCATGCACACGTCCCACCGTGGAAAAGAAATGCGGTGAGAACTGAGGGGACAGCGAAAATGTTACCTGGAGGAAATAAAAAACAAGGAAGGTTAAGCAAAATTGACTAACTAGCTTAACAGAGCTCCTATTTACTATCTATCTTACGGCAATTCCCAGGGTAGGGAAGGAGGGTATTTCGACTAGTCTGCAAGCTTGTAGAGTGGTTTGATTCAGGGCAACGCCTTTTGCTTATGTGCCTACGGCCCAACTGCTGACCATTGCTGAAACAGCAAGCATGCACTCTCTGACAATGGCAATCAACAATAGAGTTACCGGGTGATTAACCTCGGTTCAAACTCGACGTTTAACCGTCAAAACATTGTGCCATATAATTGCATGCTAAATAAGTTAAGTGATATATTTTTTATAGAAATACGAGAACCAATTAACCTAAATATGTAAATTAATCAAACGACGAGACAAGAATAAACTATGATTTTTAAAACGTTTCGATTATGGTATACCGTTCAGTTACTTAAAGAGTAGTAGCGGAAGAAACGTTTTATAAGCATGGTTCATTCTTATTTCAATATATCTATACAAATATTCACGATTTTCATGGATTGTGCTCGAATTATATCCCTTTCTACTGGCAGTTTTAATGGGCCTAAACTAACCAGCATTTATAAATGAAAGATTTGATTGGAAGTGTGAAACTATGGTTACTTGTGACAGTGTGAATGCAGTGTAAGACTATACCTGTTACGCAAGATCTTTAAATCTGACGTCAGACAAACAGACGAACATTCTTAATAAACTCTCCACATTAGTCTCGATTGATTTATACTGATAGATTAGTATTTGGAAGAGTTTGGATGTTTCATGTAGATTTTTGCAATCGTAGAATATCGATATCGGTGAGAACATGGTTATTCCAGATGAATTCACTGATGAGGAGAAAGTGACGGGAAAATGGTGGAGACAGCTCGCTGCTGGGGCAGGAGCAGGAATCGGTGAGAGTCATTTATTTCATTTCTTTTCAGCATTGATAGAATTCATGATCGTAGCTTTGAGTGAAGTCGAGCTAATCTTACATCAAGTAAAAGTCATATTGTTGCTTGTTAAATCATTTCTTAATTGTTTGCTACTGGGTGGTGCCTCTCTTATGGCAACGACTATCATCAGCATTAATCTAATTCAATTATGAGTGTATTTTATATAGTGGTCACTTGCTGACTTAAAGTCCTGTCCCAATATTAATGGCAAGCACGTAATTACTCTTGTTGTTTTTAATCAATAAAAAAGACATATTTAATGAAATAGAGGAAAACTTATTGGAAAGACTTTCTTATCAAGCAGACGTTTCGTTGAATTTCCGATAAGACTACTTTTAGGAGAAAACATTTTGTAGCATACTAGAAATTGAATGGAATTCGTGCAAATCACGGCTTTTGTGATCCAATTTCGTTCTTAATTTTGATAAATTTTCGACTGCGAACAGTAACTGTTCTGAATTTTAAAGCATTTTTGGAAATTGGAGCTTTCAGTTATTCTTTGTTAAGTTCGTGTTCCTTTTCGCATGAAATCTAAAAAGATATAATGAAAGTTTTGTAATGTAAAGCATGCGGGCTCAAAGTGCGCATCGCATTACGAACAGGAAAAGGAGCAAATGATTTTCTTCCTTTATCTAACAATTAATGCAAACTTCAAGAAGCTGAAGGTTATTGGTTATTGCATATAACAAATAACCTTTCCCCATGTATCAATTCATTACGTTGTTTATTGATTCTGAATACGAGAAACTTACCTACAGGGTAAAGATGCCCCCTTGATATCCAACTAGGCCCCCTAATCATGGCTTTCCTAGGGAAATTTGATTTGATATGAACAATATTTAGACATGTGTATAACTTGCAAAGGGAGCGTTCACATATCAACTTTGTGAATTGATACTATTTTCAACGATTTGAATAATTATTCGATAATGCAGAAAGATTGAGGAACAATTTGCAATGGTTTATATGATGTTGTTGAATTCAGTTTCCACTTTTAATCGAATTGATTTATTTTTTTCAGTTTCTAGAACATGCACAGCACCGTTAGACAGGCTAAAAGTTCTACTTCAGGTAACTTATTGCCAACAATGGATTCTATTATCACCTTCATTTAGCATTGTAAGGTTATTATTCTATGAGCAATAAATTTTTTGTAGATTTATTTGGAAAAGGCAAATCATCTTTCAAAGACTAAGACGAATGCAGATATAGCTTGAGACTAGAGGTGGAATGGATGTTCTTATTTTTTCAGCCACTAAAATACCTTGGTACTAAATGTGAGGTTATATCAGAGTCATAGATCAAAGAAATAATTTCAGTGTTATCGTTTTCAGCCAAAAAGAAAATAGCATAAGTCAAAGAATAGCTTATTGTACAAGACCATGAATTTATTGAAAATATCTTAAATCAAAATCATATTTCTACTAGTACCCTTGAGAAAATTACTCATCATTTACCTCCTTTCACCTCACATCATTTACCTCCCTTCACCTAACTATTGGTTACGCTTCTATTTTCGTTCTCTTTCTGACGTACTACTCTGATACTCACCTCAACTGTTTCAACTCAACTATTCATCTTTCTGACGTACTACTCACCTCAACTATTGCAACTCAACTATTCATCTTTCCGACGTACTACTCTAATACTTAGAGTACCTCCTTTCACCTCACATCATTTACCTCCTTTCACCTAACTATTGGTTACGCTTCTATTTTCGTTCTCTTTCTGACGTACTACTCTGATACTCACCTCAACTATTTCAACTCAACTATTCATCTTTCCGACGTACTACTCTAATACTTAGAGTACCTCCTTTCACCTCACATCATTTACCTCCTTTCACCTAACTATTGGTTACGCTTCTATTTTCGTTCTCTTTCTGACGTACTACTCTGATACTCACCTCAACTATTTCAACTCAACTATTCATCTTTCCGACGTACTACTCTAATACTTAGAGTACCTCCTTTCACCTCACATCATTTACCTCCTTTCGCCTAACTATTGGTTACGCTTCTATTTTCGTTCTCTTTCTGACGCACTACTCTGATGAGTGTTGGACAAAATTTCAAGAAATTGTTTTGCTTTGCTATGTTGCTGACTTCATCGTCATACCAAAATGATATTGTGAATCTTTACTTCTCAAATATTCTTTCCCACCATCTTCCAGCCTTCCGATTTTGCTCTAATTCACTCTGAAAAATCGAAGAAAAGCCGCTAAGGCGTTTTCCGTAATGTTCTAGCCTACAAATCCGATTGTTGATAATTATCGCTTTTTTCAAATGTGCTAGGTTCAAGCAGGCAGCAAGTCAGATCTTGGGGTTGCCTCTGGTTTACAACAAATGATAAAGGAAGGAGGGATCAGGTCGCTATGGAGGGGAAATGGCGTCAATGTTTTGAAAATAGCTCCAGAATCAGCGATCAAATTTATGGCTTACGAAAATGTATGTTAAATCTTTCTTCTAGATACTTACAATGTAATAAACTTTGTTCTTTATTTACTGTCAGCTAACATGAGCATGAAAATGTATGTCCAATATCAGTTCTAGATACTTTTACCTTCATCAACTTGAAGTTTTATTTACTGTCAGTCAATATGAGCAGAAAATAACAAAAAAATAGGTTTGCTGCTAAGGAGAAAAACGATGTCAATGTTTTGAAAATTACTCCAATACCAGCGATCAAATGTATGTCTTAAGAAAATGTGAGTTTTAAATTCACTTCTAAATTCTCACACTGAAATAAACTTTACTTTCTATTTACTGTTAGTCAACATGAACAGAAAATTACTAACTGATAGGTTTAAAGCAGATTGGAAAACTGTGTCAATATATTGAAAATCAGTGATCTAGGCTTATGAAAATTTATGTTGTATTCTACTTCTAATTAATTGCACTCAAAATAATAAAGTTTTTTTATACTGTTTAGAGAGAAATTGTCTATTAGAACTGTAACAATTGTCTGCTTGAATAATTGGTCTGAACATGAACGGAAATCACAAAGTGATGGATTTATATCCAAGGAGAAAACTGTATCAATGTTTTGAAAGTAGCCCCGGAATCAGCGATAATATCAATGTAAACATATGTTCGAATGTCACATTTACTTTTCCCCTCCTACTATCGCCTTGAATTACTGACATCACTGACATATGTGGCAAAGTTAAAGAATATCCGAAAATCGCTGCAAAATTCATCTCTTCAGAAAAGTTGTTTTGATATTTTTGATTTTATGCTGGATATTTTCTGTCATTATATACACACAAAACAGCAGAAATCTGCGATCGAGGTCTGCACCATAAATTGCAGCTACAATGGATCCCAAAACTTTTAGGAACAATGCAGCCGATATTTTTAACAAGATGCCAAACTCAATAAGTAGCTCAAAAACAAATCTGAATTCTCATCGAAGTCAAAAGGAATTTTTTTACTGAAGCAAAGGCGAGGTTGTTAATTTAAAGCCTGAAAGGGAAAAACAAAAATTTTAATTCCGATCCATTTCAATTGAACTTTTCAAACTATTATTATTATTATTATTATTATTATTATTATCATTATTATTATTATTATTATTATTATTATCATTATTATTATTATTATTATTAAGAAAACAGAACTGTTAAAATGCAAATATTTTGATGTAAAAACCTTCGTCAGTCAACCGACGAAGTGACTGACGAAGGTTTTTACATCAAAATATTTGCATTTTGACAGTTGTGTTTTCTTATTTACATATTTATGTCATTTTTGATGGTGGTTCTTTCTATTCATTATTATTATTATTATTATTATTATTATTATTACCATAACACTGTAAAACACTCTTCTACCCAGATAGATTTTTATGGTCAAATATCACCACAATGCTGTTCTGTTAATATTAGCTATTTCACATGTATTTATGCGATGCCTATTTGAAATTTCAGATTAAAAAATTGTTTAAACAAGACGGAAAGCAGCTGAATGTCGGAGAACGCTTAATGTCTGGCTCACTGGCAGGCATTGTTTCGCAAACTAGTATTTATCCTATGGAGGTAGGTTGTTAGTTGATATGCGGCATTTGGTGTACCGCGTTATTTTTTTATAATAAAGTAGCATATATCTACTAGACACGATGTTTATAGAAGAGATCTTCCTTCAAACGAATATTGTTAGTTTCTTTAGATTTCTACTATCAATGAATAAAACATCAATTATTAAACCCATGCTTCCCTTTTTCTCGACGACTCTTTAGTATTGAGTGTCACTTAGTCCTTCTCTTCTTCTTGTAAGACTACCATTCACGAATTTGACTTGTTATGTTCTTGTCTGAACAATAACCTAGCAGAAACTTCGAAATAAGTTTATATTGTCTGAATAATGGAAACTTCCAAAAAGAATACAAACAATATCATAGTTATGGGCATCCTCTCACAAGATTAAGATCAAGACATTTTACTGCTAAATTGTAAGCTTCTGATGTTTTTAGAGTGCCAATTTTGCCTAAAGTGCGCTTTTACCAACAAATTAGCTCTTGAGAGACTAAGTGAGGTATGTTTGGGAATTCCGTTAGTAGGTTTGTGACTTTGTCCCTCTTTCTGATCAGGTTTCAAGCTAAAACAGATTGCTTTTTGATTTACGCCTAAAGCTGGATAAGCCTTGCTTCCCTCGGGTCGTGTAGAGTACTTATTTGGATATGATATTTTGTACTAAGTATTTGGTATCCTAAAAATAAGATTGAATTGAAATTGTAGCTACATTATATTGAATTATATGAAAACAGGAAACTATTCTATTTTATTAGTACATCTTGTTATTAAAATATTTTATTGTATATTGTATTAGTATATCTCCTGATGAGTGAGAAATCAAGAAACAGGCTTGTCAAGATGAACGTGCAGTTTCCTGTTTCTTTTCTGCCAATTAGTATATTTATGCTCTACTATCATTTATTGAGCGCTATTTTCTGAAAATCGAAACACTGGCTTTATAATATCAAATTATCTATTTATTTATTGAATTCTTCTAGAACACAACATTCTTTTAATCCCTACAGCTGTTAAAAACTCGACTGGCTCTAGGGAAAACTGGGCAATACAACGGGATGTTTCACGCAGCAAAAACAATAATGGCAAATGAGGGAATACGTAGTTTTTATAAAGGTTTAACGCCTGGTCTTATTGGAATTATACCGTATGCTGGCATCGACTTAGCTATTTATGAGGTTTGTAGTTTTTTTGTAGTTTTTTTGATTAGTCTATTATCAGTCCAGACTATTCAAACATTTGTTAATCACAGAATATCAAAATCACATTCAATATGACTTCAAAACAGCAAAGCTTATCCAGCCTGAGATGTCAGCTACTACAAGAATACAATTGAGTAAAATACGTAAGAACAAAAACAAACATTTACACGATATAACTTAAAGAAACCGAAGAGAGGTGTTGTTGATTTACAAAATCGAAGAAACAGTTTGAAGCCCTTATAGCTATGCAATGATGCATAAGAATTTTTCGCATTATTAAATTTTTCGTCTAACAGTTTTCAGTTTCAGTTTTATAATTCAAATTCACCACATACAACTCAAGTTTCTAAAAATACACTAAGCTACAGTTACAAAGTTGAAATACAATTTTACAGAAAATTGATACAATATACAAATAAAAATACACACAGGAACTGAATTAATTGTATGGAGGGAATAACTTAAAGGAGGAGCTCTCTCAATAGATAAACTTTTCGAGGAGAGAGCCCCCTCTATCTCTAGATTTCATCAAATAAACTCAAATGAGATTTAAATTTTGCATAATTTCAGTTCAAAAAAAGAAATAGCTTTATATTCATTAGTGGACCTTATTAAATAAATAACTTTTCAGTTTTGATTGGAAAGATGATTTTGATGGAGCGTTTCGAATTTTTACTGGTAATGTATTCCAAAGTGTAGCACCAAGATAATGAATAGACCTCAGACACTGTACTTTATAAAGCTTAAACGTCCCAAACAATTTCTCCTGTATCATTTATGAATATTTTCGCTCATTGGTTACGTTTTCCTTTCACGAAGCGTATAGAAACCCGTGCTTCAATTCTACAGGATTACCTGAGGGTTAGATTGGATTTCTGTAGACACCTAGAACGACACACTAAACTCAGTAAACAGATGTGGTATCGAAACCAATATCTAGGCCAACAATTGTTTTTGGATACAAACGCGCGATATCACTTATCACCTTTGAGTGATTCAATTTAGCGAGATATCACTGATCAATGGTGTTATATATGAAATCCGAATATCGACTGATGAAGTAAGATTATTTGCAGGATATGTTAGAATTCTAATCATAAATTTAATTTTCTGATATTCATATCATTATCTTTTCCAGACATTGAAAACAACATGGTTAAGTCGTCATAATAAGAATTCAACCGATCCTGGGGTATTAGTCCTTCTGTTATGTGGAACAGCTTCTAGCACTTGTGGTCAATTAGCTAGCTATCCTCTCGCTCTGGTCAGGACGAAGCTTCAAGCGCAAGGTGTGTGAGTAGAGGAATTGTTTCCATGCTTGTGTTGTCTTTTGGAGGCATCCATCACGAGACACTCAAGGGAGGGCATATGTGAAGTACCTGTCCGCACAGAGATAGAAGGATTGAACCAAAAAGTAGGGAAGCATGGTGTTTGAGAGTTCTTGCTGTCTAGAATTTTCTCGACTATTATCTGAAATTTGAAATCTTCTTTACAAACAATTCTTTGATAGTCAGAAAATGGAAATAGAAAATATTTATATGTATATCAAAATCAAAATAAGTTCTTTAGTACTTGTGGTAGATTAGCTAACTATGTATACTGTATGTGATTTTATTTCCATTCAAATCTTTGATGATCGGAAGTGGAAAATAACTCTTTATGTTTCAAAATCAAAATATGTATTTCAGTATTTGTGGTCCATAAGCTAGCTCCAGCCTACAGAAATCATCGGTTCGAAAATTTCTGCCCTCAATTCAACCCCACACTTTTTGGTTCGATGTATGGTTGTTAAGACCCCAAGCCATTTAGAATCTCTAGCATAAAGCAGCTGGTTGACAGGTGCAGATACTTCTTTGCTCATGATGATGATGATAAATTACTTTTGCTTTTCTTTCAGCTCGAAGTCAATTGAATACTCAAAAGCCAGACGGTATGATGAGCATGTTTAGAACTATCATTTCAGAAAACGGACTATTCGGACTTTATAGAGGACTTACTCCAAACATCATGAAAGTTGCACCAGCAGTTAGTATTAGCTACGTTGTTTATGAGAATCTAAAGAAAAATCTTGGGCTTACATAGGATTATAGCAGAGTAAACGGGACAGCAGAGGCTACTAGAGGGGATACGATATTATCAACTTCGTGGTCAATACAATGGGAAGATGAATACAAATACGAAACTGGAACTGCTCGCTTAGGTAAGCTACGTTGTTTACGAAAATATAAAGAAGAATCATAGGCTGACACGAATTAGCCATCGGGCAAAACAAAGTGGACAGTGAAAGCTGCGAAGGAGATGATATTGACATCTTCGTGGCCCAAGACCAAGGGAAGATGAATACAAATATGAAACTGGAAATGTTCGTTGCTGTTAGCCACATTGTTTTACGAAAATATAAAGAAGAACTTAGGCTGACATGAATAAGACATCAGGCAGAACAGATTGGAAAGCGAAAGCTAGATGGAAGATTATCATCTTCGTGGCGAAGACGATGGGAGGATAAAGACAAATATAAAACTGGAACTGTTCGTCTTCATTTTATATAAGCAACATTGTTTACAGAAAGATAAAGAAGAACTTTTGGCTGATATGAATTAGCCATTAGGCAGAAAAAATGGGAAAGCAGAAGTCCTCGAGAGGTGAATGATTCAATCTTGATGGGAAAGACCATGGGAGGATTATACAAGAGTTATATTAAAGTCTCTCTGATTGTTGTTGACATAAGATACTTGGATTATGAAAATATAAAGAAATATATTGGGCTGAAATGGAATGATAGCAAACAATGGGACAGAAGAAGCTTCCAGGGAGAATAGTTGGCTGATAAAAGATTTTATCCCGAAAAGCGAAAATTACTGGATAGAAGCTTCAGATATTGCCAATTTATTTGGCCACGAAAGGATAGATACCGCATAAAATACGAAAAAGATTGAGATTTCGAGACTGTATATAAGTTTGAATGTGAAATCACTTTAATGATATGTTTAAGGAGAATTCTATCCGTTCTTTTGAACCCAGAAATATTGAGAGTTGAGTTGTACATTCCTGCTGGAAAGAAAATATGGTTTCTGTTTCGACAAGGCTTTTGGAATGGCTGACAGCTGAAGCTTTGCCTAAAGAAGAATGTGTCCGAACTGAGAAAGATATTCTAATTTTCGTATGCCAGTGAACTATGGAGAAAACAAAAGACATAGGCATGTTACTAATTTAGACAAATATATTTCAACAGCTACAGAACATCTTACGCTATTTTGCCGGCCGAATTTCAAGTTTTGTTATGCTGCGCTTAGATTACCCCGCGCCATTCTGTCAAACAATTGGAAACTCCTTGTCTTCATGATATGGGGGTATCCAAAATATCCTTGTTAATCACCGTTAATTCTTTCCAAACATGCATCGGTGGTTTTGGTCCTACATTTATTGTGATTTTTCCAAAGAAATGGTGAAATAACAAATGCGATGAAATTCGATGACATTTCAAAAAAATTTCAGAGAGTTCTTTTTTGCAAAACAAGCGTGCCTTTAGCTGAGATAGCTGAGATTGCCTTTAGCTTTAGACAGAATTTAGTAAGGAATTCAGATTCTAAAAGACATGAATCATTTCAATATAGATGCCTCAAACGGATATATTTCTCATGGCTTTCTGAAGGTCCTCAGAATGCTGTACAAAATTATTTTGTTTATAATGTTTATAATGGGATGATTTATGGGGATTTTAGTTAATGTCGTTTAAAAACCGTTCCCGTTTAATGCAGGCTACTAAATTTGTGTTTCACAATATTTCACAGATCCTAAAAGCTCTTACCGAAATGAGGCTGAAAACTATTTTATTTTTAGAGAATGAATTTTTGGAAAGAGGTTATTTTCAAGCTTCAAAATCACCTTTGATACTTTCATGCAGTTGAAGGAAATTCAAGGGTATTTCTCAGAATTTCATTTAGTCCGGTGTGTATTCGAGGGGGCTAGAGAGCTCAGTTTGGCTGAGAAGTGTTCCATTGAGGTATATTGAGGACTCGATCAGAGTTAAGTTGGGCTCAGTAGGGCTCAGATGCAAGGTTTAATTCATTTCAATTACTTGAAATCAAAGGGTGATTTGAGAACTTGCTTAGGGGTAATCGGTATCAAATAATATGGGAAGGCACTTATGCCTATGCTTATGAATTGAATTAGTCCAACGGTCTTTTGGAAAGAATACAGTAAGCATAACTGAATTGACTTGAGATTCTGTCGGTAGAGTTGAGTACAATTATTTTATTAACATTATCATACGACAGCTATTAGACATCATCTGTATCTTGGCTATTGTTTAGGGCGTTATGATGTAATGCAATCCAACGATTGACTAAATTCGTCAGTTACCGTTGGTATCATTATTATAATCACTTTATCTCGGTTATGTATTATCAATTCAAAACTTTATTTAATAAAGTGGGGTCTTTGGGGATATCTAGAAATATTAAAGTGGATTAGAAATTGAATGTGTTCATGTTTTAGTAATTACTAATGTAATCAACTGCTTCTGATTCGTTTATTTGCATGTGTAGACAACCCACATCCTGCGTGCTATAGTCGTAACAAAGTCTATTGCATCGTAGCACGAGGCCAGGGTCGAATAGTACTGATTGAGTTTTTCGTTTCCAGGATTTGTGCTTATATGTGAACTCCATTCCAAATTTTAGTACATATAACTAAATGTAGAAGGAAGCAGTAATTTATAAAGCTAAAATAATGAAGATAAGAGACAAATTAAGACTGTAACCTATACATAAGTTATATGATAATATTTTTGTGACTCCTATCTTCATGTAAATGTTCTTATACTGTCGGAACTTCCTAACAAGCTCTAAAGCTAAACTTGAATAGCAAATTGTCCTAGACAATATAACGTCTCCATATCCTCATTATACCATCCTCTTGTTCTTGAGTTAATAAGAATATGCGATGTCAAGTAAAGAATATGAAACTGGGAAACTCTGTCAATTTTATGTTAGTATTCAAAAACCGGTTGAAACAGCCAGTCTCAAATCGGTTTGGTTGGTTGAGGAAATCACCATAATCTGTTGTTGGATTGTTGATTGGTTGAGCTTCTGGCTGCGTTTCTGCGTTGAGTTGAGACTATTAACCATCCAAGTTCATCACTCCATTTACCACATTTTCAAACCACCACACCACGTAAGCAATGGAACTCATTACAGTGTGTTAAATTTTGCAGAAATGATAGTGGTCGCTTCTTTGATCCACTTAATTGGCCAGGTCGGGTAGGAAGAACCCTCATTATGAACAAAACTTTTAAAAAGTTGTGAGCAGTTTATGGGCCTTCGAGCAAAAAACTTTCATCAGTTTTCCTTTTTTCAATCCACATTCTTGGGGCCTTATGGATCTTGGGGTTTTTCATTAGCACTTTGTCAGTAGAATCACTGCCCAAATTTAGCATATTCTTCCCAATCATAAATTTTACTCTGTGCCAATTATTTAATTAATTGAATTGGTAAAAATGTTGTTATTGTTTATTTAATCGTTTAGAATTATTTCTGTCAATTGTTTATTTCATCAATTGGTAAATTTATGAATATCATTATTAGATAATGAATTTACAGAATTTGGGTTTTCTTTATGTTTATCCGATTTATCTTCTCATTGATGGTAGATGGATGCGTGTTTCAAACTCCGTTTTCGCCTTTCGTTCAAATTTGGAAACAATTTTCTTTAATACTTATTCCCAGAGCTAAGATAAATTGAGGTCCATCTGGTCATCTCCTTTTTATTTGCTTTTTAGTTTTGAAATTTTTTTAGTTTCTGTGTTGTTTTTTGTTTGGGGGGGCTCTCTCTCGATTAGTTTATCTACTTAGAGAGCTCCTCCTTAGTCATTCAATTTTAAATACAATATTCCTTAGCACCTTCATTTTGTATTGTTAATTTTGTAATTTGTAATTTCGTGTCTATGTTGCCTAATGTATTGTAGTTAAGTTTATATTGTATTTAGGATTGAATGATAAAATGAAAACTGAAACTGAAACTGGATGATCACCCTGCAGAACATCTGTGCAGTACTGTGGAGGGTTTTCAATATTGTTGAGAGACGCCATCAGTACAGTGGAGGATATTCCGTACTGTGGGGGGATACCACAACAACTGAAAGGTAATGCCCACATTGCTTATGGTTTCCCTCGACAGAACTGGATATCCTCCATAGTATTGTCTTTACATCAATTGCTCCGATATTGTTGATTGTTGAAAGGAAAATACACTTACTGTCTTCGTAAGGTTAGTTTAAGGATTTTAAGGATTGGTTTGAGGTAAGGATTTATTAGGAGTTTAAGGAGTAGTTCATGAGAAAATCACGAAGTATCCTCCTAGTACAGCAGTACTTATAGTATCCCTACATTATTGGATGGTAATATTCCTCCACTTCTGAATATCTTCCACAGTAACGAGCGTTGTATGCCCCTAGCCCTATTACTTCTTCTTATGATATTTTCAATAGACGATCAAGTCTACGTTCAGCACTTTCAGCATTGTGTTTTAATACCAGCTTGTTTTATCAGGATCCAGCCCTCGAGTTGCCCAATAATGTGATCTTTTCTGTTTATTTTTTAGAAAGACCATATGGTTTTTGCGCAAGACTTGACATGACTCATAACTGAGACATAATCTAAGATTTTCCGGTTGCGCCATATTGCGCAAGAAATATGCGAACCACATTCTTCGACATTCAATAAGATTATTCACGTGACAGCGTTACGTCACTGCCAGCTTCGCGGGGGGCAATTTGTTTTTCACAATAAAGCTCTCAGTGGCGCTTTTCCGACATGGAAGATCGCCACGAAGACAGTTGCCGTCCTATGAACTGCATCTTGCCAATCTCCGGATTCTGCAGTCCTAAAGAACTCACGAATTAGCGAGAATGCTACAGGAAGAACCCAACTAGGGTATTGTAGCGCTATTTTCCCTTAAAAATCATCCTATCGTTTATAAATTTTTGAAAAATTATATTTCACAGCATTGCGTATTTTCAGGTCGCCATTTTGAAAATTTGTGAAAAGTTGATTTCGTTATAAACGAGGAATTCACCCAATTAAATTATCATGTGAGGAAATACCTAGCGTCTTCGTCAATTCATGATTCTCCTACCCTATTTTCTTAAAAGCTGAAGATAATTTAAAAGGTTGTGCGCGCTAGGAAACATGCTTTTGTCAACGAAAGCGCGGTCTTGTTGAGCTGCATCTTGCTGGTTGGGTTGGCCGTCCTTCCCGTGTGTTTTTCTCGGTTGTAAAGTGTTATTTTGTTTTGCTAGTGTAACAAACTGATCTGGTATCTGTATACACGTTGGAGAAGACAAGAAATGGAGTATAAACACTGATTTTAAAGTTCAACTGCGTTCAACTTATAAATCAAGAAGCTAACTTGCCTTCGCGTTTTGAACAACAAGCAGACAAAGAAAGTGAAAGTGGTCGGGAAGGACAACCAGGCTGAATGGCTTTGGTAAATCGGATCGTAACCTAATCAACCTCCCTCATTCCCCGAGACGGTACTTATGCCTGCTGAAAGTGATTTTACCTCGGTTTAACTGTCGAATTTACTTTGGAACTACAAAATGTCGACTCCCAGCTCGACAGCACAGACAAAGAAGGGACGGAACACAAACCAGCTTCAGTATTTGTTGAAGACGATTATGAGGCAAGTTTGGAGACATAGCTATGCTTGGCCATTCCATACGCCTGTCGATACTGTCAAGCTGAATTTGCCTGTAAGTTTTAAGTTTTATAAAGTGTTTCATTTTTGAAATTACTCACGAAATCGTGATGGTCTTTTTGAATGGCCTAAACCCTCTGGTTTTTCATATTCTGGTTTTGAATGTTGAAATTTGTCTGCCTCTGAAATTGGAAACTTACTCTCCAGAACTCACTGTCTAACACACTATGACCAGCGCTATCCTATAATTTTTTAGCCTGATAATGAATTCAGTTTCCCTCTGAAACATTACATGTGATGTGAAAGTATCGGCCAACAACCTCACATGTAAGAAAACATTTAGATTCTGTTTTCAGTTTTTGCCAAGCTAGACTAGATTTTGTCTAGATTTCAGAACTTCCCTCTCACAATACTAACATTACTCCAGCATATTATTTTACGTCCATGGCTACCCATTGTTCCACATTGGTAACTATTAGATTTCTATGGCCTGATGTCAACTTTATTCAAATGCATAATTATCATTCAGGCATATATACCAGAGTTTTAGCCCAAACTAAGAGTTCATTTATTAATATCTTACACACAGATAGGCACAACGGTTAGCAAAAAATTATTGAAATATGTTGATGGATATTTTTTGTTTGATTATGTAGGCAAAAACTTTCTTGTCTACCCATCCTGAAAAAACAGTAGATACTTTACAGCAGACTTACTGTTAATTATTTAATAAAGCCCCCTTAAATTTTAATAATGAAAACTATGCCAAAATGGGGAGTTAGGAATTTGTTCAAGTAGTGAATAGTAATGACATAAAAACTCAAATTAAAGCCTAGATATGCTATGTAAACTTTTTTTGCAGAAGCCGTACAACCCCATTGCAAAATAAGGCAGGCCCTTCAAAGCATTGGATTTAATAAGCTCCCCAGTGGGCTTAATTGAGAATTTATAGAATATATGATTTTACAAGTCACTTAGAAATCTTTTGAGTCTTGATTAGAATCTCTAATAATCATTAAAACTTTCAGAAAATCCCAACAAATTTTCAGAATTGTCCAAGAAACTGGCCTAAAAATCCCTGAAAATAGCAATTATCTCCAAAAAGTTTGTTCTCTCTCCTTGGAGAAATTTTCCCTGTTATTTCTGATCTGTTGTGCCAAAGAAAGAGCCAACATTGTGTCTCAGTTTTTAGACTGTTTGATCATATGAACAACTGAAAATTTCACAAAAACTGCTACATTCCCTGAAATTCCATGAAATAAGAATTCTGTCGTTATGGAAATAAAGATGTTAGGGATTCTCAAACAAAACTCCCACACACAAAATCAATCTGTTAGGATGTTTGAAATGCTATGCTTTGCTACCTGCCCATCAAGCTCTGCCTGCCTCTATGATACTAGTTGTTTGTATGCACAACTCTGTTTGCCACCATGAATTACTATTTAGCTTCTTGAATGGTCGGCATGTGAATGATTTTCAGAACTCAAAGCCATGTGCAGCACTGATGTGTGAAAGATGAAATGGCACGTTAAATTCCATAAGAAAAACTAAAAAGCTGCCTTAATGTAAAACAGATATCTTGTCACCATGAAACTATGACCCTTGTTTACAGTTGAAAAGTGACCTCACAAGTATTAACGACAGTTCCTATTGTAGATCAACAATTATGTGGAGATCTAACTAGCTGTCTAAGATCTCCACTATTATACACGACCCATGTACTATAACACCACCTTTACACTGAAACACAGCTTATATGATAGGGCTAAACTTACTTGTTTACTAGGTAAGACATTTTCAGGGGGCTGAAAGGTGCATATAGAAATACAAGGAAAATTGGAAAGTTTTTCTTCATAAGGGTCTGCATCATAATAAGAGTCGAAAAGAGGATAAAAGCCACAGTGAGTCATTGAACTGTATTTCATGATCACACCAGGTAACCTATGTGCCTAATGTGTTGGATGTGATGCTGGATGCAGGGCATTATGCTTTGTAGGTAGAACATTCCTCATCCACCGCACTAGGCACCTAGGTTACCCTGCGTGGTGACGATGAAGCACTTTAAAATATGAGGACCAAAAGTCGTATGATAAATGTGAATTTTACCTTCATTATTTCCAGGAGGCAAATCCACTCCTATAAACATTTTAGAAAGGCTTCAGCACAAAAGCCCATTAAGTTAACACCTATGTATACTATAATGGCAAATATTTTCTCATAGTAAATTCCTGTTATTGCTAGGATTATTATGACATCATCAAAAAACCAATGGACCTTGGAACTATCAAAAAGAAACTGGAGAACCAGGAGTATTATAGTGGGAAAGAATGCGTTGAAGATTTCAACACGTTGTTTCAAAACTGTTACACTTATAATAAGCCTGGCGAGGTGAGATGTTTTATTACTTCTCAATTTTTTCACTTTTTGACTTAGGAATAGACCTTTCCCGAATTTGCTGCATTTCTATTGAAACTGAAGCAAATCAAGCTTAGCCTCATTTATTTGCTATGAGAATTCCCACAAGCGTTTAATACCAAAAGTATTGCATTCACTTTCTCTGCAGTTAAACAATGAATGAAGTTAGTTTCATTGAATCCCTCACGCGTAATGGGAATTCAAAGATGGCCTCTTTTTCAAACCTAATTCGGGAAATGTCTATTGTCTATTAGGTAAAGGTTCTACCAGATGTTGGGTGCGGAGAATATTATCTGAAATTTATTTTGATGTTTGGTCCAGACCTTGTCATTTGAGGCAGGCCATTACCTACTCCATTTCCATTCTCCTCTCATTCCCCTGAGGTGGATGATATTTTGCCCCCTCCTAAAATTGAATCCCAAAGTAATTGCCACCTCAAAGCATTCATTCCCTCAAGAATAGTCCAACTGATATCAGCATTGACGATGACTGCCTGCCTGCCTAAATCCCCATGGCTAGATCTGATGTTAGGTATTTTTTTTAGCTTTGAAATTTTCACCCCCCTGGCATACTGGGTGTTTCTTTAGCGGAACCTCTCCCTGGCAGCTTAGATTAAAACATTGTTTGCATATAATGAAGTGTCTAAGCATTATTATATAACACTTTCGTGATCTATAAGACTTCCCCTCTGCCTATGTAGTGTAGTAGAATGACCACTTATCAAACCAGCCAGAAATCCAACAACAACTCAAAACAAGCTATTGTTTTGTGGTAAAAGAAGATAAAAAGTAAAATTAGCATTGAAAGTCAGACATAAAATCAGACAGGGCCAATGAATTTATTCTTGCTGTCTCCAACATTTTTCATGAATTTCGATTGAAGAATGTTTATGAATTGGTTAAAGAAAAAGCATTAATTTTGTAGCTTCTAAGCAATTCTGAAATGTAATGAAAACAAAAGCATCCATCTTGAATCTTTTGAAGAAATCTTTGTACACTGAACTTTATCTAAATTTTTGTAAAAGCTTATTTGATTTTGCTTTTCAATTAAATAGCAAAATCTCTCCTTAGGATGTGCATTTGCATTTGTTTACTGACATGTGACTGCATTGCTAAGCATTTTATTCTGATTTACTTTCTATCGTTTTTTAGGATGTTGTTTTGATGGCTCAAGAACTCCAGAAGTTTTTCCAACACAAGGTCATGTCCATGCCCCCTGAGGTTTGTCGCAATTTTATGAATTTCCAAAATATTTCTGAAGTTTAAGGAATGGCAAAAGATTCTATTAATTTCCACATGGTATGCACAGACTTTTTCTTTTGACCTGAGCAATCACTCTTAGCTCTCCCCAGCATACTGTTAAAGCGACAACTAGAGCTTGAAAGGTTCCAGCTAGTGCTGCTAGGTTTATGTGTGCTGCTGTGCCGGCAAAGCGGTTGTTGGCTGATTTGTGCAGAGTCAGGAGGTGGCAGCAGCCTTTCTTGGAGTGCTTTGGAAATATGATCCTCTTGATGTTGCCATTGTTGGATAGCCTGACTACGTTTGCGTACCAGTTTAATTGCATCTTTTTGATATTTGCTGATTCACAGTATTTCGGCATAGCTGTAACTGGTAAGCTTGATCAAATGTTTGGTACTCATGGTCGTCAGCTAGGTCTTACGGCTGCGGCCTCCAATGACTACCCTGGGCAGACTCTGCATGTAGGCATCTTGATGGGCTTGATGGGGGCTTAAGTGGTGGACCAGGTGTGGCAGGCATATGTCAATTTAGACCGAAACACTTTGTCGTATTGTATGATCCTTATGCCAATTTTTGTTCAATTTGTCTTCTTTATAAAACGAAGTGAAGGCAGATATTTTTCTTGTCATGAGCTCAAGTTTGGCTTATAACTAATTGATAACATTGTGGTTTATCTTTGTTGAATTCAATGTGTTGCTCGATGCCGTTATCCATCTAGTCAGTAGCTTATAAAGCTGTGTTCTACACTCAGGTTCAGAGAATAGATAGATAAGAGAATAGATAGAAATGATCGTAAACAGAATATTTGATTAGCTTGTTGGATAATCAGTTTTTTTAGAAATTTCAAAACCTCGTTATTTATAGATAATCTTGAGATTTATGAAATCATCAACTTTTTAGGAAACTGAAATTCCAGCAAAGAGTTCTCGACCACAACTAAAACCAGCCACGTCAACCCAAGATGGTGCACCACCCACCAAACGTAGCAAAAGAGGTGGAAAAATAAAATCTACTGCTGCAGGTAAGTCAAATTTAATGCTGTTTGTCACATCAAAAGAATGGCTAAGGATCAGGATTTTTCTCAGCAGGACCAAAACAGCAATATGAGTGTTGAATTTGATAAAGCCTTGACTAACATTAATTTATTTTCAAGCTCAAGTCGAAATTACCTGATGATTGATACAGGGGAGACCTGAACTGTTTTCCCATATAGGGAAAACATTTGCCAAGTTTTCAAGTAGATTTTCTCTGTAGGAATTAGCTGTTTTCATTCTTTGTGTCTAAATTTACGAATTGTTCAGCAAACACACATGTCATTATGAATGGAAGTTATTTGAAGTTTTTTAACATAATATCTCAATCGTTTATTTAACTTAATTCACTCTAACCATGTGTTAATATTAACATGAATAAAATGATGGCTTGTACAGCCCTTTTTTGAATGGACATTTTTAGGAATATTTTTGCATCTCTCCAAGCTTTCATAACAAATCTCACAACCTTGGAAAATCAAGGTAATCGGTATTTGTCTGGTCGGGGTTTAATTGTTAAAGTTTTACTGTTACCGTAATTTAATTTCCAGACTCAACTCAACCTGCCCTCGTGTCGGCTCCCCAAACTGCAATCACAGATTCTGTTGGATCAACCAATTTAACCAGTCCAACTAAGTTTGCAAATAGTCCTGTTACAAGTACAACAATCCCCGCTCTTCCTGTCACAACACCAATCCAAACGAAAGTAAGTATACTGATGGGTATTTTTTGAATTTCATACTTGGGATTATTTAACGATAAAGCATAACACTAAGGTAAAGTTAGTTATCCATTAATTAAGAACACTTTTGAGTTCAGCTCATCCTATTTTAAGATTATGCATCCTTCAATTACACATTATCCAAAGCAAAATCAATTGAATAATACATAAATGATGCTCATTAAAGTTAACAGCATTTCATAAAAATAACAAATATGGTATTGAATTATAGAATAATTTATGAGCCCCATCAGTTTCTTAACCATTTCGCCACCGAGTTCCCACAGGCCTAAGGTCCCAAAACACCGCATTCCCAGACGTTTTTTCCAATTTCTGCAAACGTAATTTCAAACAGATTTTTAACAAAGATAGAGTTGATATGCCTATTAGGAACCCCCATATTAGAAATAAGAAATTTTTTTTGAGGAATCGAAGAATGCTCTGCCATGCTTGCAAGAAAACAAGATGGCCGCGTGTTTCCATCGAAAGTTCAACGGTTAAAATCTCAAAAAGTTTGACCATAAACACACAATAGAAGAATAAAATTATCGTTCTTTGTTTTATTGTCTATCATCTCATGTATAACAATGGTATCTATGGTAATGACATGGTTGAGTAAATCTCCTTTATAGTTACGTAATAAAAAAAGTGCGTGAAGCCTCTAAAGCAGCTCATGGCGTTTCAAGGACTTGAGGCAAAGCCGCTAAAGCGGCTCATGATGGTTGAAAGATTAAATAACCAGAAGAGACTACTTATTGAAACTTGCACTGCACGATCTTTAGATGAAAGTTGCCAAGAACACATGGAAATTTAGTACATTAATAAACTTAAATAGCAGCATTCTACCATAAATCTCAAAATAAGATATTTTTCCTATTAATTTCCAAGCCCTGGAGAATATTTGAGGATGTACGGTTTTGCTTTCATCTTTGATGAATATTTCTAGTTAACTTTGGTTAACTTTAAGTTACTGATGATCAAATGTTTCCTTTCAGACCAAATCAGGCGTAAAGAGGAAGCAGGCTGATACCACTACTCCAAGTTCAACCGTGAATGACCACCCAGTCTCGCCAATCACTCCGTTGGAAATCGCAGCTCCGTATCTCAGTAGTGGGAAAATCAGATCAAGGAGGGAATCACACAGAAGTATAAAAAAGCCAAACAAAGTTCTTCCTGGTGAAGACCTTGCAAAGGTTTGTAAAGTTGTGTTTTTCTCTGCACCAGTTAGACCCTTATGCACATGTAGTCAATTTCGTTTTAGGCTTCCCCACAATGCCACTGCCGATCTTAATTTCAGGCAAAAGGAATCACAAGGTCTGATAGTCACTTTGAAAGCAAGGCCAAGGACCAGGGTTGCATTGCAAATTTGTATATTTTATCAATTAGCCCTTTTCCCTCATTTCCTAGTGTGACCTAAAATGCCCCTCAAAAAGAATGTTTTTGAAATACCCAATTTTTGAATACCAAATTTTTATAAATTTTGATAGCAAGGAAAATCGGATATTCTATGTTTCCGAGTTTCTTTGCCATCCCCTAAATTCTGTATAAATCAAAGAATGTACTTCCACAAATGCTCAGCTTAAAAATGAAAGCATGATATTTCATAATCAAGAGAGTTCATGAGAGTTCTTCTTAGTTGCTTTTAAAGTCTTGAATTTTTCTCAACAGCCCCAACAAAGCAAGAAGCGTACAAAACTCAGCGAACAAATGAAATACTGTAATGGAATATTGAAGGAGATGTTTTCCAAAAAGCACTTAGCTTATGCCTGGCCTTTTTACAAGCCGGTGGATATTGAAGGCCTCGGATTACACGATTATCACGATATTATCAAACAACCTATGGATCTCGGAACTGCTAAGGTTAGAATTTTCAATATGATTTGTCTAAGAGATTCATGCTTTTTTGTCTGATTTGCGTTTTCAATGTCTTCAATAGCTTATATAGGAAACTCACGGTTTGATTCTCTCTAATTTTAGCTTGATTCTATATTTGATATCAATTCTAAAGAATTTCAGTTTTTTTCTTTCCCTAAGAAGCCTAGCCAGGGTCAGATATTGGCTTTTTATCACTACATTTATTTTGTTTAATTTTTGTTTTCTGCTGGTATCATTTTGTGCTATTCTTGAATTCAAAATAGAATGTAAACATAGAGAATTGTCTATTTAGTAGATTTCCACTGCATTTCCTTAATGCTATGCATTTGTTCTATTCCTTAAAGGAGAAAATGGAGAATCGAGACTACAACAGTGCAAATGAATTTGCAAGTGATGTTAGACTCATATTTACTAATTGTTACAAATACAACCCTACTGATCATGATGTCGTCGCCATGGCTAGAAAATTACAGGTAGGTTTTCATTATAGCTCCTTTAACTAGAGAGTGGTGAAAGAATTGAACCTGACCATTTGAGGTCGGCAATCACCCTGCCCCACCTCAATGCCTTCCTCTGGCATATGAATTAAATTTAAAAGGAATTGCCCATGCAAATTGCACTTTTACCAAGGAATAACCCTATCCAGACCAGCAAGGAGAGCGATTCACTGCCCACCTATTAAAGAATCATTGCCTTGTCTGAAGAATTGTCTGCCAATGGTTCAGTAACCTTTCGTAGGGGGTTTTATTGTTTTCAGCCTTTTGGGTCTCTGGTTTCCGAATGGCACACTTACTGTTAGTTTTTGAATCACATATCACTCTTCAATCAAGCATGACAGTTGATTTGAAAAAAATAATTACGTTGAGGCCCATATAGTGACTCAAAAAAAAGTCCTGTTTCATTAGAATTCTTGCATGTGATCACAAAAACTTCTAACTTCTATCTTTAGGCTTGATTATTTAAATTCAATTGGTTTATAGAGGCATGCGTTTTTTCTGTTATGTCTATGAAACATACGCCCCTTCCTTTGGTCCCTCCCTGAATTTTATGTCTATTTCATATTTTTCTTCTTGGAATTTGATGATAACGTCTTTTTATTAACAAAAGGACTTTCCCGTAAACTGAGGCTACTTTAAAAAACTTTCAAGAGTATCAACCAGTAGCCTATAAACAGTTGTTTCTATTGTCTACCATGGGTGGCCAAAGTAACCTCAAATGCCAAAGTAGTCCCGGGTTTACGGTAATCAATATGTTAAATACTAGAATACTATGAATATGTTGTTTGGTGTGAAAGTCGGCTGTCAATTGCAGTAGCCTACTTTGGTATAAGTTAGTTACACCTGTTAGACCATGCCTTATGAATCTGTTGTTTTGTAGGATGTGTTTGAATATCGATTTGCCAAGATGCCAGATGAACCAGAACCAAAACCAGAATCGAAAAGCCCTGAAAAGGGAAAAACAGATGTCGAAGCAACTGCAGAATCAGAATCCGAGTCCGAAGAAGAGGCAACAACTTCGTCATCCGACAGCGAACAGGAACAGAAAAAGCTGCAAGAACTCGAAAAACAGGTTTGTGGAAATTGCTGAAAGCTAATGGAGACAATTTGTGAGAAATGAAAATATTTGAGCAGGACTCCAACCTGCATCCACTAGACTAGTGCTCAAGTAGGCTAACCGCTGTGCAATCAGGAAAAACTGAAAACCGTCAAGAAACCTAAGCCATTTCACTTGCACAAACTGTACCATCAGTCAACAAATGTAGAGACAAGCCTATCCTGGCTCTTAGACAACTGCATAGGACCTCTTCAAAGTCAAAACCTTGACAAACATTGCAGTCTCACCACTGGCTGGGGTTCAGCATTGAACTTTGGGAGAAGAACGATTTGGAAAATCAATGGAGATAAGTTTGTGAGAATGAAAATGACTGGAGATGGACTCGGAACACATGACCTCTAGATTAGTACTCGAGTATGCTATACCACTGCGACATCTGGCTTAGGGTTTAAGCCCTACCAGCGTCATTTTCTTTCTCATAAAGTATCTTGATTGAAAGATATTGTTACTCAAAAGTTTCACTTTGATTTTTTTAGATATTGAAAAACCAGGCCAATTGTGACTAAGTCCAATTTTTTTTCCTACAAAATTGGTCTAGTCATCATTGTGTATCAGGTTTTTGGTGACATGAAATAAGGAAAAGTCTTAAATCGTTACAGAATTTGTTTACCCAGAACGATGTTCACTTTGAAATAGTGCGTTTCGTTTTAATCTGTTTTTTGATTAGCAATCAAGCCCTACTTCTGTCTTTGGCATCATTCCACCAACGAATAGCTAGACATCAATGACATAACTCACTAATAACCAATTCAAATAAGCTTTCCGATTACTTTTCAGCTTATACTAGTGCACGATCAACTATCGCAATTAACATCACAGCGTAAACATAAAAAGAAGAAAGACAAGAAAGACAAACACAAAGACAAGGAGAAAGAACCGAAAGACAAACCGGTTAAGATACTTAAGAACAAACCAAGAGACGAGGATACAAAAACTAAAACTAAAAAGGAAAAGCGTGAAAGTCCAGCTATTGAAAAGACGCATATCACCACCGATAAGGAAAAAAGTAAAACGAAAACTTCTGCTAAAGCAGATTCAAGTAAGAAGAAACCTTCTGTGTCAGAGAGATCAAAGAAAAGCAAGTGAGTATTTTATTCCTTTTTTTTTTCTGCAAGCAAATTCATATTTTGATAAACTCTTTAAATATGCAGCATGCCTCGTCGTATTCATCTGGAATTGAATACAAGACACTTTGAGATGGTGAATGGTGGAAAGAGAGCAATCTAATGGCTCATGCTTGCACTAAGGATTGGTGCCCTTTCAGATTGGGTGGCTCTGTCTCTTAAATACCAATTCGCAATTTATAATTTGCGATTTGAACTGCAATCTTCCATTTACCATGCCCCTCTAAGATGGGGATTTATATTTGAATACCAAGGTGAGTTATAAAGAATATATAGAGGTGTTAATTTTAAAAAAACTCTTTGTTTGAACCAAACATTCGCAAAGTAAATGCAGTGCCAATGTTCTTCCATACTTTTGTTTATGACATTTGATGGGTGATTAAAAGACTTGTTCAATTTTTTTAAATATGTTATCTTTCTCAATATGGTAAAAATGGAATAGTTCTCCCTTTGCTTCTTTGAGGTGTAATGCAAGATTAATTACATTTCTCCGAAATAATAACCTAGAATTGCACGATAAGACCATTCTGCAAACGATGACGGATCTAATTTCTCGCAAAGCTTCTCGTTTCCGGTTCATATCATTTGATCATTTGATTGCTAACGCTGATGAATGAGCCATCGAAACATGGCTGTTTTACGTCGTCACCAATCAACATTTCTTATATCGCTGTTTGTTTAATTCAAAATTGACACGAGATCTCCTCTAATCGTATCAGCTATTTATAATTTTTTTGTGCGATGGGAAAATGATGAATTTATCAAAGCATAATTCTGGTGCGCTGTTCACTAGCCATAATTATAAATATAAGTGATATTTCAATAAATTATAACGGCCCGCGGATACCATTTATCACCTGGGTTTTAAGAACCTGTGAGACTATGATTTTCTCACCCAAAAGGAGAATTTCGGAATCAGGGTTTGTATAAGGGGAGTGGGAGTTCTAATGATTTGTTATTTTTTTTCAAGCAGCTTTCTCTGCTATTCTATAATTTAGAAACATAAATCAGCTGAGGCATTCAAGGGGTAATTCAATTTCAATAAGAACCTCTTCAGACTTGAAGTCTAGGTTCTTATTCGCGGGTTATCACTCTACCCTACTTTTCTTTACATTACAAAGTGTAACCAATAATGTATTTAAAGTGTTTGGATTACAACTTTTAGGTTTAAAGGTTTTGAATTTTTACTGTTAATAATAATGGCAGTGGAGTGTTTGGAGGCCCATGAACAACCAAAACACACGATTTTTACTGCTGCTAACTACGATTTATTTAAGAACAGGCTTAGGCTAACTCTAAATGATCCAGGTTCTCAGTTGTGGGTTTACTGGACAGTTAATTCATAGTTCAAAACATATTTAATTATCGACGACGTCTGAGAGGCGGTTATAGCCGAGCCCTTAGGTCACTTGACTCTTGTTCAAAAGGTCGTGGGTTCTAAACCACCTATTACGTGAAGTTAGAGGAGAGGATTTGTAAGCTCTCTGTAATTCCTGGCAAACAGGAGTCACGAGGTGTGGTCTCTTCAAGAGAAAGGAATAGGGTCACACTGCTCGATTAGTCTATCTACCTATGTAACCATTTCAGTAGAGCGCTTGGTACATGGCGCATTAACCAATACCTCAGGAATGTAGTAAGTGTATTTGCCTATCAACTCTTTAAGATAAACGAAGGCTTTTCGTATCATGTTTCGTATCTCGTCGATATGTCCATCGAATACTATCGAATGTATTCCTTAAACGTGAACGAACGTGGCATTCTATTCGTGCATTCAAAAGAAGTCTATGAACGCTTGGCGTACGTTTGCATTTGTGAAATCTAAAAAGAAATAGAAGTTGTCGCAGAAATCTTCGTAGTTTAAGATTTTTATCAATTATTTGTTCATCAGTTATTTCACAATGGAAGTTCATTTCCCAATCATAATAGACGTTACTTTTCGTGAGCCATATTTTGATGAAGCACAAATTGGCGAGCCATACATTGGAAGTCCCTATTTGGAGGGTCCACATTCCGAAGATCCTGATGATATTCAATCTGGAGGTCGTCGTTCCGAGACTCCCATGCCTGACGATTCTGAGTCTGAATATTCAATTTCCGATATGCCTGAATCTGAAGATCCTGACTTTGACGATTCCCAATCTGAAGGCCATCGTTCCAAGACTCCAATGCCTTATAGTCCAGAATCGGAAGATCTTATTTGGGAGAGTCCTGAACCTGAAGATCCCGATTCCGAAGATCCTGATTCCGATGACTTGTATTATAAAAACTTAGAGTTCTTCTATGAAGATATCTCCGATATGTACGACTCAGACGATTCTCCCGAAGCTTCTTTTTCTGATGGCCCTTTTTCTGATGGCCTTGAATGTGGTGGTTTTAGTTCAGATGATCTTGACTCCAATGTTTTGGAGTCCGCTGCGTATGATTTTGATCATAAACCCTACTGTCCCCTTTTTCACAGGCTCTCGGCAAAGAAGGAGGCGATGGCGGAAGAAAGTGACGAGGAGTATTCCGCTGCTCGGGCCATGTCTTACGATGAGAAGCGACAACTCAGTTTGGATATCAATAAACTTCCAGGTGATTGTCATTTCAAAATTTGAAGTGGAGCTGGAAAATCAGTCCAATAATTTTAGTGAATTGGTACAGGCGCACTTAAGCGTGCAGACTTAACTTACGAAAAACTGAAATCAATTATTTGGATTCATTTTTTTGTCCAGACTGGACACACAGTGATGATTTTGTGTTTCTAACCATACCAATCATTCATTCCTTCCTTATTGGTCAATCTCAATCCACATCTGATGTATTTATTTATTAGGTTTTCTTCTTGTTCACTTTCTGAGTTACTTTTCTGATGAGAGTCAGACGCCAAGCTTTATTAGTCTATCATGCTTTGGAATGTTTCCCATTTTCCTCGCCATCATCATCATTTCTAATTTCTGTTTATCTGTTTATCTCCAGGTGATAAACTTGGCAAAGTGGTTCATATAATTCAAACACGGGAACCAACACTGAAGGGCACGAACCCTGATGAAATAGAAATAGACTTCGAAACTTTAAAACCAGCGACTCTTAGAGAATTAGAGAAATATGTCAATTCATGCATGCGAAAGAAAAGCAAACCCCCAGCCAAGAAACCTAAAACTGCTGAAGACAGGGAAGCAGAGCAAGCGAGAAAGAAAGAAGAACTAGAGAAACGACTCAAGGTAAAATGGTTTTCACATTTCAGCATATTTTTCAATACCTTTAAAAGCTCTATTTCTTCCTGCGCCCTCCCTCTCTCCCTGCACACCTTTTTCTGCATTAAGCAGTATTTTTCTCCAATAAGCTCTTTCATCTCTCAAGTGTATTAGTTTATTTTCTATGGGAGAAGAATTTTGAAATAACCCTCTCTTGGTCCTTGTGATGAAAATTAAGGGTACACCCAAAGTTTTTGGTGTTTGATACGCTACCCGTTATCATGGAGAATGCTTTTAATAGCTTTTTTCATAACCAAAAAGAATTCTTTCCAACCATTTTATATCCTCATTTGATGATTGATATATAAGAGGAAAGGAGAACGACGTCATTTATCGGAAAAGCTCATGAAAATTGTTGTAGATTAGAAAGTTGCCTCTCCTAAGAGGATAGATGCAATGTTTCCTTGTATGTTTTACCTTTCATACTATTACTAGCTTCAGCTACTATCTCCGTTTATCTCTTGTTTACTACTAGTTTGCTACACTTCTGAACTTGATTGATTTCATCTCGTTCCAGGATGTCAGTGGCAAGTTAGAAGCTGCTCAACCGAAGAAGAAGTTATCTAAAAGAGGTGTGTGTACGAAAATATTTAAAGTATTAGAACTTAATATAGTATTGAGATGATTATTGTAAAGGGAAACCATGTTCAACATCACAGAGTATGCTGATGAAAAATGATGAGTAATTTGGAAAATTTTATGACACAAGCAGCACGTTTAAGATGTTGAGTTTTACAGTTGGTAAAAAATTGCTTTGTGATTTTCCCAGTTAAACATTGCACATAATAAATGGCCTGTTTAGACCATTAGTTTTTTGGGTACATTAGATAGTCTTTGAGTTGAAATGTAATACACTATAAGTGTTTTTTGTCATCGATTTAGTAATTTGTTCAAATGTTTTGAAACGGCATTAAAACTATAGTTTCTGTGCTAGTACTTTACAGTTTCCCATAATGTTTGTATTTAGGAATCTTCTTGAATATCCCCCCTGTTGTTTTTACTTGAATGCAATAAAACTAAGGATATTTATTTTTTGATTGAATGAATTTGTGGGAGTCAAAAATGACCCAACGGAACTGACTTCCATTGATTTAGCGCGTCAGTGTTCTACCAATGGAGCTATCATGTCATTTGATTTCAATAGACTAATCTGAGTCACCATCAATCTCACTAATTACACTACTAATCACCAAATTTACAGACGAACCTATTCTTACAGCTACACTGATACTTGCAAAGGGCAAGACTCTGTGATTGTGAGTTCAGGCCCTGCTAGGGTGATTCTTCACTCTCGCTAATTGATTCAATTGGCTTCCCAAATCCTGCTTTTTCTCAAATTTCTTATTTTCCATTTTAGAAATGATGAGTAACCTGGAACCAAAATCGTCTCGACTCAGTGCTAGCAGCAGCAGCAGCGACAGCGACTCAAGCAGCTCAAGTTCGAGCTCCAGTTCTGGATCGAGTTCAGACTCTGAAAGCTCAGACGATGAAAAAGGTAGGCACAGACCTTAACTGTCTCTGCCTTCCTTGTTAGTGTCGGCCTCTTACGGAACTCTCTTACGTAGTAAACCTCTTATTCCGCTTCGGTGATTTGGCTGTGATGCCTCTGTCTTGACACAGTAAGTCCCCACATTTAAGAAACTCTCAGGCTGTCCAGTGCTTGATGCAAAAAAATACTGCTGGATTGAATCTTAGTTAATTCTCACAGAAAATGAATATGAAAACTAATATTAGATCATCATCATCAATACTAGATCAATATTAGGTCATAAGTAGGTCGAGTTTTGATCAATACTCTATTAAAGCGCAATTACGTTGATGAAATTATTAACGATTTCAAAAGTGGAATAGTTTTCCAACTAGCAGACTGCTGCTTCATGTTATTTCACGTATGCAATTGTTCACTAACTTTTAATAACCAACATAAACTATGTGTGGGAAACTTATGATTTGGGATATTTTTTGATGGAGTGACGAAGTGAAGATGTTAGAAATAAACAAAAAAAAACAACGAATTCAAAATGCTTGAAATTAGAGAAGTGCCAAGACATTCGTAAGTGCTCTGGATGGAAAATGCTTTCCTCATTTCATTCATCATCAAAATTCAGTTCCACATCTCTTGAATTATCAGAAAGTGCTCTATTAATGGCTATTTTGAAAACTTTCTTGCCACATTCAGCATATTTATGAATGAATTTTAACACTATTGTTGAAATTATAAAATTGCCTTCTACGTAGGACTAAGAACGATGATACTTGATACATTTCCTGAGTTTTAAAAATATTAAAAGACAATTCAGAATAGTCCCTAAAATCTTCAAAAATTCCTTTAAACGTTTCGATGAAATCTTCATCAGTTGATTTTTTACTAATAGCATAAAAATATGTTCAAATTTGTGGTGCATTCTTAACACTTGCAGACAAAAACGGCTCGCTATAATAATGTATGAAGGATTAAATACTGAAGAATCATGAGCCTCTTATGTTGTTCTGTTAGCTTGGCTGTTATTTAAACAAATCATCAGCTTTTTGGAGTAGTCTTCTTAGTTAATCTTGAAGACTTTGGCAAAACTAGAATTTCTTAGATATATCGTAGAAAATACTTTTGATGACAAGTCATATGTATCATTTTCAAGTTAGCTCTGAGGAGAACGGAAGAAAACCTATCCATTTCGGCCCTCCGTTCACACTATTCTGCTTTAAATATAGGGTTTCGTGAATTCGCAAACAAATACACATACTTTCAAATACGGCCTTACACCTAAAGATGACATTAGAAACAGTAGCCAGGAATCAAACAAAAACAAAGGGAATGAAAACAAACAGTTACTGGAAAACTTTAAGAGACATGGTTATTTTTTTTTGTCGAGGGTACTGACGAAGATAATTCATATTTTGTGTATAAAAAGCAACCAAATTTTGCCTAATATGCCCCTTTTTGGATATTTTCACAAATAGAAGAGCTCGATACTACCTATTTTCGAAATCAATATTGCACGTTTTTAGGTTGGTACTACACAAAGTTTATAATGCTGCACCTAAAATAGGCCCATGATTCATTGTAGAGAGTCGTTTCGTGTGACCTTATCGACATAAACAACGCTCTAAAAGGGCAAAAAATAACCCGAGAATTCAATTAGTATTTTATTTTGTTATTCTCTAGTTCCCTTTTGACACTTTTTACATTTGAACTTATGAAGTGTCAGATGTAAAAGCTTCTAGTACATAATCGAACACCTCACAATGGTACCTCGCTTTTAAAAGGAATTACCATTCCAAGGATGGAAAGTATGAAATATAGTATCGTACGTTACTTTCCTATACTCACAACACTTTGATTATAAAACGAAACAAACGTAGCAGACCACTTAAACGCTTGTCCCACCAACGCAATGTTAATGGCTTTATCATTTTTTCGCGAAACAATACTCGGATAATGTCGGACTAATATATCCGTTTGATACATCTCTGTTTAGGATGTGTCTACGTTATTGTATTGTGAATGTATTGCATTATTTCAAACCCAAGATTTAGTTACTAGATGATGCTTAATTGATCGTAGACAATATATTGCTAGTTTATTCTAGTCACCAGAAGTTTATTTGAGTGAGTTGACGATGAGCATGCCTGCGTGCCAAGGGTTTCAGGGCCTATCTCTAACAGGGGTATGGTAGCTTGGCCTTCATCACTACAAAGATGTTAAATCAAGCCCCTTTCTGTCTGCTTAGTACAAAGAACCCTTTTTTCAGTTTGAGAATTTCAACCGACTTTGCTCGAAATCTCTACCTGCAAGTAGTAATTTTACAGATGTATTTTCAGATGCATGTTACTGCATGTTACTACAAGCAGCTAGATGTGTGTTACTAAATGCATGTTACTAAACGTTACTTGACGATCAGAAGTGTACTTTCAATCCCTTGGAACATTGGACACACAGCCTGGTAGTTTATTTGAGTTGTCTAGAATTTCGAAATATTCATTGCAAGGAAACTCAACGAAATCTGAAGCAAGCTCACAGCCAAATCACTTTCTTTCTCTTTTTTCTTTTCAACTAAAAAGACCTGATCCATAAACTGCGAAAAAACCTTTTTTTTTGTAGAATTTAACTGACAAAAACATGTAAATATCCTCAGAAACTTGTCATGCTCTGATGTAAATAAAGTAATAATAACATGGATTTGAAAACATTTCAACTAAGTTATTGGTGTCTTATTTTTGTTTTGCTTTTCTTCAAATTTTCTTGGTAAACCGTGAAAATGCAGTCAAATCCTGTAATTTAGCTTGAAATATCATTTTATTTACTTATTCGGTCAGTGGTTTTCGATATACTTTACCAAGAATTAGAACAAAAATTGAATTTTGGACTCGCTAACTTGATGTCTAAATCTTTCAGAAGATATTTGTGTCGAGATTGGGGAATTTTATGAAGTTTTGTCCCCGTTTTGGTCATCTAAAAAACATTTTCCTACAGATATAAACCTACCCCTGCAATTTTATTTAAAGGCAATGTTAATGCTACGAAGAGAGCAAAGAAATGCGTTTAATGGGTAAAAATTCAAAGGAACAGTAAAATCTTAGGTTTAGGTGGCTCTTTTCAGATCCTCTTTTCCGGCCTGAAAACATCTGTGCCTAGAAAGGTTATTAAAGTCGAATCCCTACCTTGGAATTTATCTTTCAACATAATCAATAGTCTCCCCAAATTTATATATTTTGGTTTTAAACGTATGTTATCACAAATTAACCAAACTTGATTTGAATCACAAGGTCCTTTGTACAAGATAGTTTTATGCTCGACCAGAAACTGAAGTCGAGATATGTTTACCTTTCCATCCAAGTCAGACCCTCGTTTTCAGGTTCGAATTCGACTGATTATTCGTACAAAGATTCGATTGACGTCATCTATATCAGAAACGTTTTCAGCTGCTCCGAACTAGCTTCCTTGATATGATTCAAAATTCATTAAAAACATCGGGGGGTAATGTGACTGCTCGTAATATAAAATCTTGTATTTCCTTGTTGGGAATCCTTCAGCAATTAGAACGCCCTCGTGCTAACTTAACATTGTTCACTCTACGATGTACTATGTTTGGTTTTCCTTATCGAAACTGAACCTTAAAAGATTACTCCATAAGTTTTTGTGACCTTTTGCTTAGGCTCATACAAAAACAACAGGATATTTAAACGTTAGTTTGCAATTTTTGTTTTCTATATTTTTTTCGGAGATGTTATTAATTAGATTAGTATTGTACGATATTTTATTATTGAAGAATCCGAACAAGATATAAGGCAGCCAGAATTTTCATTTTTCTAATCTGAATGGTATTGACGAAAATGTAATTTCTTATTGTGTCGTTCAGTAAGAATTCGATATCTTTGTTGACTCCTAACCGATCAGACTGCGTCTCTAGTTTAACTTTTATTCACCAAACCCTTCTTGGTCTCGTTGGGTGTCTCTTAATAAGATTTGACCATTTCGATAGGTTCTATAGAATCGATTTCTTATGCGAGTTTATTTCTTGCCCACAGGAAAGACTTTCACTACTGCTAGGAAGGCCCCTAAAAGACCCAGCGACACTCCAAAGGTATCAAATGTTGAATCTTACCTCTTCAATTTCACTGTTATCTTGATTTCGCTTTCAACTTTATTTCCCTTGAGGCAAATGCCATGGAAATCGGTGTTCTGATAGTGCTTGCAGCTGTCCTTATTCGTTTCTCCTCTCGCAAAATCTGTCTTCCCTAATAAGGTTTGAAAACACTAGAGGGCATTTTTGATGTGATTTTTAATTTCAACACACTTTTCCTTTTGAAGTTAATCTAATAAATTATTGAAGAAACATCATTTTGGTGTGCCATTAACCAGAATTTTTTATTGATAGTTACATTTCAGAAACCTTTAACGATTACCTTTATCAAACTACATATATGTATATTTACACATAGGTTCAATATAAATTGGGACACTTAGCAACAAAATGGTGTCTCTTACCTTGACAATCCACTTAGGCCCACATTTTCATTTGCGATTTACGAGCTCTTCCTGTGATGCGTAAGCGAGATTTTGGCGCCAAATTGAAAACACTTGCTCACGCCATTGTTTGAGATCAAAACTTTGTGGATTTGATCGGTCTTAAAAGTGTTTAGGCCAGGAAAAGAGAACAGAGTGAGAAACTGAAATATTGAAAATTCAAAAAAATATTCGCACTAAAATTGACAATTAACTAGTGAAGATCTTCGAGCAATTTCCGTGAATTACGGCTCGATAGACTCGTAGTGAATTAATTGTTTTGATCTGGAATGTGAAACCAAAGTGCATCCAAAAAATGGTGTGGAAACCTATTGTTGTATCTTTTTGTGCAACTTTTTCAAAATTGAGAGTGCACAGTCTTTTGTTTTGCTATTGTTTTAGCCAACAAGGTCATGGTTGAGCAAATAGACCAAAATGCTTCTTTTTGTTCACTAGCCAGAAATATTCGTTATTTAGAAAATATTTTATAATATTCAGCATCATATTTATGTAGGCAATATTTACATGTAAAATTTCAACAGTAAAGAGAGAGGATAATACATACGTTGTGCACGTTGAAGTACTGCTCAACATCAACTGTGAAACAAAGACGTACAACAATAGGTTTCTAAACCATCTTTTTCGATAAACTATGGTGAAACTAACGAACATTTCACTCAAACAAACTTATTTGAAATATAAACTATGCTGTTAATAAAATGCTGGCAAGGATGAAGCCTTAATGATGTGTCTCAGTACATTACAAAAATAAAAATTATCTTGCACAAATCAATAATGGAGCATGTATTGTTCATAATATAAAACTCGAAAAGGTAGGTTTTTCAACTCTATAAATGCTGTAATCTTTCTCCAAAAGCTCTTCTCATATTCGAAATATGTTGGAGAAGTTTCTGCTTCAAACTAAGGAAGACTTTGCTGAGCTTTTCATTGAAGCCTGCACCCGAAAAAAATTTTTCCTCTGGTTTTTTATTGAGCGACTCAAACATGGGTCAAAGCATGCAAATTTCAAAATTCCATCTACCCTTAAAACTCTGAAATAAATCTAAGAATATGAAAGCTAGAAACATGCTTTGGTAAAACCATTGGAAAATGTCTTCCTCCATAATTTTCTTGGTATTTTGCTAGCCTTCCTTTTTGCTACATTATCTTCTCAAAAAGAGTAAAAGAATACAATTATGTAGTCAAATGTGGTATTATTACATTTATGCACTTGCAATTATTTGCAGTTATTTACAGTACAATAAAACTATGGCCTTGCAATTGTTTACAGTTTTGGCAGCCATTTTGTTGCTAGGTGTCCCAATACATTTTGAACCTATGTGTATATCAGACGTGTCTGATGAAGGTAACTGAACCGTTAAGGTTTTCGAAATATAACTATCAATAAAAAAATCTAGCTTATGGCTCACCAGAATAATGTTTTCTTCGATTATTTGTCGAATCGTTGAACCAATACAAGGAATCACGTAGGAGGTCTACCTAGAGGGTGTGGAAAGCCCTTGATCTAGACATGCACAATAAGGATTGTGCAAGCGCTCTAATGGTTCTTTTCTAGATTTCACTGAGTTAAAGTTTATTTTTGTCTCGAGCATTGGCTTAGAAGTGTGACCTGATACCTTTGCTGAGTTTATTTAACACTGAGTGAGATGGGCATGCACTTCACAACTACATATAGTAGTAACCACTACATATATCAGTATATTAGGACCTAAGTATGTTTGGTTGCTCCCATCTCCGTTTTTGACGTCCTCAATGGACCACTCGCCGATTACCATTTTGGTCCATGCCAATTTGCCATCTTGGTTCATGCCAATGTGCCATCTTGGTTCATGCCAATTTACCCGCTTTAGAATTCACATTATTTGCTAGAAGTTAAGTTTTGTTCGAAATTGCCGATTTTGATAAATCGAACTTTTTGAACCAAAATTTTAAACATTACTGTAGCTCTTATAGACTCCAGCTTCACAAACCTGTCCGCACTACGCAATATCGAGTTAGCTATCCTAGGTCCCTTTGCACCAAGGGGATAGAGTTCAGCAATCTGAGCTGTTGAAATCAATTTGAATTTTGTCAATTTGAAAACTAACGCCCATTAGGCAACCCTTCGTTTTCAAGTCAGTTGCATGGTGTATAGGAACCAACACTGTCAAGAATCGTTATTACTAATAAGCTGGTCTATATGTGCACTCACTGTAAGATTCAAAAAAGTGGGCCGGAGACTCGAATTTCACTTTACCTATTTTATTGTAATGAAATTTTCTTTTTTTAAACAGTCTTGAATTATCATTTTATAGCCAAGCTTAGCTCCTCCACAGAAGGTGAAAGCTGCGCCTCCAGACGAAGGTACATATTTTTTTTGTTAAAGTCGTTATAGAAGGACCCAGTGACCACACATAACCCAGCTAATGAGGTTTCCTTATTTACATCCTTATTTGTTAGTCTTAATTAGTTAGTTTCTGCAGGCACCCGCCCAAAATGATGTTGTTGCTTTCTATCTCAATACTTTTCAACCAATTCAACACCATAGTTGTCAACTCAGTTGTACTTCGGAGGTTCTGGTAATTTGTCCTCCTTTATTAGCTGTACTACCCCCAAAGAAAAATCCTTCAAAGAAAGTCTTCAGCACTGAATTAGAAATCAATCTTTTGAGAAAGTCTACTGAAACTCTGTTTTGTGATTAAAAAATCGGAATATAAGATTTGAGAATTCCAAATTGGGTGAAAATTGCTTACAGTTTTATTTAGACTTAAAGAAACATACGCATTATGTTTCAACTGCAACTTAATTACATCACGAATCGTATAACATTGAGGTTGGTGGATGGCAAGGAAAATCAGAAACATAGCGAAACATATTTTAACCGCTGAAGCTTTGCGATCTAACACCCATCAGAGTAGTACGTTAGAAAGAGAACCAAAACGAAACCTAATGAATAACGTTTCCCTAGATGTGGCTTGAAATTTTTGTCTAAAGCAATGTTTCAGCAGTTATTGCGTTTCTCTGTGTTTCCAATTTCACGCTATGCTCAAGTTCTGTACTGATCAAAGATTGGAGTTTGTGTACAACAAAGGATCGGTGCTGTTGCCACAATTGTTTATATGTGTGATGGATGTTTTGAGGGGTCGGGTGGAGAAACGGGATTAGTATGAGTCTCCTAGGGATTGAATAATGATAATTGGGTTCTCCAAAAAATATTAGATTTAATATTTAGGGTCCTCGAAACATCAGGCTAAATTTCAGGGGTTAGTGAAGAAATGGTGGCATAGACCCCCTCAAATTGAAAGATATTGAGTATCTCCCTTTGGAGGATTTTGGTGTATGCTGACGATGCGGTGTTCATTAGTGAGTCTATGGAAAAGGAATGCAATAGTAACAAGCAATGGAGGCCAAGGGGTGGAAACCACGGCTGGAATACATAAGATTTTCTCCAAAATAATTTTGTTTTTTGCAGGAATGTTTTGCTTAGGCCACTTTTCTCAGGAAAATTAATTAATCATTTCGCTACGTTAGCTGTTTTGACCTGCCATAACATCTGCTCAAGTTTTCTCCGTCAACAAACATAACATATTTTTGTAAGCAACGTGGAATTTATTATCTCGTTGTAAAATTGCTTATCTCGTTGGGTTTTTCAATTTTCTCAATCGCTGATAACATTTTAGAGAAGCATGTCTCCCGTTGAGAAAGACAGAATATTCAGTCACAATTTTGTGTACATTTACAACAAATATTTTGATAATGTAATATTTAGTATATTTATTACTAAGATTTGTGTTGATGTACAATAGTATTGATGGATTACGGTAAAAAATCCGTAACTAAGAACTTGTAGTTTTAGGAGCTTGCCTAAATAGGTTCTAGAACAAATTTAAGGTTGAACGATTTTAGAGTAGCTTGGCGAAAATTAATTTAGTAGTGATTTGACTCCTTTATGCCAATCTGACATTATTGGGAGTTCCCTTAACGTATTTATCAGTCTAAGATTAGTACAGAACTTGGGAATGACGAGTAAAATCGTAAACATAGCGGAACATAATAACTACTTAAGCTTTGTGTCCGACACTAGTCGTGGTAGTACATGCTAATCATCATAGTTTTCTTAATTAATTAGTTGTTAATTCAACAGTATCAATTTGTCTTCAGCTAAAACTCCGACATCAAAACCAGTTGTCAATCGAAGTATTTCTATGCATAATTCAGTAAAGACGGAAAAAGGTGCACTAATCGCTCGACAAAGCTCTGCCCCATCTCTTCGACAGAAGATCAGTCCCTTGAAGTCGCCCCCAGCTTCCAGGCCACAATCCCTGGCTATTTCCAAAACTAATTCGAAACTGACCGTGTCGACTGTTAAGTCTGCTGGTGGAACAAAGAATTTGGTTGCATCTACTGCCTTGGCCTCGACACCTGTCGGGAATGCATCTGCTTCCGCGACCCCGACCCCCCCACCTGCATCAACCACAGCCAGCACACCTTTGTCACCAGCTGTGACGCCTGCTATCTCGTCCAAATTAACACCCAGCACACCAAAACCTGCTATGCAGAAAACGGCCATCTCAAAAGTTACTACACCTTCAGCAGCTGCCCCAAAATCTAGTACAGCAGCTCCTAAAACCGGGACCGTTACCCCCAAAACCCCTACAGCTGGCCTGAAATCTCCAGTAGTGGCACCAAAAATTGCAGGGGCTATCATCAAAACTGCTGCACCTATTCAAAAAGCTACTACACCGACCCCTAAAAGTGAAGATGCTGCTCAAAAAGCTGTGACACCTGCCCCGAAAGTAGTTAATGCTGCCCCCAAAACACCTACTGTTGCACCAAAAACACCTACTGTTGCACCAAAAACTACCTTACCAGCGGCAAAGACGGCTGCAGCGGCCCCGAAAGGAAGTGCTGCTGCTAATGTCAACAAGCCTAAAACTGTCACGCAGAAAATACCGACCCCTATTGTGGCAGCAAATGGTAAATCAGTTGCCGATAAAGCTGAGTTTCTTAAAACTCCAATACCAAAGAAATCTGTAGCATCAACTGCACCCAGTACCCTCCCTTCAACTGCGAAACCCGTGTCCACCTCCGTAGCTGCTGTTACTTCTGCAAATACTTCAAACTCTTCTGCAACCAAGGAAAAGCTGTCATTTGGAATTGCAGATGATAAGTTGATTCCTGGAGTCGTAGCAAGTAAAAAGCCAGGTTCGTAATTAGTCACTTTGTAACATTGATGCTATATATTACAATTCTAATGAATAGCCATACAAGAAATAACTACTATAGCTTTTACGTTTGACACTCGTTAGGGAACAATGTCAGAAAGACAACGAAAATG
This sequence comes from Pelagia noctiluca, assembly GCA_963924455.1. NCBI lineage: Eukaryota > Metazoa > Cnidaria > Scyphozoa > Semaeostomeae > Pelagiidae > Pelagia > Pelagia noctiluca. The sequence continues at coordinate 13,583,137 of OZ004316.1, read as the reverse complement.
AAACCTAAAGAATTATTATACCGCAAGATGTGGATCGAAATTAGACATTGGAATGAATCTTGAACAACGAATTCGTTGCACCGATGTTAGAAATGGTCAGGTTAGGGGAGCCAAAACTTGCGACTGTCAGTGCATAAAGAACAGCAGAAAAGGGGTACTAAAGCAATATCAATTCAGCCTGATAATGGAAGAATATTTTATAACAGCCAGCCAGATAGGATTTCACTACTTAGAATTAGAAATGAGAGAATAGTTTTATCCTTATTTTGAACATTGAATTAAAGCAAAGAACATTAAGAGGGCTTGCTTTAGTTCTTTATTGATATTCCAATTACTTTGGCAATGGCCCACATGATGTCTTTGAACATTAATTTTCTCCTTGTCAGCCATTCAGCAACATTTATTTAAAGATCAAACTAGCCTAGTATTTAAAGCCTTTCTGAAGCTGTAATCCTGCATATGAATCTTTTTCAGTACAATCACAGCGTGTGCCTTTTGTGTAAACAACTATTTTCTTACATTGTCCATTTTGTTCTTGTTTAGGAAGTCTTCTATCGTCCAAAGAATCTTCTGGCACCTCTAGTGGTATGTTGTAGTGTTCAGATGCTGAATTTCTTTCTGAATGTCTTGCCTGTGATGAAATAGATATCCATAAAGATATTTCTAAATACGTTTTTTATTTGAAAGTTTAATGAATATCAGTTGATATGTGACGTTTTGTTTCTCAAAGACTCAAATCAAACACGAATTTCTACCGAATGCCGTTAGAGCACATTTACGATTTATTTCAAGAATCTGATTTTTCAAAGTTTGCTTCTATGCTGAATCCTCCTGAATCCTTTTCTTTTGACCAGAGTGATAAATTTAGCTCTTGCTAGAGTTTGGTAAAGCTCCTGCAAGTACTTTTAAGCCGGAAACGACCAGAGCGATTAGCAACACTGGTGCCATTTTCTTCCTGAAAAGGCCTGAATCCCCTTAAAAACAATGTTGTAACGAGTCCGACTACTTGAGGAGCGTATTTGTTATATTGTTTGATAACTTCCCAAAAGTATGATGTATATTTTCGATGCCCTTAGAAAGTTGCTTTTCTGATTTATAGTTACTGACACGAAAGAAAACTCTCAGGCCAAAAAGGTGCGTATTGTATAATATTACGTTATGACATGTAATACCTTGAGTTAATCATATATTCAATCAAATACCCCCATAATTTATTAGCTGCCCTTGATTATTTCGATAGGGGAGCAGCTTTTGTAAAAGGGGATCTGATAATTATTTAAAGAAAACAATACAACCATTTTTTATTTCTTTGAACACAATTGATATTCAAAGACACAGAGTTAAAGGGAATACCAAATAAACAAAACAGCCTCGATAGATTATCCAGTAGGAGAGACTCTTATCCACTAAGGCTGGCATATGACCATATTATTCACAAGACATGTTTGTTATTTAAGATTTGTTTTTTGTAGGATAATCCTCTGAAACACGTGAGTTCTTGGGGAAGCCTTGCAAGTACCGCGCAATCCCGACCCTCGTCTAAAACTACAACCAGTCAGTTTGAACAATTTAAGAAGATTGCAAGAGAAAAAGAAGAAAAGGTAAACTGTCTCCTGTTTATCAAGTTAATTTGCATGACTGAAGATGACCCAATTAGGACTCGAACCCACGACCTTTAGATTAGTACTCTAGTGCACTAACCGAGGCAAACTTTGGTTCGAGATACCAAGTTCGTTTCCTACTTAAGTCATTTTACTTCACACAAATTATCTAAATTGATTTTCTGAATCCTGCTTCTTCTCAAGTTTCTCCTATTTGTTATTTATTTGTTATGTTTATTCCCTCCTCTGTTATTAGCATCTTCACCTTTGTATCCGTCTTTTGATCAGATAATCAGTTTGTCGACTATCATGTCATTTATCTTCCGCCAGGAGAGGGTTTTGAAGCAACAAGAAGAACAGATGAGACTCCAACGAGAAAGAGCTGAACAAGAAAGAATCCGACTCGCTGATGAAAAGAAACGGTTAGTGAAGAGTGAAGACAATGATAAATTTAAAACTTTGAACTGAAAGCATTGATCAGCTTTTTGATTATAGTCCGGTCTGAAAGCACAACAATCGTGCAAAATATGATACCAGCATGAAAATTTCACAAAATATGCAGTTTGAGTCGTAGAAAACGATGCAAAACAGACCCAAGCTGAAAAATGCCCCTATGATCTATTTTTAGAACAGGGGGCTCAGCCCCAGTCCTCGGAATGATGAAATCGATTTTGGAGTCATTGGTTACCGGTATAACCATGAAATTTAGTATTCCTGAGTAAATTGACCTGTACAATACCATGAAAATCAAATCAGGTCAGTAAATTACCCTATTTTCCATATTTAGAACAGGAGGCTCGGTCCCAGTCCTCAAAACCGTAAAATTGATCTAGGAGCAGGGCCCACGCCTCCGGGGGGGCCACAGGGGCCATGGCCCCCCCACAAATTTGGCCAAAAAAAATGTTAATTTTCCAAATTTTAGTAAATAAAGCAAGACTAGAGCTTTATTCTCGTGAGCACGAAGAATTTTAAAGCGTTTTTGCAGGGGCAAACACGTTTGGCTGGGAGGCAGAGGGGGGTGGCCCCTGGAAAAATATCTGTCGGAATTATTGGAAAATTCGTTAGTTGGTCGGAAATTCGTTATTGCTTATAATGATGAAACTTTCAAGATTATGTCGGAGAAACTGCTTACAAGTGTTTCGTTCAACCATTCTGCACATGAAGGCATCTATAGGAGCATTTTTGGAGACTGTCATGCCTGAACTTATCGGTGAATGAGAGTAAATTCGCCCTCCTCATCTGTTCTGTCAACTCTTAGCCTAGCTCTTATAAAATCTCTGACATCCAGGGAACGTAAGTTAAAAAATTTTCTCGCTACGCTCGCCTTCTGTTTTTCTATTTCATCTCATTTACATATATTGAAGACACTTAAGATAGGTTCAAACTTTCCTATTCGTAAAAGCATGACTATAATTTCTAAAATGTGCTGCTGGTTGATGATCATTTAAGACACTTCTGGGTTTTAGACTTCCAATGGTTTTTCTACGCTTCAGAAATAACCTAAAATTTTTCGCTCGCTACGCTCGCAAGCACTTCCTCTAAATAATCACTGTCTCAGATCCGTGAGCCTAAATCGGAGAACCCCTAGACACCCCTAGTGTGAACAATCAGTAAAAATCTTGGTCGGAGACTTTTCATTTTTGACGAAAAATTTGATCTTCGCGTCGTTCTTGTTAGTCGAGTTCTGTTATAAAATTAATATTTGTTACACCTATGTTCAGATTTGGGAGTGAATATGGGGATCGAGTGTCTATTATTAAAAGAAAATATGTCCTTCTCCCATATGTACGTGGTTTGCAGTGCAGGAAGAGAATTTAAAGATTCTAAGCCATTTTGAGGCCTGAGAAGTGGAATGCCGTACAATTTTTCATATTTCAATTTTGGCCCCCCCACAACAAAATTCATGGCGTGGGCCCTGAGGAGGATGTATTGCTTGTATAACAATGAAATTTAGTATTCTTATGTAAATTGACATTTACAATATCATGAATATCAAATCAGGTCGAAAACCCTGCCGGTAACCAATGACTCCAAAATCGATTTCATCATTCTGAGGACTGGGGCTGAGCCCCCTGTTCTAAAAATAGATCATAGGGGCATTTTTCAGCTTGGGTCTGTTTTGCATCGTTTTCTACGACTCAAACTGCATATTTTGTGAAATTTTCATGCTGGTATCATATTTTGCACGATTGAAGTGTTATTTTGTGCTAACAGATCTAACTATTATTGAATCACAAATGAAAAAGGACTTTTGGGTTGCTAAGGACTTCTTTCAAAATTCCTTTCCAATGAAATAAGGATATAAGTTGTTATCATTTCTGATATTTCATTTCCGAAGTTTCTTATCAATGTTCTTTGGAGCTGTGAAATGAAGTTAGGATTAGGTCCAGAGGTAGGAATATCACAGAGACAGGATTATTGGAGTAAATACTGTTTATTGTCACCATTCACCCCGTATCTATTCCAAGCAAGGCAGAGGATTTATCACCTAGTCATTTCAGTTTTACGATAATAGAAAATACTGCAAAATATTGTTAACTATTTAATTTCAAGATTTAAATATGCTTCATGCACCACAGAACATCAAAACTAACAACTGCTAAATGAAATCTTGACTCAGATATATTTTCAATCTAACAACAGTTTGTGTAACAAAAGAATGTTTATTCATTGTTTTATTTATTACGTGAGGCATGACTGCTATTTTCTGGGTACAGTTTTGTTCAAGAACTGTAATTGAATTGAGTAGAGCTGTAAGCTGTATCCTAGTAACAGTGAATTGGCTTAATAACTGCCAATGCCGTTCCAGGACATCTAGTATGGATTGCAGACAAATTAAACTGGTTTGCGGTTCAATTTGTGATTTGTAGCTCATAGTATCGATTCAAAAATTCATCCCAAATGTGATTTTGTTTTTACAGAGAGAAGGAAGAAGAAGAGGCTTTGGAAAAAGCAAGGAAGCAACAAGCTGACCTGGCAGAAAAATCAGAAACAACAAAGACAGAAGCGCAGAAAAATAAAGAAAGGGAAATCGAAAGACGAAAAGCACAAGAACGAAGGAAACGAGAAGCGGTATGTTGGATTAGTATTTAATTTATTGGGGTTACGTTCATTACCTGGGAGATGAGAAACCCAAAAACAAACTGTGAAAGGAAACATTTTGTACACTTAATAATGACCTTACAGTATGCTCAACTGCCAGGTGGCCTAGAAAAAGTATACCAACTTGCAGCAGTACCTCGGATATCTTCAGGACATTAGTTTTGAATTCCTGTCCAAACAATTCTCAAAGGGCTTAACCATCATTGTGCAATCTATCCTGTCTTCTGCTACTACATTAGATGTCAAAAATCTAGTACGAAATAGTCTTATTTGCTTGTTTTCTTAGAATGAGGCCTTTGCGTTCGTTTTGCATATAAACTGTCCCACTCAATGCCTCGCTTATATATTTGTATATAATGTTCGTACTCAATTTCAGAATTAACATTTCAAATATATTATATCAAGTACCATAGAAGATTATAATAATAATTAACGAACTTTCGGCGTTACCCGTTATCAAGTCAGAATTCTAGAAAGCTTTATCAAACTTAAATAAAATGATTTTTCTCTTAATAAAGTAAAACTCTCAAAAACTATCACGTGATTTTGGTCTTTATTCAGAAATTGGCCACTTGCCTCTGCGAACTTCGGTGTAATATGTAAATGTAAACACTTCTTTACAAACCTAAGGCGTGGCGATGTTTTATGTGGCTTGACTGATAACCCACACAACTTGTTGTATTTGTTAGCAATCCTTCTCGGTACACCGAACACCGAATACACCAAAGTTCGCAGAGGTAAGTGACCAATTTCTGAATAAAGACGATAAACATAATGCAGAACGAAGCATCTTATCACGTGATTTGTTTAATCAAGTGCAACATGATGTGGAAGGTTTTCTGACCAAGGATTTCTATTTTCTCTGCAGCAAGCAAGAACAGTTGACATGACGATGCAAAGCGACATTATGAGCTCGTTTGAAGAAACGATGTGATTTGAATTCGTGTTAGGCCTGTAGTCTGTCATTCTCATCTTAATCATCACATTTGCAAGCAGAACAGAAAAGCAGTTGCTGTTTGGTAACAAGCACAAGGTATTCGCTGGCTTTGCACTCTATGGCTGCATATCGTCATTTCTTCAATGGTAATGTTTGCTAGTTGCAATGAGTTTCATCAATCATACCGAGATTACTAATGTTTACAGAATGTAAGGACGATAGACTCCGCTCGTTTTCCAACAAGTTGGGTTTGGTTTACTTGCGATGCTATTTCGACCATTGTTTATGCTGGTTGTATTAGGGCGTACTCAACTTGAAATACCGCTTGTTTCTTGCAAACTCTTTCTAACAGGCCTGCTTGCTCTATCCCAGCTGCACAAGGAGCTTACTTACTTATTCTTTGAAGTATTCAAATTCTTTCATCAAAAAAACTTTTTTAATCTAAGGCTCTATTTTGTTGTATTCAAAATAAAAGTAAGAGTTATCATGTCACGGCATTTTTCTCAATTTTTGATTATTCAAGAAGTGGCAAGATTGATAAAGGTCGATAAAGATATTAGCATTCAAAAAGTTATAAACATCTCTAACAAAAGAAGGCAATAACTTAACATTAACTTACCTGTCTGTTGTTTTCTAGCGTTCCTAATAAAAGTATTGTTTTGAATAGGGATACCAAAAAGGAGAAACTACTAAAAACTGTCACCTGTATCTTCTTGTCCCACACGAATATAAGTGTGACAATTCTGGCGTGGCAAACTTCCCCATTCCATCTCCAGGCTCTGAAAGCTTCTTACCATCAAAAATACTTTGACAACAAAAAATTATGATTTATGGATCTTTTTCATCTAGGATGCAGCTAACAATTTGTAAAGCTGGTTCATTTTCAGCAGGGATTGATCAAGGCTCTGCTAGTAAATAGTTTGCTCTTCAAGTTGCGTAAATTTAATCATAAATATGTTTTGAATAGATGAGTGATTTGCGATCACTCTTTGTGGCTTCTTAAATGTGATTTGTTTTCAATATACTGAAAAATCATTCAAATAACAGAGAAACAGACCCATCTGCTATTTTGTGTGATCAACAGTGTGGTCATACTTCTTATCTATACCGTTAAGGATTTTAATTTTGAAATTCCTCACTTATTCCCTTCTAAACGTTTTTCAATCAGCAACAAGCCCTGGTTTTATTTATTTTTGTGCAAAAAGCATTAAAGGAAGGCTACAACTCTCGCATTGCTTTACTTTTTTCTTGTTGGGAACATGCAAATAAATGGATTTTCGGGTTAGGTGGTATGTTGTGTTTTGGCAAACTGTTAAACGACAGTCCAGGCCTGAACCAGAAGTCTTGTTGCTTATTGAAAAAAGCGTATCAGTGGACCCAGATAAGCAAGTACATTTCTTTCATGGCTGCTGTTCTTAGTGTTCAAAAAGTTGGCCTAGTTATCTGTTATTAAAGGCTCCACTGATTTGTTGCTTGAATTTCTGTAATGGGGATCCGTCCTGTGACACAGTGGCTTACGAGGCACACCTTGATTAGACCTGACCGTCTGTTCCATCCCATCACTTGCTGCTAGTCTTCTTGACAGTATTTCAAGAGCAGTAAGAGTTAGTCACCGAATATAAGATTTTTAATAATTTGTAAGCGGTTGCGTTCTATTTTTTATATGTCGACGTCTACGCTATTAGAACATTAATTTACCTTAACCTGTATTTGTGAATATATTTCAAAACTAGCAGAGATTCGACTTTTGTTTTAAAAATATCCTGCCTACCTGCTATTTTAGCCACATGGTCAAATGGACTTAATTATAGTGAAATGTTGATTGGATTGTTAATGTTGATAGGCTAATACACTTTCCATCTTCGTTAAGTATTGATTTATGTACAAAGCATAAAGGGCAAACTGAATAGGTAAACTAATCGAGCATTGCGACCCTGGTCCTTCCTCTCGATGTCACCTCACCTCGTGATTCCTTCTGCCTTTTTGCCTGGAATTACAGTGAGCTGTCTAATTCTCTCCTCACACTCAGTGACAGGTCTGAAGGTGGTTTCGAACCCGGGACCCTTTGAACAAGGGTCGAGCGATCAAACCAATCAGTATATTGTTCTAATGCACATCCTCTATTGTTTCCATTGTTATTGAACAAATCATATATATACGTTTCCCAGAGGGGGACTTCAATAGGTCATACAAGGATGTGTCAATAGGTTATACAGAGATGTACACCAGTTTCTGGCATTGGGGTATAGTTTTACTTGCGAAATTCTGTGATAGGGTATACTTTAAGTAAATAGATTCTGTGATCAGGGTGTACATCTCTGACGATATCTCCCAAGATCGGGTACTTGACGAAACTATGTTAAATGCAAATACTTTATTCCTTTCCAGGGCCCACGCTATGAATTTTGTTGTGGAGGGGCCAAAATTGAAATATGAAAAGTTGTACGGCATTCCACTTTTCAGGCCTCAAAATGGCTTAGATATGGGAAAAGGACATATTCTCTTTTAACAATGGACACTCAACCCTCATATTCACTCCCAAATCTGAACATAGGTCTAACAAATATTACGTTTATAACTGAACTCAACTAACAAGAGTGACGCAAAGATCAAAATATTATGATAAAAACAAAAAATCTCCGCCCAAGATTTTTACTGATTGTTCATACTAGGGATGTCTAGGGCTCTCCTATTTAGCCTCACGGATCTGAATTGGCGATTTTGTAGAAAAATGCTTGCCAGCGTAGCGAACGAAAAATTTTAGGTTTTTTTGCAAAAGCGCAGGCCACAGTATTGGAAATCTAAAACAAAGTAAAGTCTTAAATGATCATCAACCAGCAGCACATTTTAGAGATTACAGTCATGTTTTCACGAATTGGAAAGTTTGAACCTATCTTAAGTGTCTTCCCTTCCGAGAGGAGATAGAAAAACAGAAGGCGAGAAAATGTTTTAACCTACGTTCCCTGAATGTCAGAGATATTAATCTAAGAGTTAACAGGACAGATAAGGGAGGGCGAATTTATTCCCATTCACCGATAAGTTTGCCTTCTTGTGCAGAATGGTAGAAGAATGATCAAACGAAATACTTTTCAGCAGTTTCTCCGACAAAATCTTCGAAGTTTCAGCGTTAATAAGCAATAACAAATTTCCGACGAACTTACGAATTTTCCAATTTTTCCAACAGATGTTTCGACAGGGGGGCATCCCCCTCTGCGCCCCAGCCAATGTGTCCCTGCAAAGACGCTTTAGTGAATCCAACCAAATATCATTTTGCTTGTCCATGCTCTTAGCTTAAGGCAGCGCGGAGTCCAACTTTCCTTGTTATTGGTACCAAATAAGAATTCTGGAGTTGGGAAACATGAATGCCAACTGTTCGGAATTTCAAAGCTGGAGATCTGATATTTTCGGTATGATATGTCAAAGTAAAGGGCTTGTTCAGGCTTTAGCATGACGTGTAAGACCAGAAGAAAATAGCTTTCTCAGCTCCATCTTGCCTCATACCAATGCATTAGGTGAATGAAATTGTTAAGCTTGGGGAAGTTTAGTTGTAGCATAGGTGGAGTTTTTTATTTCTTTGAGAAATACTGGGAGATTTCTCCGATTTAATTGTGCTGTCCAAATCTTAGCGCTGGGGCCTACAGGAGGACGTGGGAACTCTGGGGTAAAGACAATAAACATGGCCATATGAATCAATACTGAAGTACCCCATCCCCAGTGTTTATATACATTGCTATATATCAGGGTAGCATAACTTGGATCACTTAAGTATTAGATGACTAATCAAGCTGGGTGACCCTAAATCTAAAGCCCTTGATGGAGTGCATCTTGAAGCAAATTGATTCAAAAGAATCTTATTGGTTTTTCTTCAAACTTTCTGTTCAAAATTACATGCAACTTGCTTTTGCTTAAAATTTTATTGTTAGACCTCGTGAACAGACAATGCAAAGTTCTGATTTCTCCAGATTTTGTTAACAAATATGACAGAGAAAATTGAAGAAAGAGACAAGTTAATGCATCAGATTATTTCATTGAAGAAATTTAATTTCTCTTTCTGCGGCTTCGCTTCTTCTTGACAACAGCAGAGGAATTCTGGCTCTTGATGATGGCACATGCACGTCTGATGGCATTCTGTAACAATAAAAGAAGAGTCAACAAATGAAAATACCAACAGTGGTCCTTTTATCCCTAATGCACTACAAGCAGTCTGAGGTCACTATCTTGCAAAACACTACACAAAGGTCCACCTTTGCTAGTAATGTTGACGAATGAAAGCAGATCCATACAGAATAGAACAAACAACTGGTCAACAAACTTAGGCATCACTTAGAAGTTTCTCAATTAATCTTTCAATGTCATCTTTCAATCAACTTTAAAATTCTTTTTCTTGGTAAATCCAGACAGTCTTAAGGGATGGCTTCTCTTTTTCTTAGATTCTAGATGTACTTGTCACATTAACATTTTTTTACAGACAAATATTATTGAGATTGAAATTACTTAATCAAATCAAAGTTCAACATACGCAATTAGTACTTTTGCTATATTTCTGGTTTTCCTTTTCATCCTGTTCTCAGGTTCTGTGCCAATCAAAGACTGCTCTACGATAGGTAAATAATAGGCGCTTTCAAGTGCAATGCACATATATTCCTTGCACATAGTTTCCAGCTGTGTCCTGAAATTGATTTGGGGAAGAAGAGTATGAAACCAACCTTGCTCAAGTCACGACGGTAGTGGTTCTTTGTCAAAGTATTGCCAATGGTTTTAATGGTGTGACGACCACCTCTGCCAATCTTTGTTGAATTGAACATCTTGTTTGGCTTGTTCTTACCTAGAGAAAATATCATGAACCCAAAAATTAACAGAAAAAGCATTGTACGTTAGCAGACACAAAAACAATATTGCCAGGCCCTAAAAACTAACATAATATATTGAATTGGTTTCAAAAAAACTCACCATTTTTGGTTTTCAACGACAGAACAACACCTTTGCCATCAGGAGAGGCTTCAACATCCACAGTCTTGCTGTGCACCAGCCCGTTGTTTTTGAAAGAGTTCACCTTCATAACATTGTTGGGTTCCCTTGTGAGAGTATTGCCCAGGCTTTTCACCAGGAAGCAGGAGTTATTCCTGAGAAGCATCCACTGCAAGTCTGCAGACATTTTGATTCTACCCTTGAAAACAGAGAATGGGTGTAATGAAAAGGTTATCAAATTAGAATGCGGTTCTAAAATGTGAAGTAACGTCTATTAAGGTAGATGGAAACCATGAAAATTTTGACAATTTGGCCAAAAGTGGACAACTCTTTTTTCTGCGTATTCCAATGAAGAATTTATTGGAGAATATGATTGTCAACTTTGTTTTGCTTTCCCATTTTTGTATCTCACAATAAATGTGGTTTTATATCAAGTGGTCGGAAAGTTTACCCTTAGCAACCATATTTGTTTCGTTGCTAGGGAGGTTTTGCCTGAATATATACCCCCAGAGACCTAAAAACTGCCCCAGAAAATAGATAAATGAATCCCTATGATAATTTGAGCAACAACAACAACCATTGAGCATCTGATAGGTGTCTTTAGTTAAAAATGGCGCACTCAGATTCAGAAGAAGACTCATTTTTCCTGTCCGAGAAACCGAATCCTCCAAAAAAACGTAAATTCGCATCGATAAAGAGGAAAAAGAGGAGAGGATTTCAAGGAAATAAATGTAAAAAGACGATATCTGAAGGAGCAAGCAGAAATCCTGACAACGAAGTAGATATTGGAAGCAGCGATGTGAATAATGGAAGTGGCCTAAGTTAATCAAGACCAGGTACCAGCAACACGGAAGAATCAGCTGATACTACTGGGAATGTTGCGTTGGAAAAGCTCTTGAATTCTTCATTTGATTCACAAGCTGCTGGACCAGTGACAAGATCCAAAGCAATTGAAATTGGCCTTGGAAATGAAAGTGTTGGAGATAGGGGAAATGTGATCATTGAAAAATCGTTGCTGATGAATGCAATAAACAAAATGGCAGTTTGCAGATACTGTAAACATTCTGACCCATCATTGCAACTCAAGTCTGTTGTAAGTAGTGGACTGGCTGAAACATTGGTGTTTTGCCGTTCCAGCTGCAAGGAAGAGACCTTATGTGACACCAGCAGAAAATTAGAGTTGTCAGGGCGGAATGATAGAAGAGGAGGCAAGCAGTCATATGACGTAAATCGACGGTCGGTTCTGGCTTCCTTGCCAATGGGATATGCTGGTCTTGAAAAATTTTGTGGTGTGATGAATTTGTCAAAACCTATCTCAAGACCAGGCTATAACAAAAGTATGAAAAACATCGAGCAGGACATTCCATGTCAAGTGTAACCAACAAAAAGTCAAATCTGGAGACAATTTTATAGATTTTCTTCAAAACTTCCAGACTTTTTTAGCATTTTGATTGAAAATCTCAGGTTAAAATTTTTTTTGGATCGGTCATGTGGTTTAGAAGTTATGACCGGTCAAAGTTTTGAGAAATACGGTCAACGACGAGTGACCAGCTAAGACCAGAATTACATAGATCTGGTTTTCTGTACCCTACAGAGTTGGGAATAGGCTCATTTGAAAGCTCTTGCTGTGTAGAAACCAAAATATCCACTATAAAACCTCCATTACCTATGCCTAACAGTTTGAAACTGAAGTAAAATATTTGACCTTTGACCCTAACCGGGAGGCAATTTCAAAATTCAAAAAAAATATTTTCCAGGTAGTGCAGGTCATAAGCAACAATCTCTGAAATTTCTAAGGTGGGCCGACCATGGGTCTAAGTGCAGTGATTTGTTGACTGCTGACCAGTCGGAAATAGTTCTTAAAATTTTCGAATTTTTGCGGATTTGAAAATTTGAAGATGAAAAACTTGAAGTGTTAAGATTGAATTTCTCAAGAAAGGTTGTTTAAACATATTTAAGTTTTAATGCGGAGAGTGATGATGAATTTTGGCTGCATATTGCCTAATTTAAAAAAATCTGTAACTTTGAGTTTGTAATCATTGCAGTTAGATGAGAACCACACAAGAAAAGGGAGTGAGGTGATATTCCCACTTGAATCCCTCAGCAATAAGATGAATGCATGGCTACTTGACACTAGATTAAAACCTTGTTGATTTTTCTCTCTGTGTACCCTATTTGCTTCAAACAGAAAATACATGTTTTTATAAGAATACCATGCTGCAATTTGACCTAAACTTAAGAATGTTCTAAGAATATTCCCAGCCTAAGAAGATTAAATTATTTTGGAAAGTTTTTTCAGTTTTTTCAGAACGGTTATTTAGTTTCAGCCTTGATTAAATCTTGTTTGAAGGGTCAGTGTTGCTTGCTGAATTTCATCTTTGCTTAAAGCGTATGTTCGACCTGTGGATGTTTTTGGGTCCAGCCGTGTAAGTATATCTGAAACATCAATGTAAAGGATCTCGGCATGCCCTAGGTAAAAAAAGATGGATTTGGACCAAATGGATGCAAAAGGGTGACCTTCACTTCATGACTTTCTGGGTAAACTTCCATAACATGTGCGACCCTACATTTCTGATCATACTCGACAGCAATATAGCCTTGTGATTGAGATCTCCCTTTCTGATTGAGACATCTCTAGCTGCGTTGCTGCCACTGTACTCTTTTACGCACAAGGAAGATCTTGATATGGGCATAAAACAGTGGAACTTTGTGTACCAGCAATAGTTTTGGCAGTTGCAAACCTGTCACGAGGAAGTCATTCTTCTGAATTCCACTCCTTGCTATCAACAAACTCTGCATTTATTCCCTTACAATTGGCCTCAATAAATTGGAACAGCTGGCGAGGGGATAGGATTTGATCATTTTAAGGACGCTGGAGACTTGCTTTGGTGGCTTCTCTTTTGATTGCCCACCTATGCCATCAGAAGGCCCCTTGCCATGGCTAGTGGGGAAAAAGTGCCACTCACAAGGAGCACCAAAATCCTCTTTGTGCAGGCAAAGATTAACAAAATTTTTGCAATTTTTGTATTTCCCCGTCACAACCATCTGAGGAATAAATGATCTTGGATAATGAATCAAATCTACTTCTCAGATGGTTTATTAGTCTATTTTGAAAGAGATAGACAGCAAACAAATGGATGCAGAGTGGCCATGCTATTATTCCAATGGAATGATAGTGCTTCATCCTGCACAACAAATGAAAAATTTTCTGAGAAATCCCCAATAACTAAGCAATCACCTTCTTTCAGTGTTTCTTTTTGTTCATTCAGGAAGTTTGACTGCTCTTTCGCAATAAAATCATGGCGTCAAAGATTCTCCAATTTCTCCAAAAATGCGTCAATAAAATCATCAATTGGCGGTACCATTGTTTCAAGCTTTGATCGGTCAGTTGAGACCCATTGCTTAAATTCAACCTCGTCAGCATCATTATGCAGCATGATATTCTTATGAAAACATGTATTTTCTGTTTGAAGCAAATAGGGTACACAGAGAGAAAAATCAACAAGGTTTTAATCTAGTGTCAACTAGCCATGCATTCATGTTATTGCTGAGGGATTCAAGTAGGAATATCACCTCACTCCCTTTTTATCATCACTCCGCATTAAAACTTAAATATGTTTAAACAACCTTTCTTGAGAAATTCAATCTTAACACTTCAAGTTTTTCATCGTCAAATTTTCAAAATTTTCAAATCCCCAAAAATCCGAAAATTTTAAGAACTATTTCCCACTGGTCAGCAGTCAACAAATCACTGCACTTAGACCCATGGTCGGCCCACCTTAGAAATTTCAGAGATTGTTGCTTATGACCTGCACTACCTGGAAAATATTTTTTTTTTGAATTTTGAAATTGCCTCCCGGTTAGGGTCAATGGTCAAATATTTTACTTCAGTTTTAAACTGTTAGGCATAGGTAATGGAGGTTTTATAGTAGATATTTTGGTTTCTACACAGCAAGAGCTGTCAAATGAGCCTATTCCCAACTCTGTAGGGTACAGAATACCAGATCTATGTCATTCTGGTCTTAGCGGGTCATTCGTTGTTGACCGCATTTCTCAAAACTTTGACCGGTCATAATTTCTAAACCGTATAACCTAGACCAGTAAAATTTTCAGGAATTATGTATTTCACCAGCAATAAACTATAAGCAAAATTTGAGAGAAATATAGAAGGTTGCCATTTTTTTGCTGGTTACACTTGATATGGAATGTCCCGAGCATGCTTCATCTGAAGTTGCTGAGAAGATCATGAATGAGGCTGCAGAAAGGCTAATTGACATAACTTCAAGGGAGGATGGGGACAAGATTGAGTGGGATGGTGAACAAAATCAGAAGATAGCAAAAGTTGCAGTCACTGTCGATGGAACATGGCAGAAGAGAGGATATTCATCAAAGACTGGGGCAGTCTTTGTTATGTCTGTGAGGACTGGTGAAGTTCTTGACTTTGAGGTCCTGTCCTTGGTTTGTTTTGAATGCAGGGCCAGAGAAAAGAAGGATAAAGATAGCGAAGAATATAAGGCTTGGTACAATGCACATCAAAGATCCTGTCCTATAAACCATCAAGGGTCTAGTGGGGACATGGGAGTCCAAGGGTGCCTGCAAGATTTTCTTGCGATCAGTTGAGAAGAGGAATCTCAAGTACACAGTGATGGTAGGGGATGGAGATACAGGATGTTTTAATGCTGTATCAGTGGCCTTGCAAAATAAGTTCCGTGAAGACTATCATGTTACTAAGGAGGAATGCGTTGGACATGTCCAGAAGCGAATGGGGACAAGCTTGCGGGAATATAAAAAAAGGATGAGAGGTAGAAAATTAGCAGATGGCAAGACTGTTGGAGGTGCTGGTAGGCTTACAGATAAAACAATAGACAGTATACAAAATTATTATGGCATAGCCATAAGAAGAAATAAGGGGAATTTGGAAGGCATGAGGAATGCAATATTAGCCATATACAACCATATGATCATTGATGAGGAAGCAGAGCTCAAAGAGCAGCATGCACTATGCCCTCAGGATGAAGACACTTGGTGCAGGTACTGGCAATCTACTGTGGACAAAACTTGCACATACAGTGAAACCAAACGACTACCAAGTGTCTTCAGAGCAGAGCTGAAACCAATCTTTAACAGGCTTTCAGATGATGCACTCCTAAAAAGATGTTTATTGGGAGTGACACAAAATCAAAATGAGGCATTGCATGGTGTTCTATGGGGACAGTGTCCAAAAATTAAATTTTGTGGTAAGAGAAAAGTAGTGATTGCTGCTTGCCAGACTGTCTCAAGATCTAACATAGGAGCCTCAAGCTTGGCAGACATAATGAAGGTGTGCAGCATCCATCCAGGTCATCACACAATGAGAGCCTTGCGAAAAGCAGATAAAGACCGGTTGAAGAATGCAGCAGTTAAAATTTCGCAAAATTATAAGAGCCGCCGTCGTTACCTGAGGGCCAAAAGATTAAAAAAGAAAGACAAGGCCAAAGAAGTCTATGTTTCTGGTGGGTATGGGCTGACAGGTGAACCAGAGTACCAAGAGAGTAGGGAGGGGAATGAGAAGCCAAAATCTTGTCAACAACAACCAAAGGCCAAGAAACGTCCAAAGAGGAAAATACAAATTGTAGAACAAGCAGAGGACATAATGGATCATATCGAGCCACAAATTATGTTTGTGATGCCCCTACAAGAAAACTAACAATATACTCTTCATTATTTATGCTCCATAAGAGCTTTATTGTCATGCTACCAAGAAAATACATTGAACTATGCCAAAACTCTTTCAGACCATATCTTAAAATATCTTCCAACTTTAGAAGCGTTTTTCTGAAAACCAATTTTCGGACATGTAGCACACTTGTGGAAAGGATGAGAAAGCTTGTGGGTGCCCTAGAACCACTAAATTTGGACTGTTAGTGTATTTTTTGATGCTCTATACAATGAATGTTTTAGATCTTCTCTACTTCAACTGTGAAAAAATCACCTTCAAAAAAATACATTTTTCAGCCCAGCAATTATGTATATCATCATATTTAAAATTGGTGCAGTTGTTGTGTAGAATATGTCCTACTACAGTTGCCCTGAAAAAATCAATTTGATATCTTTCCCCTATTAGGAGTTATCTGTTCCACAAAACAGTGACTCCGCCCCATTGTTTTTATATTTCTATGGTAACCAAATGACCACACCCAAAGCAAGCACCCAATTTCTATTGCTTATGCCCTTATGAAAAAGCTCTGAAAAATTGATAGATGTAGATTGAATAATTGCAGTGCTACAGCAATAAATGTCTTATTGCTTTTTCATGATTTCCATCTACCTTAAACCTAGTTCATATTAAAAAAGTCTGCCCCAAGCAAATTTATCCATTGACTTTAAACTAACAACTAACAATTGAACTAACAAGTTCTCCCTAGTAAATGAAACCCTTAAAAAGAACCTAACCCCCAAAAAGTCTCAGAGCCCTGAACTTGTAAAGTATGGTCCAAAAACAAAGAGATCTGAGTAGAGCTCTCAACCTAAGCATTAAGTTTTTGAACGATATAATTTTTACCAGCATAAACAACTTATTTTTGTGACAACAAGCTAGAAAAGGTGAAAAACGGCCTTAAAGTGATTTCAGAAGTCAACTTTCATAACGCTTTAATTTCAGAAATAACAACCTTTCAGAAACCGATAAAGTTTCCAGATCAAAGAGAAGTTGATAACTTTATCAATCATAACAAATTTGTAAGGCATTGCCGATTATTGGGTTTATAAAACATAATTTTCTCACCACTTTCGATTTTGGGGCTCTGATCTTTGAAAGGATTGCTGGAAAGAAACGTGCAAACGAAAACCTGTATGGTTACCAGACTCTTTGGAAAGTACGCGTTCTGCCTCGTTTTCATGTTTTCTCATTTTCATACTGATTTTGAAAAACAACAACAACAGCATTTTAATAAGAACACAAAGAGAGAGAAGCCATTTTGATGTTTTTCATTTTTCTTTGGTTGATAACTTTGTATTATAGATGGGTATGGAGACCTTTGCAATGGTAGAAAAGTCACGTAAAGGTGGTATGTATTACATCTATTTTAGAGATTTAGTTTTTTGTAGGTTAAGGGCATAAACCTTGACAGGTTAAGTGTGCAAACTGGACATCAAGACACCAAAAAAGGCCCAAAAAAAATGCCATGGGGCTCAACATTGTTTATTTTTTGAAGTTTTTCAAAAAAGACCATATTTGTTAATTACTTGATAGGCCTAGGCTAGATCAGCTTAGAAAAGTAGAACTGAGTGAAATCTATGGCCATTTAGGAATTTTAATCTGAGGAATTTTGGTTTATAAAACTCTATTTATGCCTTATTATCTATGCGGGGATACGGTAGCCGTATCTCAAATGTAAACAGTGAGTACAGGAGTAATTCTGCACATGCTCAACTCAAATATTGAATACTTGGAAAGTATTTCTGACTTAACAACTGAATAAATATTGCTCCAAGCAAGCTTAGATACTATCACGTTCCTATGGAGAGTATCTGTGTTTTGACAAATCCTCAACGCTGCTTTGGTTCAAGCTAATCTTTTTTTTTCCTGATTTTACTTTTGTCACTTTTTGGGTACCACTTTTAGGGTATGTAAAACTTTTACCAAAACGCATGCATAAAAATGCTCTCGTACCTGTAGCTGTTTTCAGGATACAGCTCCTTTACCCGTAGCTACTTCGTTATGTTTATTAGACAAACTAATGGATAAGCTGAATAATCCACTGTCTTCTGGATATAGATATATAAAGTCTTGCATGCGCATTCAACATTAACAATAGAAAAATACAAAATAGCTCAATTGCATGCTTACAAATATCTTGGCAAGAAGTGCCATTGCAATCTCACGATGGGAGACCTGTGCAAAGAGGAAAGTTATAAATAATTAAAGCAATTCCTTTACAAAAATGTAGGCACTACAATCAAAAGCTTAGAGAATCCTATGCAATAGTTTGATAATCTGAAAAGCTTTGTCATTCCAAAGTTTCATTTACTGAAATTTTACCCATACCATAATACATTTCTAGGAGAAAATGAAACATGCAAATGATGATAGATCTCCTAGAGATCCTTAGCAAATACTTTTGTAGTAGTATATCTTCTTTCTTGTAGAGATGCTAGTATATCTTCTTCTTTTTATTTTCTCATTGAAAGTTTTAAATCTGCAGAAAAGAGAAAAAGGAAAGAAAAAGTCACAGCTAAACAAGATGCAAAAGAGGATGAAAATAAATCTAGTCCAAGAAATAAAGAGTCAAGCTCAAATTCTGTTGATGAGGTTATTTCTGCTTATGTTTTCATATACACGCATTTTTTTAAAAAGTAATTTCAGCTTGAGCTTAGTACTGAAAATTGCTTAGCTAGAGGGCCAATTTGAGTACTCAAAATTGCTTAGCTTTACTTGAAGATTTGTTTCTTAGAATACTATGTCACAAGTTTTTGTACAACATGTAAATGGTATCATGCCTACAAAAGTGTGCCAGGGTACTAATATCCACTAAACCTACTTTTCTATAGCTGCTGCACGATTTTCGTTGCTAATAGGATGTTAACAATAATTTTCAAATTGCTTAGCATTCCTCGATCCAGTACTGGAATTGCTTAAGTCCTGTCTTGTCAAGTATTAACTTGCTTATAAAGCAATTGCTTATAAAAAAATGCCTGTTAACTGATTTATTCCCCAAAATCCGTTGTCAATTTTCCTTCTTTATAGAGAATCTTAAAGAGTCATTTCTTCATCACTTAGTATTAATTTTTCAATATTGATTTCAAAAGGCTTTTCAATTCTTCTGCTGCTTTCTGTTCTAATTGCTAAAAGTTGTTTTTGCTTTATTCATAGCATCTTCTAATTAGATTTTGTTAATAATGGCTTGCTATTATTGAAAATGATGGCCCACCCTAATTTGGCAGTTTTAGAAAATTTTGCTGTAACTCATGAAATTATCAACACCCCATCTTACAAGCCCCCCTTAATGTATCGGATTTCTAAAAGCCTAGTAGGGCTCTAAGAATGAAAAGAGAATTAATCGCATGAATCTTATAACATCTGCATATTTTTGGTGTCAGGCAAGCAAGAAAGCATATTTATTTTTTAATGCAGGTCACAGTTGTGTTGCAGCTTTAAAGCTGATGTGGACCTGCAGCTTGGGCCCTAGAATCTATTTTCTAGAATAAATATCCTGGGTACTCATTTACCGACCTCGAACGGATGGAACGCTTAGATTGTTGACAGCTTGTAGTTCATGATTCCAATCATCCATGTATTCATACCCACAAAGGTTGCCCTTCAAGAATTAGAAATCCAGCGTCTTAACCACTAGGCAACACCACCACTGTATTTATTCACTTTTAACAAGTGAGTATTTTTTTTATTAACCAGATAGCCTATTTTCAGCCAGAGAATACAGACAAAGAACATTCCTATGCTGGCGCTAAAGCAGAGAGGAAGCGAAAAAGAATTACAATGGCTTCAATCGAATCAAAATATGGCTTGAAATTAGATAAACCTGCCAAGAAAAGCTCAACAATAACAAAAGATCCTGAACCATCTTCTTCATCCAATGAACAAATGAATAACTCATTTAAGTGTGACAAATGCGGTGCTCTTTCTGTCACAAATCCTTTGGTTCGTGGTAATCGGCCAAAGAAGGGCAAAAATATGCCTTGCCCGAGAAGAAAGATTGACCCGGAAACAAATAAGATGCTTTGCTTATGTAATGCATGTGGTGAGATGATTTTGATTACAAAATTTTCAAATATGATAAAAATGATAGCTGTGCTCTAAAAAAAACAACATCTAACTGATGCGTAAAGTTCAGACCATATTCAATTATCTAACTGATTGCATATGGTGATATGGTTCTCAATCGTAATATCTTAAAAATGTGATTTAGGATTTATAGAGTATATGGTTGAACGAAATAGCAAGAGAATTGGAAACATAACCAAAGATGTTATTGTCTGGCACAACAAAACTATAACCAAGCCTATGCTTTATGTTTTCTTCTAATACTCTTCAGCATAATGCGTCAGAAAGAGATAAAAGAAATTTGTTTCCATTATTGAGTTCTGCAACTTTTTCAGCTAACGTTAATGGAATTTGTAATGCTTTTACTCTAGACTGAAAAAAAGGGTCTATAATCAAGAGGAAGAGCTTATCAAACCGTTATCACATTTTTTGAGATATATATTCAAATATAGGAAACCCTTTGACATGAGATCTCATACAATCATAAACAGACATGACTTCATTTCTCTAGGCCTTGCATTTGGCAAGACAAAAAGGATAAAGAAGATTCATTCTCCGCTATCCTTGGAGGAAAAACAAAAGTATCTTGATGAGGGGCAAAGATTTGCTGAGACTCTTGCTAATGAAATCGGCAATAAAGAAGGTGAATGTTTGTATCATTTGTTGTGAATGCGAAGTTATGTTTTCGATTGTATTTGGAGTAAAAAGTGCTTTGCTTGGGAAATTTCTTAGCAAAGATATTAGTTTCAATGCTGTGGAAGGTTGAACTACCAGCTGCTCAAAACTTTTTTCTAAAGAATAATGAATGTCAAATGTCAAACACTCTAAATTTTCTCCTGTTTTTTCTGTACGATTGACTAAGTGTAGGATTTGCTCCCTGAATTTCCCTATTTCAAGTTGATAGTACCTCATGTAATAAGTTATTTGTCAGTCTTAGAAAATCGATATCATGATTTACAGCTTCCAGCAAGGCGTAATCCAAAAGTGCCCTAAAAGTTTTGTGCCCCTGGTAAGATTTTCATGATTTTTTCTAGCTTCGAGATTGTATTGCACTTACTACACAAAAACACCGTGTGGATGCATCCAGCGATACATTGGCGATCGTAAGCATGTCAAATAATTTTCATTGGTGTTGCTAAACCATCTTCTGTAAATCAATACGAGTTAGTGAGTATGTTTTACGTGCTAGTTGGACTGTAAGGCCGGGCCCTGTTCTCAACAAGTGCGCATTATACATAATCTAAATCACAACACATATAATAGTTTCATTAATTCAAAAGGCGTAGTCTAACATTAGAAATTAGATTTTACCAGAGCATGCTACCGAACCGACTGTCTCGAACCCGGACTGTTGCGACCTAAGTCAAGCGTGCTAGCCAATGTCCTAATCCATATAACAGTATGAGATGGAGCCCAGCAATCCCCAATTTTTTTTACCACCTCTTGATTTTCAGTTCAAGCCATGGTGGCTTTTAACCCAAGTCATCGAGAATCCCAAGCACCTATGATCTGGTTTTATAGGCACTTCCAAAATTACTAAAATCATCATGTCGAGCTTGTTTGGGTGTCTTTTACTAGAATTCACTTTTCACAGTTCTCCATTGACAGCCAGTGGCAGAACGAATAGATTTTATGATTGCATTGTCTGTAAAGCGCAACTGAGTATTTTTGGTATTTTGGCGTTATACAAGTTTTGCATTAATCTCATTATAATTATTATGCCATCCATCACAATTTTCCAAACGGTAAAATGCCTTTATTATTGCCTGAAATATCTAAATGCAAAGACTTCTTTCCCTTGCAGTGAAATCTTCTGGCTCTATTGACCGTGCCAAGACACTGATGGAAATAATGAAGAAAGCAAATTATTACAAATCGTTAAAAGTTTACGATAATGGAGAAGTAAATGTTTTACAAAATAGCAATAGTGATCATCATGTTGGAATGACAACTAAATCAAAACGAGGCTCCAAAAGGTTAGTTTACAATTCTATTTCAACATAAACTCAAAAGTAATAGTCCTAAAGCTTTTCATCTAAAACTTATGAGAGTAGTGTTTTAAAAAGGAAACGAAAATAAAACTAATTGATTGAATGCACCATAGGTGGATCGAAATTCAACTTTTTGAGCCTGCATCAAAAACAAGTATTTTCAAATCATTCAGAAGCGAGGGTCATTTACGAGATTTTTCCAAGAACAAAAGGATTCCCAATGATTTTCAAAAGATTTTCATAAGAACAATATTCCTTTAGGCGGAGTATAAGAGATTTTTAGGAAGTGATATGTCCCTAGTTCAGAAGCATCTGAAAATCTTCTTAATTCCTCGTCTCTTTTCCAGTTCGCCAAAACCAGTTTCCTAGCCTTTTCTTGTCAGCATTTGTTTGTATAATCGTACCTTTTTCTTCGTAGAAGTCAAATTGGGTTAGGCAATGGTCATAAAAAGTCTGTAAAATTCGAAAATTATGTTCTTGAGCAACGTGCATGGCTGAAGAAGAAGTTTGGTTTCTGTGAAACTGGGACAAAACGTGTATTGCTTTATTCGAACAATTTTCTTCATAAAAAACTCAAAACTGATCCAGAGGTGAAAATCCTTCCATAGTTGTTTTTAATTTTCTTCATCTACCTAATCTTTATCCAGTAGTGGTTTTAGGGGGGGCCAAGGGGGTTCATAAAATAAAAAATTAGCTCCTTCATAATGAAATATATAAGCTATACTGTACTGTTTGTTTTACTTTTTATTTGGTTTTTCTATAACATATCAAGCACATGTTTCACATGTTTACTACATTGATAATTTATTCAAATTACCAAATTTATTACCGGGGGTAGGGGCCGCGCAAATGTTTTCGGCCCCAGGCCTCGCAGTTCCTAAAACCGCTACTGTCTTTATCCTTTATAATATAGAAAGTCTCCCTTACCTTTCGAAATCCTGCTTCTCTTCAAAAATGAGCGTTTCTAACGCATTTTCTTTTGTGTCTAAAGCCTTTCATTCTCTTTAATTCTAAATCCTATGCTAAATCTTGTTACTTAAAATTCTAAACGAGGCTATACTGAAACTCGTAATCTTCAAATGATTTTGCACAGCTTCATAGTTAAATACAAGAATCTAGAGACATCATACTTAATTCCTATCATGTATTTTATACAAATAGTTTTTTAATATTTGATAACAGGCATACGCCTGAAATGTCAATGGAAGTTTTTTGTAAATCGCATTTATACATTTGGTTCATTTATTCGTCTTACTTGTTAATAGTTCCGCACGCATCAATTAATTTTTAACTAGTTTTTTAAACGATCTTCAAGACTTGGCCTTATTCATGATCCAACTGATAGGGCTGAATCTTGAAGATTGTTTGAACAATAGTCTATCTAAAGTGCGTCAAATTAATTACGTATAATATCTATGTGATTCATTGCTTTAACTATGAAGCTATCCTAAATCATTACAAGATATTAGATTTCCACTTTAATTTCAATTTCACTGCATACAAAATCAAGACCTAAAATTCAAGAACTCTTCATAGAGATGACGTCCCATTATTTTCTAAGGATTATTCTAAAGATTATAAAGCTACTAAAATGAGTATAGGCTCTGAGGGTACCATAAAACTTTATGGTTTTTAGTTTTTCGATGTTGCATCTATTTTTGATAAGATTTTACTTGATATTCAAATACATATTGATATCTCATCATTTTGCTGTCAGAAAATTCTTGAATATATGCACATGTTGTTTTGATATGGTGATAAAGATGAACACTGATATTATGAATTTTTGTGCTTGCAGAAATCTTGTCGAGTAGCTCGTCAAAAAGGCCTAGCTGCGCTGGGTAAACTAAGCTCGATAAAAGACCTGCCAAAGGACCAGTGCTGCGGGGACAACTGTGTAAGGGTAAGAAAGGTTTTCCTTCCCCAGTATTTTACTCATTCACAAGCTATTATCACTCAGTTTGGTAAGCAAACCTATGATGTAGGTGTTGTATTTCTTGCCTGCGATAACTTATTTTCATGAGATGGGTATAAGTTGGGATAAAACTTCTATATTTTCCAACTTTTTCCGTGTCCCTCCAATGAAATAGGTCATCTAGGTTTAGTAATTGCTTGTCTCAATCGAGACTTTTTACAAAAAACATAAAATACTCGCTATTTTATACTTACTCTATCTACTACTCTTTCGAGAGTGCATTAAAAGTAGAAATAACAATCAGCGTCTTATAAACTGACTAAAGCCTTTTCTATGGGTGCCTAGGCCCAAACAGAAACAGGTCTGCAAACAGCTATGCAGCGAAATTGTCTTTCATAACAGAGTTCAATTTTTGTGTCGGCTCAGAGTGGCCCGAATTATACCTAGCTTATGAGTTTTTAAGTGCTAAGGTTGAATTGGATTGTTAAGATGGCAAAGGAAAACTATATGAACTAGATGTAATAGATTTGTTGCTTGTGTTTATTACCATTGAGTTTTCCTCTAAGAATTAGTAGATTTTCGTCGGATCTTCAAAAAAAATTCTGGCCTGCATTGTAGGCTCAATCCTTCTTTCTAAAGGAAGACAATTATTTGCTAGGCTGCGAGTTTTATTTGCCATTTAAAAGTATATTTTGATTATGAGTCCCAGTTTTGAAGCATTTTGATTAAATACGATTGTTTAGATAGTATTTGAATGAAAACGGAGCAAACCCTATTCGTTTCGGCCTTGCGCTCATATTGATACTCCTCAAATGCGGAGCTTTACGAATACGCAAACAAATAACCATACTTTCGAATACGGTGCGTATAGAATACCCCCTGTTCTCAGTGTGAACACCAAATACGGAGACATTTGAATACGATGGTATTCTTTCAATGGAAATATTTTCTGGAAATAGGATTAGAAGTATCGTATTTGTCTGGAGCATTGTGAACACTTCATCGTATTTACAGTGTATTTGTTTGAAAACGGAGCAGAGTGAACAGGCACTGTTTTTATCTTTTAATGCGGAGGCAACAAATACGAAAAAGGTAAACGAGACCTTCTAGAATTGCATTTAAAGCTGTTAGTTTCTTGTGTTTTAGATGGCAAGCACACATCAAACTTTACTACAACAATGGCGCGACAGATCCATATCTGGGCAGACTGAAGCAAGGCGAGTGATAGCGGAGATGTTGACGCCCTCAGGTGGAAGCAGAACAAACTGTTACAAGTTCATATCCTCCGTTACTGGCTGCAGCTTGACGACCATTGGCAAGGTCAACGACCAGATGAAAAAAACAGGTCTGGCTTTATTGGTTTCGCAATTTTCTATCGTGAACGACACCAACTTAAGTTTCTCTTGTTTAGTGGTCAGGCCCATGAATAACATGAATGAATGAATAGAAATAGGGACTGAACAAGACACAAAAATTAATCCGTAGTCCTATTATGGTATATAACTCCATCGTACAAATCTGACATCTGACTCAGATAAACTCACAAAACAGTCCGACGTACTTTCCAACTTCCTCAGTTCACAACTTTGATGATTTCCAAAAAAAACATAAATTTTCCTGCGTGTACACAACATGAGCTACGTTCAAGACTTTTGTTTTAAAGCTAGAAAATCTTCTCATAGCCTTGATCTGTTTTAAACTAATCTGATTGTTTTAAACTAGTGTGGGTAATTCCCTTATCTCCGTGCAGTTTGTCAAAATAGTGCGTTTTAATGATATATTTTATTATACTTTATTGTCGATTATCAAATCATAGAATTTTTGTAGGTGGAAACAGAGAGCCTCCGAAGCATGGCTTGATCAACTATTGGAAACAGCATCCAAAACCAAAGAAAGATAAATCAGACATGAAAACAACTGCAAAATCATCTGCATCAACTTTCTCTAAAGAAAACCCCCCTCCTATGTTCCCCGCAGCCACATTTGTCCACCAGTATGGCATACTTCAGGCTGCTGCGAACTCTTCCGGCCTCACAGCAGTGATGCAAAATCAACAACAACAACAACAAACTGTCAGCAACAACCCTCAATCGAACTCTGCAATGATCACAGCCACTGCTGCTCCGTTTGCACAGAGTTTTCTCACTATACCAACTGGTGGTGTCAACACACTAGCCATACCAATGAACGCTTTGCAAATGCAAAACTTCCAAATACAACAGCAGCCTCAGTTTCAATTGTTACAGCCTCAAACTCAACAACAGCCGCAGCAGCAGCAATCTCAAACCATCGCAATTGCTGTTAACCAAGTACCTAATGCTGTAAGACAGGTAATTGCATTTCATGACTTTCACTCTTTCTGATCATATAGTTTTCCTTACGGTTTATCTACCACAGCCTCTGTAACTATGATTTCTTTCACAGCAAAAAACATCTTACTTATCAGAAATATATGACTCTTCTGGCCTGTGAAGTGGATTGAGAATACCATCAAAAGCATAGAAATTAAAATGAAACATTGATCGAATAGATTGTGAGAGTGAAGGTGGCACGCATAGGACTCAAACCCACGATCTTTAGATTTGCACACGACTAGTTCACTAATCCATTGCACTATTGGGCCTCAACAAAGTCGAGATTCATTTTCGAAGTGATGTGTCTTCTCAAATAAAAAATTGCTAAGAATTATTTCGTATTCTTAAAAAGTGTTTTTGAGAGTTTGGTGAGAGCTTAATCTGTCCGCTTTTGCAAGTCGTTTATGATGATAATAATGATAATGAGAGTAATATTGATACAGGGTAACCTTGTCAATATCAGAGTATTGTTATCAATAAAACCCTGTTTTAACTTAGAAGAAAAGTAATCTATGATTTACAAATTTGCAGTGTGCCAAAACCTAAAATGCGTTAAATATCCTCAAATATCTGTTGTTAGAATTCCTAAAATCATATTTGATTTCTCTTATGTTAGTTTACGACTCTTCTATATTCATACTAGTCTACGGCTCTTCTTGTGATAAAGATGTATCTCTTTATACAGCAGGTTACAGCTCCTACAATGGTCTCAAGCGCTGCCCAACAGGGCTCCTTCGTCCTTGCTTCAGCACCATCCAACTTCATGGACCCTGAACACTGCATCTCCTCACTCATTCCGACTCAGCAGATCACCAACTCGAACACCACCCAAGGCCTGCAGCTACCCACTCAGCTGTTACTAGCACCTGCTCAGGGCACTCCTCTGATGCTATCCAACAACCTATCCAGCGTCATTAGTCTGGTCCCTCAATCTCAGCAGCAGCCGGGGGTGACCAGTGGGAACATGTCAGCTGTCCCAGCCACGGGGTCGTCCACAGGGGAACAGTTTCTGTCAGCCGAAGGTGTCGGCTTGTTGAACAACAACGCAGGTAATTCGGCTCCACTGACACCCTTCGCACAGCTTCTTCAGCAAAGTCCTGCCACTGTAAACCATCAAATTGTAAATTCCTCCCCAATCCAGGTTTCTTTCATGTCTCAGAATTGATCGGTGGTTACCTTGATTATGTATTGCACCAATCTTCTCGAAATGGCGGCACCTGTAATAATCAGATTTGAAACGCCCATGTTTCTACACATGCGTTAGTTATAATCGTCCCACATTCTAGCTGATTTAAAAACTTAGTGTTTAATGTAGGTTTCACAACATAGTGATTATTAATCGAAATTACTGATCAACTTGTTAGGGAGGGACTGTGTAGGTTTTCAAAAGCAAGATTTATTGGCAGTACTGTGTTCGTTTATTTCGAAATTATCGTTCTTAAGCGTGAGCGTTTCAGGTACCTAGCGATATGGTAAATCCTAAATGATCACATAGAGATAGAGCTAGAAAGGAAACATATTTTCCTAGACGATATTATGATTTACATTCGCTAGATATTACTACCGACCTCCTAAGGCTCAATACTCTTGAAATTTAACAAGGGACGGTCCCAGTAGACCGCTAAAATCGCTTATTTGCAATCGCTTATATTTCACGATTTAGGAACCAAACAAGCAGCAAGAGACCATAAATAAGGAATGCCGAACCGAAAACCGAACCGATGTAGTTAAGTTGCAATTTTCGAGCGAGTGGTGCAATACTTCTGGGTTCTGTGTGTATTATCAAAAATTAGGTATATTGTTTATTGTTTATTAGGTCCAATTTTTGTAACACGACCGGGTGTCCCTTGGAAAGCATTCACGTTCGTTTATCAGTTTATTCCGGGGGTCCATTGACTTTCGTTATGAAGCAGTGGAATTCAATGTTTAGAATTGATGAAATCACAAAATGTTTCGACAATGTAGCAGAGAATCTGGAAATGCTAAAAAAAACTATAACCATAGATCCAAAAACTTCCAAAATAATGCCCTAAAATCTTACAAGTAAAAAAGTAATAAAATTAACAACTTGTGTACAATTAAAACTGTTCAGCCATGAAGTTCGTGTACTGGCCTATAATATGCAAAACCCCTGGTCTTACATCTGGTTGAGACATAGGTATTACGATTGTGGTTGCTCAGTCGTTAGAATTTGTTTGAAGCAGTTCAATTTTTATTCTGAAATACCTAAAATAACACTAAGGTTACACATTTATACAGTTAACTGAGAATTCTAAACTAACGGTAATTAATGAAAAGAGCAATAATATATCAAAACAGATGAAATCTAACTCAAGAAGAGAGTGCCTATCCTGGCTATAGTGCTCGATATACTTGAATATAGAGCAATTATAAAGCAGAATGAACAGAAGGAACACATTGAAAAACAGACCTTCTATTACTCTGAGTTTCGTGCTTACGCACTCGTCAGACAGACTATACCAAGATGATCACGTGTTCATTCTGCTTTCTAAAAAACAGATTATAAACTTAACGGAGTCAAAGCTACAATTACCTTCAATTTGGATCAGCATGGGGATAGTGCACCTAAAATTAATGATATTGCTCAATGTTATTCTGCTACGTCTTTTGTTACCCCTGACCCACTACAAGAGCTTACATGACGAGAAAGGGAATTTGAACCCCCGGATAATCGCAAAGACCCACTGTTTTTTTATGAAGAATACCCTCACTGTAGATTTTGGCAAAAAAAGATTTGTCCACATTTTTTCTGTGCTTTCATACGCCTGAATAATCTAATAAACATTTATACTTTCTCAGGGACACTCGATGGATTGTCTTGTTTATTTATGATTGTAAAAATATTTTTAACAAACTTTACTTTATTCTTATTCCGAGCCTTACCAATTCAAATCCTCTCTATTGCTCTTATACTTTAAGCCTGGAAAACATGAAATCTGAGTTTGGATGAGTTTATTTCGAATGATGTTGAAGCTCCTATCCCGACTCAAGACGGGCCTGGTTCGTAGCAAGGTAGTAAGCACTGTACATCTAATTGAACTTGAAGTCCCACTTCCCAGTGTGTATAATCACACTCGTTGGCACTCCATAGTCTCCAATCTGAAAACAACTGCACTCATTTGAAAACCCCTCGATTTCCAAGTTCGACAAGAGTTGGTTTCAAGCACTAAGTTGAAACACATTTTCTGTCTATTAAGTGTTTCCCCAAAAGATTATTCACATACATGTTTTTTTTTTATAAGAAACCAAGCTTGGGTCCTAGTACTAAAAGTTTCTTAATTTTTCATCAGTTTCTAGTACTAAAAGTTTCTTAAAAGTTTCTTATTTTTAGATACGCACTTAACATCGAATTTTGCACTTTTCCTCGCATATTTCTTGTATCAAAGTGAAACCCAACTACTAATACAAGTAGAGTCAACATCCTGTGTTCCTCTAAATAAAAACGTGTAGCAAACTTAAATCAAGCAAAAATGTATTGTTGACATATTACTTTCCGGCTCAGAAAGTCCTCTTATTTTTTTCAGAGTTTCTTAAAATTATTGATGTAGTTCTAAAAGTTTCTTAAATTTTTGGGGCTCTAGTACTAGGTTTCTTATAAACCGGTTTCTTATAAAAAGAAAACGTGTAACAACTACAATCTTCTACCGATTATTACAAAATCTACTCGCTTTGATTTACATGGATACACACTTTCCCCTTCCACACAATGCAGTTCTGCTCCTTATTTTTCATGACCTGATTAGAAACCCAGTTTCAACAATTTGGTTTCATGTTGCTCTCATCAATGATTTGTAAGTGTTAAGTGGCTTAGCTGGTCTTAACTTCTTATCCTCAACTTAAATTATGTTCATCTGCTTTTTAAAGTACCCAAGATCGTCTTAAAATATTTCTTGGGACTAAAGTTGTTATTTTAGCGTAAACACTGCTGAAAGTTCTGAAAATATACTCAAGAGTGAATGACATTCGGACACTTTGACGCATTAAGACATATTTTGATGCCTTTTGGCATAGTCGAAGGTGCAGGAAGAATTCTTCTAGGCCCTCCTCTTTCCTTGCACGGGTAGACTAGGCCAGTGGTGGCTTTAGAGACTTCAAGATCTTGGGTCAAAGATCTCGGTACGTCTTTCCTTTGACCCTATCTGGCGTTATCTAAACTGATTTTGTGTGTTCTCCTCTTTTGCGGAGCAAACCAGGGAAACTAGTTTTATCTCTTTCAAACGTGTCAGGCCTAGGACCATGGCTGAAAACTGATCCGAAAAACTATCGATTTTAGAAAGAAAAATTTATTTGGACTGGCAAAATTTTCTTCCACTTAGGTCATCTATTATTTCTGGTTTTGTATTACTCAATAATTGGGTGATCGTATTTTCCATTCATCCCTTGTTTTGGTCTTTCAGTTCAACTTCCATCTTAGTCCACAGAGTAAGAGAAGTTCAGTTTATTTTCAAATTAAACTAAATATAATGAACCAGACTGACGTCAGTCACTTCGCCAAAGGGGTCTTTTTGAAGACCATTCGCGGAAAACACTTTTTTACCATTGTGCCTTTTATTAAGTTACCGTTATTAAATTTCAAACGAGAACCAAAATGACGTACTTGTAAGATTTACCAGCCCATTCCTTATCAACGAATGTATCAAGTTTTTATTTTTCTGTGACGAAAAACCCAGCGCTGTAGCTTGGGTAGAATTATTGGGGGGGGGCAACCATTGTTAGAGAACAGAAGGAAGACCAGGGACCATGCTGTGAACAATTGAATTGCCCCCTCCTGCCCCCAACGCTCCCTACGGGCCTGGAAAAACCTAATTTTCAACGGAAATCAAAATTTCTCACAGCATATTCATAGTTATTCTGAAAATAGTAGGTTCTAAAACACGGTATTGTTGTGGGTGGGCGATGGACCCCTGTTAATCCCTGTTAATGGTAAAAACCATCGACGAACAGGCCAAGAAAAAACCAAGACACCCTTCTGATACTTTAATACTCGAGCATTTCTTTGACAGGGATGCTCGTCCGAGAAAAATTTTTAGCTACCCAAAAAAATAGAATGTCCCGAAACTCAAACCCCAGAAAAATAGAATTTCCTGAAATTCTTCCAAATTTAGACCCAAAAAAATAGAATTACCCAATATGCACACTGTCAAAAAAGACACAGAAGTAGCTGGAAATCTATGAGACCCAGAAAAATAACGAAAATTTAGCGAAACCCAGAAAAATAGCTCAAAAATTTGTTAGCCCAGAAAAATAGAATCTGGCCAAATTTCGAACCCAGAAAAGTAGGACGAGCATCCCTGTCAAAATTTTTACGTGTATCCCCCCAGGGACTTTAGTGCTAGATTGCCATGAATGAGATAGTAGAGAATGAGTTGAGCTTTGTTGCTTATGAAAGATTGATATGGCATTGATAAAGTATGATACTGGCAATTGAAAGGATTTTTGAACACCAAAAGTGGGAGCTGGTTTATAATACCCTCAAGAGCCATTCAGAAAACCCCCCAATATCAGTGTCCACCAAAGGCTACTGAATTAGTCAGCTCTCCAATACGAGAGACATAATTGTTTCCAAAGGTCAAAAAATATCTATCAGCCAACAAACTTCCCCCAGCCCCCTATGTCGAGGAAACAACTCCAAAAGCCGGATTTCTTTGAGAATTTGTTTGACTTCATTGCTTTAGCATCTAAGCATGACCAACGAGGCAGATCTGAGGTTATCTTTGCAGATGTGATCACAGGATATGCGTACCTCTTACGCATGTCATGTGGTAAAAAATGTACAAAGGGAGTACAATTGTGCGTTGGTGTAACACCCCTTTCCTCAAGGAAGTTTCCCTGGCCGGATTTTCTATTGCTCCGTGCGTCAAAGCACACCCTCAAATTTGTCATGCAGAGAATATGTTGCAAAACTCACAACTAGATAATAGTTTCTCGGTTTTCTTGATTTTGATTGGATGAAATTTTACTTCCGGACATGCTGTTAATTTTTGATTGGCTGACGAAATAACATCTCTCATTTGATTGGTCAGTGCTTAACGTTCAAGTTAGCGTCGAGGTTTTCCTGTGAGAGAAGATTTTTAAGAACCAGCTTGGTGGAATCTTTATTACCTTACTCTCTCGAAGCTCATGATTGAGTCCTGCTGAACTGGGGAACTACAAGACCTCTACAAGGTTTGAAAATGGATATTGTACACAATTACTCACTGGCAAATAACTTTGAAAGAGGAGGACCGTCAGCTCCACCGCCTAGTCCAAGCTTGGGAAGCAAACGAAGGCATGAAATCGTCCCAATTTCAACTTTACTCGGTCGCTGTTGCGAGGAATTAGAAGAGAAGTCTAATAAAATGGACGTGGAAATTACTGAGTCTGAAAACTGTGGTCTTAGCACTTCGTTTCCCGTCAAAAGGAAAAGGACTGAGCTTGCTGTGCCTAACTTTTGCTCGCAATTCAGTGGACAATTTTGCTCGCAAGAAAGGCAGTGTGGGCCTAGGCAGTCAGGCAATTTCTCCTTTCTCGTTTCGTCTGTTGGCATGAACACTTATTCGATAGGAAGCAAGGCTTGAGAAAGTTCTTAAAATAAATCTATGTTGGTGAGTGAAATCCAAGAATTAACTTTCCTACAGTTTTATTTCTTCCAAAGCCGTTTCAAAGTTATCTATTGTTCGCGGAAAGGTCTAAAGTCATAAGAAGGAGGCGGAGTTTATTGGACATTTCGCTGTGGCTCGACTGGTTTCAAATATCACATTTGAAGTAGATCACATCTGTATTGAGAATTCATCATGTCAAAAGTTCACCAAACTGCTTCTGTTTTGTTTGGACAAGCAAATATGGAACATTTGCTGTATGTGCATGTCATGTTTTCTCTGTTCTAAATTATTTATTTTGTGGACCAGTTCTAACTGCCAACTAGAAATGTTCTTCCTCCACTCCATGTGCTGCAAACCTGAACATAATCCTGACGAGGTTCCTGTCTATTTTTAGCCATCTTATCCCCTCTTTTGTAACCCGAAACTGCTTGAGAAGTAGAGTTTCTTTTTGCTTTTTGGCAAGCAATTACAGGGAGCCCATTTTAAAGGTTGGCTTCCTTCAGCCTATTTTCTGATTCTATTTCTAATTATATATTTGTGGGTTTTTAAGTTGGGGCTGTTTTCAGATAAGAGTATGGGGTAAAGTTGCTATCTGGGTTATGTAAAGGTTTAGATGGGTTGAATAAACAACAGGGTTCAGGTCAGGGTTAGGCTAACGTGTCTAGATAAAGGGTTTTCAAAGGTATCATTGGAAAACTTTCAAATTTGTTGCTTTTGATAATATAACTTTCTTAGTGGTAATTAATGATTATGCCCTAATCATACAAAATACTTTGTAATTTAATCTTGTAATGTGATTAAAGTTAGGGTTCAGATAAATGTTGAGTATTCCTAGTCAAAAGAGTTTATGATTCAAAACTATAGTACCAGGTATAGGCTAAGTGAGTTTTGCATTAGGATAAGCTTTTATGCTAGGTTTATCCTTAAGTCAGAATTGTACATATACTTGAAAAGCAGAGAAACGTAAAAATAACAATACGGAATTCATGGGCTTGCTCTACAGAATGCTTTCCCTGCAAGAATTTGGCATTGAATCCAATAACATTTGATACAGACTGAGATGCTGGCATCACAGGAAAGGGGTAGAACTAGGATTTAGTTTACTGTCCCAACAATCCGATGATTCTAACCTATGTATTGCTAGAAACACTTATTGCTAACAACTTGAAAACAATGCTAGGAGCAGGAACAAAGTCAATTGCTAAATTATTGTGCAGGTTTGCAGCAAATAATTTCTTTAACTCTTTAACCTTCCTTCTATCTTGAAAATAATTTCTTCTAGTTGTATATATTAAAAGGGCCTGGGGCTCTTGGTGGATTAACCACCAATCTGAAAGGTGAATGTTAGAAAAATAATATTTTGTTTTTCTTTATGTTATTTAAAGTTAGAATTTTGTTTGTTTTAGAGGAAAGCCAATGGTGCTGTGATCAAGACCTTAGGGGTTTAAGGGATAAATTCCATAGAAGTGCTTGAATGCATGAGTCTGGCACAAACATTTTTGCCTTACCAATGTGATTTACATTGACATAAAAATTTCACTCTTCATAGTAAGAACTGGTTCAAGTAAACAGCCCAGGCATGAATGTTGTTTTTAATTGATGAAAATTACTTTCTTGTTCTATCTGAAAGTTCGAAGATAGTTTTTTATTAATTTTCAGCCTAGAGCAACCAGTTGCAAATCAATTTGCAAATTTAAAAAAAGTCAAAGTTATGTTGGTTGATCCTAAACTGAGATAGGGAAGTGTATAATTTGCTTGCCCTATCAAATCCGATTAATCTGAAATTTCTTGCCCTCTGAGCTTGGACAAGCTTTACAGCCATGAGGCAAAAATGTCCCTACCTTGGACAGGTCCAGGGGAGGTAAGTTCTTGCTGAGTCATAAAGCATCATTTATGTCTAATGATTACTCGTACCACAGCACCACTTGGAGAATCCATATAACTGTTGAATGATACATTATCTTGAAGTGTTGTACAATTGTTGATAGCAGCAGTATCTAAGGATGATAAAAGAATTGTTCATAAGATCTGTTAGAGTTATTGATGCATGCATACACACTCAGCATGATTTTTATTATAATGCTTGAAAACCATCTTTGGTGTTGTGGATACTTGAAAGAAGGAATGGACAGAAGTTTAACATTGTAAACGAAATAATGGAGTCAGGCTGTAATCATGAAATTCAGCTTGTATGTTATTTAGGAAAAGCATGTGTATGCATCATCAACATTTATAAATTTGTTCTTATTTGGAGCCTGAAACGATATATAAAGCAACGACGTTTGTTTAATAGGAATGGTTTTTTCCATTTGAAAGATTTAGCAATGGCTTGTATATTGTGTATTATTTGTAGAGGTAGTGTTAATGCTAAGAAGGATATAAATTATGTCATGAAATATAACTGTTCAAAGTTGTGATCAGCATGATGAAAAGTAAATATGTCCTCACTTCTTGTCTCAATAATCTGCACATCTGCTTTGGTAGAAAGAATAAGGGGAGATTAAACCTAGATACCCAGAATTTTTTAGTTAATGGGATGTTGTGTTTTCAGTTTATTTTATTGTCTTTTAGAAAAAAGAGTTGCAGTTTAAAATTTAGAGGAAAACGTCATTTACACGCATTTTTTTTATAAGCAAGCCTGTACTTGACAAGACAAAAACTTAAGCAATTCCAGTACTGGATCAGGGAATGCTAAGCAATTTGAAAATTATTATTAAGATCCTATTGGCAATGAAGATAATGCTGCAGCTATAGAGAAGTAGGTTTTGGCGGATATTTGTACTCCGGCACACTTTATTATGCAAGATGCTATTTACATTTGTTTTACAAAAAACTTGTGAGATAGTATTCTAAGAAACAAATCTTCAAGTATAAAAAGCTAAGCAATTTTGAGTACTCAAATTGGCCCCCTTTGCTAAGCAATTTTCAGTACTGAGCTCAAGCTGAAATTACTTATAAAAAAAAATGCGAGTAGCCTGAAAAAGAACAAAATTTGAATGGGATAATGTATCTTCAGGATCCCCAATTGCTCCTAGGACAACCTAAAATCACCTCTCCATTACCCCTATTGTTACTAATATCATAACCCTGAAGGTTTACTTGGGTAGAACTACATCATATTAAACTTAAAGACATTACATCATGGTGTTGGGCAATACTTTGTTCTCTAAATCTATTATAAGAACTTTCTGAACTCAAAATTTTGAAAAACGGACCATAATTGCTCTTATTTGAACTGTTTGGAACACATTTTTATGGTCCTTTCTTAGATTTTGGGTTCAGGAAGGGCTACAAGATAGAACTAGAGAGCCAGTATTGCACAACACTACACTTCGTTTGTAAGAATACTTTAAAATTTTCCTGATTCTCGACCTTTCTATTCTTTAAATTTTGAAATTTTGATTTTTCTTCGGGTGATTCTGAGCCTCAATATTCTTATGAAATTTTTTTATTATAAAAAAGAATGTACACTCTTTTTTTTACAAGAACCAGTAACATTCATTTGAAGCAACTGGCTATTCTTAAATATTCCTCTATTTTCAGCCTGAAATGTTCTTATATTGTTCTTACTTAATATTGATTTGGGAGCCTAATTTTGTTATCAGTTGTGTTAATTGTTGCAAATCTGAACACTCATGACCATCTGACATATCGATGTGCTCTTGTTCTGCTTTTTTGTAATTATTTGTCAGTTTCATGGTTATTTGATAAAATTCTTAAATTGACCCTAGAATAGACAGGCTCGGTTTGTTCTTAGCTTGTTCTTAAGTTTTGGCAAAATTTCGGCTCTTGTTCCTATAGAATTGTCCTTATAGATAAAAATGTGTACGAGGTCATATCCACAAGTTTGATATGATGCAGTGCTTACCGTTTACTAGAGTTAGGCTGTAAATTCAAGTTTATTCATCAAATTTTAGAAATACAATGATGAAACTTTGCCCTTTTTGTTTATTGTCAAGCAGTACAGATGCATTGAATGTTGAAAACGTTGATTTCGGCCTTGTTTGGTCATGTCCAGACCTGCGCAGCATTAACAATTGCTGTAACTGCTATTGTTCTTTACTAAAATCTCTCATAATTCCTACTAATCCATTCTCGCCATACAGTGCCTTTTTGAAGGGAACATCACTGGGGGGGCAATCTATTGTTTATTAAAAAAAGTGACAATAGGCTATTGTTTAGAACAATGAGAAGGCAAAAGGCTGGAGGGGCAATTGCCCCCCCCCAGTTAGTATGTTAAAAAAGGCCCTGTCGCCATATCTTGTAGGGATTTTATTGATCATTTTCTTATCATGTAATCCCTTATTTTTTTCTGTTGTTGCATTTCTGTTGTCAAGCTTCTGAACAGAAGCCGAGGTAAAACAGAATTCATTTCTCTTTCAACTATTATCCGATACCATCTTTCTGAAATTTCCATGTAAGCGTCCCGATTCATGGAGTTCAAAAAAGCCTACTCCAATTGGAAAGGGTAGAAGTTTTCAGTTTTCATTTATTTATCAATCAATCTTAAATACAACCTAAAACTATTACATTACATACAGTTAATTACACACACAATAACATTAATCAAATTTGAATCACATTAAATTACATACAAAATACACAAAATAGACATGAGAAGTTAAAGATTGTATTTAAGATTAATTGACTAAGGAGGAACTCTCTAAATAGATAAACTAATCGAGAGAGAGTCCCCCCATAAAAACAAAAGAAAACTAAAAAGTAATTTTATTAAAAACAACAACCAACAACCAGATGAGTACCATGTTTTAGCAAGTAGCAATAGAGGGTTTGCCTTAATCTTTGAGTTAATAGTTAGAATATCAGTGTAAATATGAATCAATAAAGAAGGTTTTGAGACCTGACCGAAAAACTGCAGTAGAGCTAGAAACGCGAATAAAAAGCGGAAGTGTGTTCCAAAGTTTTGAGCCAAAATACTGAATTGTTTTAAGACCGTAGAGGGTAGTGTTTTTAAACGACCTAAAGAGGTCACCTCTGGTTACTTGACGAGTTGTTATTCTATGGACAGATGAGTTGGGAGTAAAGTAGGTATGAAAGCAGGCAGGAGATACCTTATTAAGAGCTTTATATACAAATGTCAGAATATTTGAATGTATTATGTCTTCCAGCTTAAGAACTTTTAGAGAATGAAAAATTGGTGAAGATGGGGCAGCAAAATTTGAAAAGCTGATGCATCTTAGAATTTTCTTTTGGAGGAGATAAAGTGGCTTTAGATATGTATCGTATGTTAAACCCCAGGTAGTGATCCCATAACAAAGAAATGAAGAAAATAGTGAGTTATAGAGGCTGATCAAAGGTTGTAGGGGAATATAATGTCTTATTTTAAAAAATATTCTGGAAGTTCTAGTTAATTTCTTATGAAGTTCTGTAATATGGTATTTCCATGTGAGGTGTTCATCTAGCAGGATTCCCAGAAATTTCACATATTGAGACCTTGAGATGTTTTTCTTGCCAATTTTAATGTTAATAAGATCAGGTAACTTTTTCCTTGGTGAATGAAAAAGGACAAAATTAGTCTTTTCTATATTAAGTGACAATTTGTTACAATCAAGCCATGACTTGACTTTGCTCAGCTCTTTATTAATTGTTCTGGTGAGACTATCTATATCTTCAGCTTCAAAATAAATGTTTGTGTCATCAGCAAACAGGAAGAATGACAATACACTAGTAGCATTGGGTAAGTCATTTATGTAAATTAAAAAAAGAAGAGGCCCAAGAACTGATCCCTGTGGGACACCACATGTTATATTACACAGTGAAGAAGAATAACCATTAATTGAAACCAGTTGTCTACGATTGCAAAGGTATGATTTAAACCAAGTGAGGGGTGTATCCCTAATTCCATAATGTTCCAGTTTTTTAAGTAAAATTTCATGATTAACAGTATCAAAAGCCTTTTGGAGGTCTATAAAGATTCCACAACCAAGTCTATTATTATCAAGAGTTGACTTGATATTTTCAGTTAAAGTAACTAATGCGTGTTCTGTGGAGTGTCCACTACGGAACCCAAATTGCATACTGAATAAGACCTCACTTATTTCAAGAAACTTTTGAAGGCGAGACTGCATTAGTTTTTCAAATATCTTACTAAAAATGGAAAGCAGTGAGATTGGTCTGTAATTACATGTTTTGGTCTTAAGTCCTTTCTTAAATATTGGAATGACCTTTGCCATTTTAAGTTTATCTGGAAAAATGCCAGTTGAGAAGGACTCATTTATTAGAACTGAAAGAACAGAGGAGATAGGATGATTTAGTATTTTCAATAATTTGACTGGGATGCTATTTGGTCCCGAGGATTTACCATTTTTTAGTGATTGTATTACATTAGATACCTCATTAACTGTACAGGGAGAGATGGAAAAAGAATCTGGGTTTGAGTGTGATAAGTAAGATAAAGGAGATTTTTGGGTTCTTGGGATTTTTTTAGTGATACCTTCAGCTACCTTTGTAAAGTATTCATTGAATTCATTTGCAATGTGGACAGAATCAGAAATTTTCAAACCATTGTCATCAACTAAATGTGAGAAAGTATCTGTATTATTTGGTTTCAAGCTAATTATATCTTTAATACCTTTCCACAACAATTTCATGTTGGTTTTGTTTTCATGAAAGTACTGCTGATAATAAGTCTTCTTACTTTTTCGGATTTCATTGACAACACGGTTGCGGAACTGTTTATAGGCTTTAAGAGCAATAGATGAATTCGAAAGTTTAAACTGCTTAAATAGCTTATCTCTAATTTTCATCATTCGTTGAATCTGAAAGGTGATCCAAGGTTTGTTTCTTAATTTTAACATTTTCTTATTTAATCTTTTTTCCGGACAGTGCTTCTCAATAAGATTGTTAAGATTGAATAGGAAGGTGTCAAATTTTGTATTTAAATCAATACTTTCATCACTAAGATAGGATATATCAGACTCTGAATATTCTGACAGGAAACTGGCTTCGTCAAACTTCCTGTAGTCATGAGCGAATTGGGATAGGTTTTTATAGTCTGGTGCATTATCCTTCAAAATAGCAAACTGAGGGAGATGGTCAGAAATCATGGATAAGAGGTTACCACTAAGAACATTGCAGTCAGATGCATTACTTAGGAAAATGTTGTCAATAAGGGTGGAGCTAGTGTCTGTAATACGAGTAGGGTGTAGGATGGAAGGCATGAGGTGAGACGAAAACATTAAGTTAATAAACTCATCGGTGAGAGTATGGTGGCCATGATTAAGCAGATCTATATTGAAGTCACCCATGATATGAATGATTTTATCTTCATCAGCAATTAAACCTAGGGTTTCCTGGAGGTGTTGTGTAAATTTTGCAATATCTGAGCTGGGGTGCCGATATGCACAGCAACAGAGGATATTTTTAGCTCTAGGATTATCAATCTCAACCCAAATAGTTTCAAAGTCAACTGTACTAACAGATAGATCATCTCGCTTATTTGTTGTTAGATCTAATTTAACATAAATACCCACACCTCCAGCCGCACTTTGGGATACAGTGTGGTAAAAGTTATAGCCTGGCAGAGAGATATTTGATTTTATAGGGGCATTAGCAGAAGCCTTAATTTCAGAGAGACCAATTACTTTAAAATCAATTTTAAGGGAAGAAAGAAGAGCATGAAATTCCTCATAGTGAAGTGAAAGGCTGCGAATATTCATATGAAAAAGGGTAAAATCCTTGCATGAAGCTTCTAATTTTCCTAATTCTTGTGGAGAATAATATTGAGAGCTTAAACTTATATTAATATTTTCATCAATATCATAATCTGATAAATTTGGCAAATTTTTTAATTTAGATGTAATGTCAAATGAAGGTTTAGAATGGTGGTAGTTAAAGGACATTTCATTGTCTTCTGTTTCTAAGAGGTCGCTATTAGAGACGAGAGTATAAGGGAAAACGGAAGAATTATTTAATACTGAACAGTATAAACAAACCCATTGTTTATTATCAGGCTCATTTTGGAGATCTTTATATTCAGCAACTGAAATTTCATTGCATTCTATGTGTATCCAGTTTTTACACTGATCACAAAAAATTGACTTATGATTGTGTTTCACACTATTTCTACAAATTCCACAAGGGAATTTCAAATTTGAGGCTTCGACTTCAGTCTCATTAATTATTTTGGAAACTATTTCATCAATTGTCTTAGTTAATGGCATCACCTGGTTGTTTAGCTCAAGTCAAGGTTTGCAGTAATAAAAAAAAAATATAAATGTCAAAAAATACACGCTGTTAAGAAGAACTATGTAGAACAGGGTGACAACCATTGTTCTTCTAGAAAAATATGAATACTAGGTACCATGCTCAGAACAATTTATTTTGAGAATATGTAAAGGGGCAATGCCTCACTGACCATGGTGCATCATATCGATGGGGTTTCCTTGGAGTATGTTCTGCAGTCCTCTGTTGTTGTTGTGAACTTTTGACCCCAATGACCTGAAATATGATTGGATAAGCCTAGGTTTCCCATGATTCTGTTTGATACACGGGGACTTCTCTACAACGACAAAATGGCGGCTACAACTAAAAGTCAGAAAGGGAAGAATGGCTTCTTAGACAAGGTTTGCTTGCCTTTTTTCCGATTTCAAACTTTCATCTTTATATTAACAAAGCATTTCTTATTTGTCTTTAGACATTCAGCCTTCCTTACTTTTTTCAATATCTTCTTAGACTGGGTCGCAGCTCTAAAGCTGTGGCATGATATTTAGGCCTAAATCCTAGAAAATTATCGCTTATCGGTATCCTTACCTTTTCACTAACCTATCTGACCTTTGTTTGCAATATTATGTGACATGAGTCTTCTATGTGACCAGGTTCGTGTTCAGAAGAGGGAGTGACGGGGCTCCCCCTAATAAATTTAAACAGCTACAATTACAGGAATCATCTGAGTATGAATGATAAATAACAGGGGTTTGGGAGAGGTAGCCCCAAATTAAAGAAATAACTAACAACAAAAAAGAAAAAATCTACTAATATCACAGGCTAATTACAAGCTGGGAATTAGTGTTTAGAATCAAAACCAAAATAGCCTACACGCCTCGCATCGCAGGTCAGGATAATCATTGAACATTAACACATCTCTAACATATGATCAACGACAGGGGTTTGGGTGCGGACACTGCTGTTTACG
The DNA here is from genome assembly GCA_963924455.1 of Pelagia noctiluca. Classification (NCBI taxonomy): domain Eukaryota; kingdom Metazoa; phylum Cnidaria; class Scyphozoa; order Semaeostomeae; family Pelagiidae; genus Pelagia; species Pelagia noctiluca. The sequence goes on along the minus strand of OZ004316.1, from coordinate 13,540,753 downwards.
AGCGGGAAGTAAAGTCCCGCATGGCCTATTTTCTTACCTTGCTGCATTAATTGTTCAAAATCTCTTATATTACATATGGCATTCAAAAACGGATTATCATTGGATTCCTGAATAGATTCTAAACAAATTTGTTCAAACTAATAAAACAATAAAGTTGCTTCAAAAATTTTTTCAATATTGATATCGCTGTTTGTGAGACATCATGCAATAGAATTTTTGGTGGAGTGTAAATCTTGAAAGTCAACAAAACAATATAAAAAAGCTTAATTTGGTTTGGAAAATTACTCAGAGATATTCTCAATAGCTTAATATCATATTTAAGTTTTCTTGATTGTAGACCCTGATTTTGTTTGTAAAATCATTGAAAGAAACATAGATAAGGTTTTGGAATTTCCTTGACGCTTTTTTCTTGTATGACCAGCACAGGAAAATCCCAAAACTGCATGGAATGGAATAGTTTTGGCCTAGGTTGTCCAAGAAAAAGTTAAATCCGCAGGCCCCTGCAGGCTTTTTAGAGTAAAAAATACTCGGAATATACATAATAAGAGTTGAATGATACTTATTTGATAATACAGCTTAGGACAAAAAGTGTTTTCAAGAAGAAGAAAAGTCACAAAACTCATGCTGAAGTACTAAAAGCGTTTAGGGCACCGCAGGGCCACGATGGAAATTGTTTGTCCCTCCATTTAAGGACTGTCTCATCTTCAAACTGAGGCATACAAGAAGAATGGAAGAGTTACCTCTTTCAGAAGACCACGGAAACGAAAAAGTTTGGGCTCATGTCTTGGCCTAAATGGCGGCGAATGAAAAAAAATTCCTCAACACGCAACTTGAATTTAAATCTTTAATTAATTAAGTATAGCCAGAAAAATCGGAAACATAGTGAAACAAACACATGGATTACTTAAGCTTTTCGTCTGACACTCAACAGAGTAATACGTCAGAAAGAGAACGAAACGGAAACCTAACTAATTTATATACCCAGATGTGGATCGAAATGGGCCAATCAGAAAAAAGGTGAATGATTGGTATGGTGTAGGAAAACCAATCAACACCCGAGATACAGTGAGCTGACCAATAAGATTACTTCAAGAGTCCTAAGGCGAAAACGAACTCCTTCTGTCTACACAATAGGGGGTCCCTGGTTTTTATGTAGACTGATTCCAAAATAGCTAAGTGAAAGGTAGATCTTGCTCTGCCAATTATTCGAAAGCAATTCTCACTGTAGGCTTTAGCACACTCTGGGTTTTCAAGCAAATGTTGACCTATAGCAGAGTCATGTTTTAGTGATCTTTTAGGTTTTGAGGCGCGAGATGGTTGTTCTCGTTGCGGCACAGTTTTGTTGCGTATGCTAGACGGCACGTGTTGTTTAACCCTATCACATAACCGCTGAGATGTGCGACCTACGTACCTGGCATCACACCGGCACGAGTATTCGTATACTACAAGGCTGTTTTGTGTGGTAGGCACACTATCTTTGCGGATAGATGGAATGATTTTTCTAGAGGAGAAGACGAGACGGGGGCTGACCGTGGCGTAGCACTTAGTTATGGCTTTCTTAATTTGTTTTTCAAACCGCATGGAGACGTTGCCGATGTAAGGTAATTTTAGATAAACAGGGCACTTTTGCGGACCAATCTTTTTGTCAGCCGAGAAACCTGCGATTTTATTACGAAAGCAAGCCGAAATGAGATCTTCTGGATATCCATTGTTGATGAGGGTAGATTTTATTTTAGCCAATTCTAAATTGAGTTTTGGTTCGGAACAGATCATAAGTGCCCGGTGAACCAAGGTGTTGACTAAGTTGATTTTGATTTGTTTGGCACAAAAGGAATCCCAACGTGTATAAAGGCCGCTAAAAGTTGGTTTCCTGTAGACACTGGTAAGAAAACCAGATTCAGTTTTCTCCACAGAAACGTCAAGAAATGGCAAGGAGTTGTTTTCTTCCTTTTCAAAGGTGAATTTTAGAGACTGATGCAATGAGTTGAGTTTGGTAAGAAAAATATCACATTCAGACTCTTTTTCAAAAACCGCGAAAGTGTCATCAACATAGCGAAAGTAAACAAGGGGCTTTTGATGGCAGTTAAAGAGTTTATGCTCGCGATTTGGCTCACGCTTACTGTGGCACCCCCATCGACCTCACCGATTTTCGTATGCATAGGGAACATTTTCAGGCTATAAAATCTTTGCGCAATAACAAGGATATCCTCATCACAAAACCAGATAAGGGATCCGGGGTCGTTATTTTGAATCAAAAAGACTACATTACCAAAATGGGTGATGTCCTTAACGACACTAATAAATTTGAAAAACTTGGCGACGTCGAACAGTTTGACAAAACGGCTAGACTAGAGCAGAAACTCCAAAAACGCCTTCTAGAACTAGTCAACAAAAAACAGTTGGCTCGGGGAATTTATGACAGGACTCGACCCACTGGCTCGCAGCGTCCACGAATGTATGGTCTCCCCAAAACTCACAAACAAAGTATCCCACTAAGGCCTATTTTATCTATGGTTGGCTCGGCTTAACATGAACTTGCGAAATGGCTTTCAGAGGTTTTGGAACCAGTTCTCCATTTGTACTCTGAAAATTGCATTTCGGACTCGTTCACTTTCGCCAAATTCATCCAAAACTTAGAGCTCAACCCCACTAAAACTTTTATGTGCTCTTTCGACGTCAGCAGTTTGTTTACAAATGTTCCTCTGGATGAAACGATAAAGATTTGTGCCGACGCGTTGTACCGAAGTGAGCTTGAAAGGCCGTCGTTCCCTGAGGAGGTTTTCATTGAATTGATGAAATCTGCAACTAGCTCTGTGGAGTTCAGCTTCAACAATGAGATGTACCGCCAAAAGGACGGTGTTGCCATGGGCAGCCCTTTGGGACCAGCGCTAGCGAACATATTTGTCGGCTTCCATGAGCATAAACTCTTTAACTGCCATCAAAAGCCCCTTGTTTACTTTCGCTATGTTGATGACACTTTCGCGGTTTTTGAAAAAGAGTCTGAATGTGATATTTTTCTTACCAAACTCAACTCATTGCATCAGTCTCTAAAATTCACCTTTGAAAAGGAAGAAAACAACTCCTTGCCATTTCTTGACGTTTCTGTGGAGAAAACTGAATCTGGTTTTCTTACCAGTGTCTACAGGAAACCAACTTTTAGCGGCCTTTATACACGTTGGGATTCCTTTTGTGCCAAACAAATCAAAATCAACTTAGTCAACACCTTGGTTCACCGGGCACTTATGATCTGTTCCGAACCAAAACTCAATTTAGAATTGGCTAAAATAAAATCTACCCTCATCAACAATGGATATCCAGAAGATCTCATTTCGGCTTGCTTTCGTAATAAAATCGCAGGTTTCTCGGCTGACAAAAAGATTGGTCCGCAAAAGTGCCCTGTTTATCTAAAATTACCTTACATCGGCAACGTCTCCATGCGGTTTGAAAAACAAATTAAGAAAGCCATAACTAAGTGCTACGCCACGGTCAGCCCCCGTCTCGTCTTCTCCTCTAGAAAAATCATTCCATCTATCCGCAAAGATAGTGTGCCTACCACACAAAACAGCCTTGTAGTATACGAATACTCGTGCCGGTGTGATGCCAGGTACGTAGGTCGCACATCTCAGCGGTTATGTGATAGGGTTAAACAACACGTGCCGTCTAGCATACGCAACAAAACTGTGCCGCAACGAGAACAACCATCTCGCGCCTCAAAACCTAAAAGATCACTAAAACATGACTCTGCTATAGGTCAACATTTGCTTGAAAACCCAGAGTGTGCTAAAGCCTACAGTGAGAATTGCTTTCGAATAATCGGCAGAGCAAGATCTACCTTTCACTTAGCTATTTTGGAATCAGTCTACATAAAAACCAGGGACCCCCTATTGTGTAGACAGAAGGAGTTCGTTTTCGCCTTAGGACTCTTGAAGTAATCTTATTGGTCAGCTCACTGTATCTCGGGTGTTGATTGGTTTTCCTACACCATACCAATCATTCACCTTTTTTCTGATTGGCCCATTTCGATCCACATCTGGGTATATAAATCAGTTAGGTTTCCGTTTCGTTCTCTTTCTGACGTATTACTCTGTTGAGTGTCAGACGAAAAGCTTAAGTGATCCATGTGTTCGTTTCACTATGTTTCCGATTTTTCTGGCTATACTGAAGTTCTGTACCATCCAAAGACTGTTCAATTAATTAAGTAGAAAGTAAAGTAATATTTCTGCATTGAATGAAGCAAATTCAGTTTATAGCTAGTGTTAATTTGAGAGGAGAAATATTTATTTGAAAAAAATCAACATTTTCGAAATTCATGCGTGTGGTTTGTTGTAGCCCAAGATTTGAAGGACTTAACTTCCGCAAATACAATGTGGCGTAACTGCCGTGGGTAGCCCTCAATAAAGGAACAATAGCAGTGTGAAAAAGGGGTTAATTTTGCAAATTTCATAGATTATATTGTATCTCAAGGCCATAATTACTGATGGATAGCCATTTTCTTCCAAGATCTGTTAGTCTTATATTACTGGTTGTTCAAAAGTATTGCAATTGATCTTATGGCATAGCCCTGGTGCGCAGTGGTAGCGTTCTAGAGTACAGATCTAGAGGTCGTGGGTTCGAGTCCTACTCGGGTCATTTTCATTCTCACAAATCATCACGATTAATTGATCTTATGCTAATTACTAATTGTTTTTATGATAATCTATCTAGTTTTACTTTAGATATTTCAAATTTGCCTCAGAATGAATATTGCTCCAGGAGAGACTAATCCCTTCCCCACTAAATGAATTAGTGCTTTTCTTTGAACATGGTTCAACCAAATATATATTGACTAAGTTTTTAGTCTGAAAAATTTGTGGGTACAACTTTACAAGGAGCCCTAAAACACAAGCATAGAATCGCTCCTGGATTGTCAGCTGTTTACATTTGGGATACGGCTCTAGTACCTGTAGTAAGTCGAACAATTAATTGCAATATCTTCATGAGATTATCGCCTTTACTTCCTCCATTTGAAAAAGCTTTTAATAACAATCTTCATTGAAATGCAGAATAATTTCAACAGCAACATTAGTTTTCCTCTTTTAATTAGGACTTGTTTCTTTTAGTTGCTGGATAAAGACAAACCTATAAATGTTGACAAATGGGATGGAAATGCAGTGAAAAATGCATTGGATGATGTCGTTAGAAAGGTAATTGATTTAATTCATGTTTTAGAACAGCAAGAAATATTGAAAGCATATCAAAACAAACATATTGTTTGGTAATAATTGTAATAAGCAAGCACTGAATAAATCTTGTGTCTCTTTCTCACACAATGAAAACTAAGGTGACGCTTCTTAGCAGTTATAGGATAGAGTCATTAGTATACATATGTCCTCAAGCATATATGCTAACAAAGTCATCTGCAATTCAAACCAATGCATGTTTGATATTGACATAGAGACTGGCAATTAAAAAATCTGCCTTCAAAGCAGCATTAACACCTTATTGAGCAGGTATGGCAGGGAGCATTGTTGAATAGGTATTCACAAATTTTGAAAAAAAATAAAAAAAATGGGTTATGGGTTGTACACTCAATCCCTGGAAAGCTTTTTGAGCCATGCCCTGTAAAGCACTAATCAGAAAATATATCTTGGTTGTTTCAAAGGCCTTGCTAGAAGGTTTCAAATGAAAATATAACGCAAATCGCAAATATCAGCATAAGTTTAAGCCCTATTTCAGCAGCTGGGCAGCAGGATAGTGGCCCTGCCACTCCATTAACATTATCTGCTCATATTGGCTTCAGGCTCACCTAGACAGATTTTTGTTACTAATTTCTGAAAGAATTTTATCAGACATTTAAGATTTACGTGTATCTAAAATTGCTTATTTTCAACCTTTCCTATTCCTCAGGCAACTCTATTTTGATAGTTATACAGCTCATACAAGCTAGGCCAAGGCCAACAGAAAAACGTTTCGTTTCCATCTCTCCCTTACCACCATCTTTTCATGGAAAACCACTCGGAGATTGGAGAGAGATATGCCTGCTCAATCAATTCTCTTTCCCTTTGGTAAAAACAGAATGCCGTAAAAGATTCATAACCTTTAATGGAATCAAAATATGGAATCGAATCCGGAAAGAAATCCGCTCCATGTCGAATAAGAGATTGTTCAACAAATATATCCATAAGTGGTTACTGCAACACTAGAATTCAAAAACTATTATTTTCTACAACCTAAAAGCTCAAAACCCCTTACAACATAATCGCCAAAAAGTCTACTATCAGATCACCGTACCCTCCTTAGTTCCCTTATTGTCAAATTTCTTTCTCTTTCTTCTATGTACGTCCTTCCGTTTTGTTACTGTTTGAAAAATTTCAAATTCAAATTTGTTAAAAAATGTAAGTAATTAAGTTAGAAGTCTTTTTATCAGCAATTATGTATGACGTATTTGTCTAATTCAATAACAGATCTTCTTAGATATCATTAAAATAATTTCGTTTCAATATAAAAGGCACTGGGCTTGAAAACCTCTGGGTTTACCTCAGTGTCCTTGACAACACTAAATAGAATTTGAACGAAACTTTTTATGTTTAATTGCTCTTGTTTGACTTATTTACCACTGATAGGAATTTTGCCTAATAATTTTGTTGTTGAAATGAAAAAATTTGATTGGAAATTTGATTTGATTTGATTTTGCTCTATTGAAACGTTTTATCTGGGAAAAGGTACAACCCTAAGCAAAATTCATGATAAGAGGGGCCACTTTTTGCGTTTTGGTCAGTGTATTCAGATCCAATCTGTATAAGTCTGAGCCACAGTGCCCTTGAAAATTAATATCTGATGATAAAAGTCTTTAATAAAAATTGAGAAGCAAAAAATGTTTTTCCATTGCTAGAAAAAACGGTTATTCATGAATACCTGGAATACCCCCAGTGCCATCCGTGTTATCAAGTTAAATTTTGAACTTACCTTACAAAGATGCAAACAATGATTTCTCTCGCCAACTGATTTCTCTTGTTCTTCTGAAGTGTTTGTTCTCTTTCTAACATATATACTACTCTGATGAGTGTCAGATGCAAAAGATTTAAGTTTTTATTAGGTTTCTGCCATGTTTTTTATTTTCTTTGCCATCTTTTGAAGTTCCATTATGATCAAAGACTGTAATAGAGGATACAAATGTCTCTCTTAGCACTGGTATTGCATGTGCTGGCCATGATAATTAGCTGCAGTAATTATAAGTTAGCTTATACACAAGTTCCATTGCATTCAGATTTTCCCCTCTAATACAAAACCTTTTGATCATATTGTCATGCAATAAATTAAGAAAAAATTCAATTTTTTCAATTTCAGGTATTTACAGAAAAATTTGAATACCAAGAAAACTACAACTATATAGATATCAGACTTGGTATCAGTGCTGTTGGCTGCTTGGTAGCATTGAGTGCTTTGGCGTATGACTTCATGTTTCCTTATCCAGCCTCCAAATACGTTGTCATCACATGTGTAATTACGTATCTTTTTCTAAAATATCTAATAAGCAGAACTATGAGGTATGATAAATGTAACAGACAGACGTTTTTAAGATTTTTGTAGTGTCGCGTTGAATCTGTAAATTTTTATGGAATGCAAACAACATCTCTGAAGTATTTACTTGTTATAGAGATAGGGTAATTTCATTAGACTAAAACTCGCATAAAAGAACCTAGTATACATTTAAGCATTAGCCGTAAAGATTCAGCAGGTTTAGGGACACTAAATTAGATATGTTGGATAGGTGTTGTGTAAAATGGCATGGTTATGCTAAATAACAGTCCACCAAGATTAACTCCAAGCAACAGCACAAAACAGAGGAATGAAGATGGGGGTTCTCAATATGGTTGAAATTGATCATAAAAAATAAGTTCTCCGAAAGGTATGGACTAAATTTAAAAGGTTCAGTCGCTGTAGATTTAGTCTTTAATAGAAGCAGGATTTGGAAAACCTATCAGAGTGATTTATGTATGAATAAAAATGACCTAGCAGGACTCCAACCAACGACCTTCAGATTTGCCCTCTAGCGCTCTACCACTGAGCAATCCAGGCACTCCATCGGTTTAATGTTCCTTAACAAACTGATAGATACTTTTGTTTGATGTCAATCCTTACTATGTTCATCGCCTGTGTCGAGAAGAATTACATTTTATTTGCCTTGGAAAAGGACAAAGCTGGACTGGTAAGATTCAATATCATTTTTTATTCTCTAAATAACTAGTTTCTTACTTTCCTTAAAACTGTTTCTCTCCGTTTCAAGGATGTACCTAGATGGGGGAGCTGGGGGAGAAAAGTTGGTACTTATTGAGTATAGGGATTTTATCAATTGTTTTATGCTGAAAGTGAAAAAACGGCTTCCCCTGTTTCAAAGGTTCTGGCTATGTCCCTTAGAACTCAAAAATATTTTACTTACCACCCCTGAAATCTTATTATAAGCAATCATTTTCATGAGAATTGAAAAAGAGGTGGTTTTATTAAGGGTGGATTTGTCTTTGAGATGGAAAAAGACTGCATGGTTATGAAGATCAAAAAAACCTTATTACCAAATAGTATTTTTAGCACTAATATCAAAATAAAGCTATTAATACTTATTTGAGAAAAAAATTCATATAATTCATATGATTCTTCTTGTTTACATCTAGGACCCAGATAGTTCTTGGAAAGTGGCAACGTCCTTGATGAAATATGATCACACCTTCAAAATCACAATCTGGTTTCAAGATGGAGTGACAAAAGAACATCGACAAGGCAGTCTATCAAAGTAAGTTGTTTTTACTAAAGAATCTACCGATAAACTTTTTAAAATTATTCGTTTTCTTTTTTTCATGACTGATTTCTTCCAGGTTTTTAATGAAGCCCACCTTGAAAAGCTCATGATATTCTTAACATAAAATCTCGGATAGATTTTAAGGTACTTGACAAAAGCAGCCCCCATTGAAAATCAGTGCAACCTTTTTGAATTATTCCATCTCCTAGGCTTAATCAAACTGGCATCTCTAATACCACCCTTCTACGTCTTTGCTAGAAACACCCTTTTTGCTTCTCACACTCAATAAACACATCCAGAAACACTCTAACCGTTTAATTTCATGAGAACTCATTGTCATTCATTTGACATATGTCTCTGGAACTCTCTCCCTTTAACTGTTTTCCATCTTAATACAATCTATTTTAATTTATATCTCTTGTCAAAAATTAACTCTCAGGTACTATCAATCTAATTTAACCCATTACCTTAATTATCTTATTATTTGGTGATCCCTTTAGTAAATAAAGATCTCCATGTATTTATCATGAATCCATTAGAAGCATTCATTCCCTGTATCTTCTGTCATCGGAATTCTATCCCTTTACTTGTTTTCCTCATGAGTACTAGCTATTATTATTCATATCTCTAGTCAGCAATTACCTCCCAGGTACTATCAATCTCATTTAACCCATTACCTTAATTATCTTATTATGTGGTAATCCCTTTAGTAAATAAATATCTCCATGTATTTATCAGCATTTAGAAGCATTCATTTCCTGTATCACCCATCATTTGAATTCTATCCCTAGTACTATCTATCTTCATTCATATCTCTAGTCCACATTATCTCTCAAGTACTGATCACACGAACACGATAGTTATTCGCAGAGTTTTCACAAGTGCTCGTCAGCCATTGACATTTTTATTGATCTTTTTGATTTTTGCTTAAGACATACCCTGTAATTGATGTGTGTGCTGATAAATTTGAGTTTGAGGTCTCATGTAATCCATTACCTCAAGTAGCTTCTTGCCTTTTTATGGTGATTCCTCCAACAGATAAAAACTATTTTGTTTGGCTTTTTTTTTGAATAACTTAGTGCTCCTTTTTGGCCTAAGAATCTTGAATGATGATAGGTAGTTTTTATTTTTCAGTTTATTTCTGTTCAGTTTCATACAACTCAGCATTAGACATTTTAAAACTAAGTGTAAATGTAAACACGATATAATAAAGCGATTGTTGAAGTTGAAAAAGTTTTGAATTGTGAAATGGTGAAAAAGATTTTGAATCGAAGCCGTTCACTCAGTTTTCAACAGTGATGTTTTTTAACTCAGTTTTCAACAGTGATGTTTTTGTATAATATGATAAATTACTACATATATTTTTACATTACCCTCTAATTTCAAGAATCGCTGATGGGTATAATATGATAAAGTACTACATATATTCTTGCATCACCCTCTATTTTCAAGAATCGCTGATGGGTATAATACGATAAAGTACTACATATATTTTTGCATTACCCTCTACTTTCAAGAATTGCTGATGGGTATAATATGATAAAGTACTACATATATTTTTGCATTACCCTCTACTTTCAAGAATCGCTGATGGGTATAATACGATAAAGTACTACATATATTTTTGCATTACCTTCTACTTTCAAGAATCGCTGATGAGTATAATACGATAAAGTACTACATATATTTTTGCATTAGCCTCTACTTTCAAAAATCACTGTTGGGTAATTATCTTCAAGTAGGACTAGTGTTTTAGAAATGAAGAGTGTAAGAATTCGTTCTATTTCTTAGCTAACTCAAACCAGAGATCTTCAGAGAGACAAAATCAGTAAAAGGTATTGCATCCCTTTGATAAGCGAATAATAACAAGGACGACGATAAACATTAATATTGATAGTAATATTTCAGAGACATGTATTGGGATTGTCGCAAGATGTGTCACTGAAATATTACATCATGTTTATTCGTCGTCCTTATAATTCGGTTCTTGACAAAATTGTGGTTTTCTGCCAAGATTCAAACCTTTGATGACGTCTTCTCTTAAACCTTATATACGTTTAAACATTAGATTGCGCAGCGGCTAGCCCGCTAGAGTACTAATCTATAGGTAGTGGACTACTTGAGTCATTTTCATTCTCAAAAATTATTTCGATACTCGTTTAAAGTGAATAAATAATCTTTTCAGGTCGGTTGCCGAATGGTTTGATGAGGATGGTTCGCTTTTAACAACTAAATTTGAAGCGGATGTTATAAACCTTCATGACAGCCTCACTTCTGACAAAAAGGGACAGTAACTATTCCTATTATTTGGGAATGAAATAGATTATTGATGAGTTGGTTTATTCTGTTCTAGAAAAAGTAATTTATGTGCGACAATGTAGATTTGTATTTCATTGTGGGGATCTTCTTTAGAGACTTGGTTATGGAATCACCCTTGATTTCGGTCCATTCTTTTTGGTGCTGTAAAACTTATTTTCTTGAGTTTACGGCGATGTGCCTGTAAATTGGCGAAGAATGAATCATTATATTTTTACACGAAGATGCCTTTGATATAAAGCTAAATATGGAAAAGCCTTGATATCACCAACATCTTTGGAGGTAAATAATCAAAAACGTTTTCACTTAAAAAGGACCAAAACTGTCAGAAACGTTGTTTTGTAAAAACTGGGCCATCGGGGACAAATTTAGTCCACATCATATTTTTGCATATATATTGACTTATTCAAAACACTTTCTTTCTATAGTGTATCAACGCCTCTTTAGCCTACTCTTTCAGACGTATTACTCCAGTGACTGTCCATTCAACCATGCGTTTTATATCATTTTCTTTATTTTTCCTATTCAACTTCCCATTTTGGTACCGATCAAAGACCGAAAAAGCAAAGAAAATTATTTCAAAACCTATGAAAGTCAGCAAAAACCCTATTGCGTTGTTTACGGCATAATTATGAATTACAAAATTCATTTTTAATTCTAAATGTGGATTCAGAATTCTACTTGATATGCCAAACTTCAAATATGTTGATGATAGTTTCACGTTGAGTTATGAATTTCAAATAGGTATTATTTTTCTATTTAGATTCATGATATTTTTTAGTCAATTATACATAACATATCCACTGAAGATAAAAAACTCTGAAAGATAGATATATGTTGATCAAAGTTCCATTCTTACCGCCTGTTGGGTTTTCATAGCGGAAAGAGCTCAAATACAAATAAGATATTATCCTTGATCGGTAAACCGGTACAGAACTGTTTAGCCTATCCATGTGTATAATATCTAACCGCTACTGTAATATTATCTAAACACTTTATGATACCATGTTAGCAAAATACATTGCTTTGGATTCAGTCTTGCTCAGCAGAAACAGGTTATTTCCCGACAATTTAAAAACATTCCTTTCATCAAAATCTTTGAAATGAAATGATGAAACCGACTTCAGAAGCTTATCTTCGAAAAACACTTGCCACTCCCTTGCCACTGCGTCTTTGATCATGTCGCACGAAGCAACGGCTGGTGAAAATCAATCAAGCTTCTCAAAACAAGTAATTGTTTGCAGTTAATACCTCACCTCCAATAATAATGAAGAACCTTGCTCGATAGATCGTTATCTAAAGTCAATTTTTAATCGTGATTGAATTTTACCTTTCCTTGAATTACAAGTTCTTTGGATTTTGAGGTTGATAAAGTGATCGTTGGTGATTTTAACTGAACTTTAATTCGAAAATGAGAGAAGTTTAGACTTTTAACCTAGATATGTTTGCCAACTTAAGGCCCATTTCCAATTCATTTCGACTCGGAGTTCTTTAGATTTAGATTTAGGTAGAGATTTAGATTTGCTTCCTGAAATTAATCCCAGCTCCGGTTTCTTTCAAAGTCGCTCTGATCTGAAATTATCGAGTGAAAAGAAATCTTTTAACCCCCCAATCAGATTGGTGTGAATGAAAATGACCCGATTGGAATTCCGAGCCACGACCCTAGATGGGTACTCTAGTGCACTACCACTGCGCATATCGCCATCTCATATTGTAACAAAGCTAGCATATAGGCCGGCTCTTGATGGTCAACATTATTGATGCCATTACCTTGCAAACATAGCGTTCCTTTCCTTATTCATAAGGTTTTCGTTCCGTTCTCTTTCTGACGTATTACTCTGTTGAGTATCAGATGAAAAGCTTAAGTAATCCATATTTTCACTTCAACATGCTTCTGATTTATCTCGCTATATTGTTCTATATGTTTGATTTTACGGCTGGTTTTGGTGATTGCTGCTTTTACTAATGGCTCTTTGCAGTGCCAGGTACTTCTAATTACTTTTTGATATTGGAACCATTGCTAGTGCAATTGATGGGGTATCCTTGAAGCACTCCAAGGAATCCACCTTTCTTGACCGAGACCTGCCATTGTGGAAATTATTGAAGTTTTAGAGATATACAATGTTAGGCTCTTTAAATAGATTCTTCAAATAAACTTTAGTCCAGATAAACATTTTCACATCCCTAAAAGATATGGAATCTATAAAGAATGTAACCAAAAAGTATTAGTTAGGACAACTCTATGTCCTAACATCATTCGCCGTTAAAGCCTCGTTAAACTCCTTATATTTAAGTCGGTATATTTTCAACTTTGTAAAACAAAGATATGTAGAAATTTGCACATAGACTTAAGTTGATTTGAAGAATGTAATAAAGCAGTCATATGTTGTATTTCTCTAATATATTCTCTGAGAAATAACAATTTTGATTTTTTTTCTGCCCGGAACTATTTACTGGCAAGAATTTAGAGCATTTTATAATTTTTGTGGTAATTGAAAAGTGAAATATCAAAAATCAACTTCAAGAACCAAGGAAAAGTCATAAAATGCCCTCAATAAAGTATTATTCATCAAATTTTGAATCTTCAAAGTGTACGCCTTCTGATGGTATACAGCAACTTTATCTTTATATTCAAATTCAGGAAACAATCTTATCTTTTTTGAAACCTTAACCCGTGAAATTTCAGAGAATATTACAAAGATTCTTCAGACCCCCGTTTTCACTGCAAAAGTTAGCTGTATTTCCGAATCTAGCGTTGCCAAAGTGAAATCCACAGTCTGTGGGTTATACTCTATTTTACAATGAACCCAAGCCACGCACTGGCTTCCAGCACTGAATGAGTTAAAGATGATTTTTTGCCAAATATAGACAAGAAATACTCTAATGTTACCACAGCTGATGATGCATCATCTCTTGGACGTCATGCCATGAAGCCTTTTGGAAGAAATGCTGGCAGCACATAAAATAGCTAACAGGTTTGAAGTTTAATTACAAAAAAGCATCTAAAGAGATTAACAAGTAAGCTCGATTTCAAGCAACCAGATTTGGAAATGATTAGTGACGTTGACAACATCGAGTCAGTAAACACGTAAAAAGTGAGTAAACGAATGAAGTAAATATAGGCCCTGTTCGCACTAGAAAACCATTAAGCGGTCATTACGTTAGTCAAAACTTTTTCATGAAATTCTTTGTCATGGTTTGACAAAGTTAATTGATTTCCGTTTTAAAAATGAGGTCGCATTTCAGCCTAAACGTAAAAATTTGTTTACCGTAGGATTAATGTTTGCACGTTATGGTTTGAACTTAAGCAAACTGTTTGGGCAATCTTGCGCTTGATGGACAGTATCGTGGTCAACGAAACCGCATCTAAGTCCTTTTTAACCTCACTGATGTGGGATTAATGCCCTAATTGGCCTTAGTCATGGTTTTGTCGAGGCTAGAGGCAGGACGAAGGAACCTTTGAGGGATTAGTGAGAAATGCACGATTCGGTTCATGGCCAAAAATGCTGGTCGCACTACAGTTTCAGGTCTTATTGCCTTAAGGATTAGCGGCGGCATTGAAGAGAAGCCACGAGGATTAGCTATTCATGAAAACTGACTATGGCCCTGTTCGCACTTGTAGTCAGTTTTCATGAATAGCTAATCCTCGTGGCTTCTCTTCAATGCCGCCGCTAATCCTTAAGGCAATAAGACCTGAAACTGTAGTGCGACCAGCATTTTTGGCCATGAACCGAATCGTGCATTTCTCACTAATCCCTCAAAGGTTCCTTCGTCCTGCCTCTAGCCTCGACAAAACCATGACTAAGGCCAATTAGGGCATTAATCCCACATCAGTGAGGTTAAAAAGGACTTAGATGCGGTTTCGTTGACCACGATACTGTCCATCAAGCGCAAGATTGCCCAAACAGTTTGCTTAAGTTCAAACCATAACGTGCAAACATTAATCCTACGGTAAACAAATTTTTACGTTTAGGCTGAAATGCGACCTCATTTTTAAAACGGAAATCAATTAACTTTGTCAAACCATGACAAAGAATTTCATGAAAAAGTTTTGACTAACGTAATGACCGCTTAATGGTTTTCTAGTGCGAACAGGGCCTACAAGTGCGAACAGGGCCATATTCTTTGTGAATTGGCAGCCTCTCAGTTTACAAATAATTCTGTACCATTGATGTTTATTAGTTCTGGACCAGATTTTGATGAAATCTTTGATTCCAAGATAGGAAGTCAGAATATCATATTTTTAGTATTTTTGGCCGTTCCAACTCAATTTCATCTGGAAGTGCAACGCAAACGTATGGTTCTGGGCAAATAATTGATCTGGTTCTCCTAATTTGCTACTTAAATATTTGGAGTCGTAAGGAAGGGTTGAGTATGTAGGGTGATCGTGAAAGTCTACCTTTATATATTTCGCTCTGCGTGAGGCAGAGGGTACTGTATCAATCCGGAATAGACAAGCAGAAAAATACCATTATTATTACAAAAAGTTGGTTGGATAATCTATAGTTACGCAAAGGTCTATTGAGGCCAAGGTAATTTGCCCTTTTAACATGTTTCTATTTTGTCGACAAAGTCTTCATTTTCTATGATTTTCCTGACGGCGAGAGCTTTGAAGCGTGTGAAGCTGTTTTATGCTGTTGAAGACGTTGATAGAAAAAATACAACTAACAGCAACAAGACCTGCAACCATGGTAGATCACTTCTCCAAAATTTTGCAGGCATATATATATTCGATTGTATTTACAAATCAAAATCAGGTATGTCCGGCACAGTTGTAAAAGAACTCGACTAGGTTCTTCTCTACATTTGGAGAGTGTTGGTGCGTCTGGATCTTGTCGATTAGATCGAGTAGTCTGCCGCTCAGTTGGTAGAGCATTTGACGCACAAAGTCAGAGATCTTGGGTTCGAATTTTTTTCGGGTAATTTTTCATTCATACAAACCATCTCGAAGCTTTTAAAGATAGTAAGATGCCTATCGCCTCGGCTAGAATTTCATCCGATGCGAAGAAATCACAAATAATCAATGATACGTTAAGTCACTCAATGTTATCAGGCAGCACAGGTGGAGTTCTTCGAAAGTGGCTTGCAAGCATAGTTCCTTTGGTATTAATTTTTCATCTTATCAGATTTGTTTTTGTAGATAGGTCAAAACACATCGGAAATGAGATTTTCGAATTTTTTACTCGAGAAGGACAGCCTTGATGTATTTCAAAAGAAGTGGCGATGCCAGCTTTCAAAAGAAGAGAGGGGCGTTTCCAAGACTTAAAGGACAGTTACCAGGCTCATCCTGGCTCGATTAGGTGTTTTATCAAATTAGGTAGATAATTGTAGGTTTAATTCAAATATTTTATCAACAAAATTGTTTATCAAACAATTATGGGCTTGATTAAAAAATAGTAGGATACTAATGCCCCATGACCCTAGGTGTACTCTTATGGGGAGGAAATATGCACAAGAAGATATCTTAACTACCAAAATAACATTACAGCGCGGTTACTCCATGCATCATGATGAAAATATCAAAAATTTGTAATGAAGCCATTGTGGTGAAGCCACCACAAAGTCAGTCGGAGAAAGCTAATATGGTAAAGCCGCTTCAAAGTAAGCTCCAGGGAATCATACCTCCCTTCACTAGAACTTGAATTTAGTTTGACACCTTTTCAGTGTGTTTGTTGCAAAATTCACCAAGTGTGAATTATTTACAACCTGCTAATGAAACAGATAGTCTGCGTGCAGAATTTGTTTTCCCCAAGCTCCCTCATCAATTATGAATCATTACACAGTATTTAGCTATTCCGAAAAGAGCCTGGCTCGTAGAGGCCCACAATCACGTGCAGTCTTTTCATGCCATATGTTTAGAAAATAGTTTATTCAAGCAAAAAGCAAATTTGCTCAACTTCTAAGAGTATTATTCTTCATTCAGACTGGAGAAGGTGCAAAGATCTTGAATGCTGACGACGATCATGAATTGAAACTCATCGAGAGTCATGGATGCTGGTCAAAACGGCTTATGGTGAGCGTGTTAATTTGACAGTACTTGTTTTTCTCTAAACGTTAACATCAGTTGTTTCAACTCGTAACGGGGTCGAGATTTTACATCTGTTTGCTAAGAACCGTAGGCGTTTTTCTCGATTTTATTCAAATTTGGGATATTACTCGTGTTTCTGTTGATAAATACTGATATAATGGGTTTTTGCTGAGGAATCTTGCGTTCTGAAATTACTGGTTGTTTTTCACATGTGATAATATATTGATTCAGATTCTAATCGGGGCTTTTAACTGGACATTCATGCCTGAATGGAAAGCCGGTTATTTCCCCACTTAGTTTACATGTTTAAAGTTCTTTTCTGTTAAAAGCTTGGTGTCTTGTGATTGGAAGCTTGGTGATACGGTAACATTGGAATTACAAGTCAACGTCCATACAACATGCACTGATGGAGTAGGATCCAAATAATTGTATGTGAAATGGGGTGTCTGCAGAGCCTTTACAAAGATAGTGCTATCGCTATTATTACGATTGTTACAATTGTTGATATAATCATGGATATGAGGCATGAGGAACACAAAAGTGTTTTCCGCTTTGTGAAGGTGTGTGTTGTTGCTGAGGGTTTATTGATAGAGATTTCAAGATATAGGAGGTCCTAGAGCCTGTTTACATGTACGAAAGGGTGCTCTCCCAGAGAACATAGCCTGTCGAACGAAATCACATTAATTCAAGGTGATCATGCACAAAAAAATCCTTCTGACTCCCCTCTCCCCCACTCAGCTGCATATTCGTGGAATTCACTTTCAAATTTTCAGAATATTAAGTTATTGCAGTAACAAAACATCGAGATAAATTATAAACGTATAGACAGCCAGATAAGTTTCTTGATTGTATATTTCTGGACATTACACATTACTTCCTTAAACTTCAGTCCATTAAGATGATAACAACAGCGAAAATTAGCGTGAAGCGCGCAGCTACGCATAA
This sequence comes from Pelagia noctiluca, assembly GCA_963924455.1. Lineage (NCBI taxonomy): Eukaryota > Metazoa > Cnidaria > Scyphozoa > Semaeostomeae > Pelagiidae > Pelagia > Pelagia noctiluca. The sequence continues at coordinate 13,522,691 of OZ004316.1, read as the reverse complement.
CAATAGTAGCTAATAACATCTGCTTTACTAAACAACTAGAAATTGGAAGCAGCAAGAGTCAATTAGATAGTGTTTTGCTACCTCTGAGTACAAGAATCTACATGAAATCAACATATAAGAACAAACCATGATTGAATGCGTTTTGATACAGCTTAGCATCTTCTTCATTAACTTTCTCTTTATTATTTTTGTTTTTTAATTTTATTCTATCGTTTTTTATTTTTTAAGACGTTTCGACATTGAAATCTTCTTCACTAACTGAAATCAACAGAGATAGATATTGCTCCTTCAATTAGTCCCATGGCTCTACATCAAGTGTTTCCCTGAGTCGGCAAGCTAAGTACATGCGCCTCTAGCAAGGAGGCTCACCTTGAATACACTTGTAAGTGGTAAATACGAAACAACAATTTCACTAAGATAGGTCAATTAAAAGCATATTGTTTGAAACAGTAAGATGGAACACAAAATTATTTGTGTATTTGCAGGTACGAAAATACTCCACTCCCGTTGGCATGATTGGAAATTTACACCAATTTGTAAGACTACTTTAATATCTTTTTACAGAAACATATTATGAAGATAAAGTACTAAAACTTTTTAGAAAAAAAGAGGCAAAGAAACACAACTTTAAAAAAGCATATTTAGGCCTTGCGGACGTATGTCCTCCTCAAAGTGTGACTGATGGTTTAATAGATGGAAATTATCTCAAAGTTCTGCATATTATTAGAAAACTTAATGCGCAGTCGGCATAGTAAACATGTGCCATGCTTTCAATCAAAAACACCGGTGATCCAACGTGTCCTAACAGGCTAAAATTTACTTCACTGAGGCTTAAAGAAGTGAATGAGGGTATTCATTGCTTTCGTCGTTTTGATATCACCTGCTGAATGAAAAACATGTTGTCTCTCAGGTCACATATTACTATGAAATCATTGACCCCTGAACATTTCTTAATTTGCAATGTAATAGTAATGAGGATAATATATGTATGTACAGAGGAGCCCCCAGTAACACGAGAGCGTTTTTTAGAAGGGTCCTTTAGTGGAATATTCAATTGGATTTTTCTATTGACCTTTTAAAAAAGCTATTTGTTTGCTAAAGAGAGAATTCGACTGCTCTTTTATACGCAGAGAATTATTTGACTTTGACAAACTGTGCATGAAAATACTGGCCAGTTTAGTTTGTTCTCGATATTGATTTGAAAAGCCAGAGACGTCAGACCACTGATCGTTAGACAAAGTAAATGTTGAGGATTTCATATTACACAAATAATGCAAGTCTGTCTTGTAATGGGGCTTCCCCTATCTTTAAAGAATCTTTACACTCACGTATGAAAAGTATTCGAACGATAGCGGTAAAATGGCTTCTAAAGTACAAAATAGGACCCAAGTGCCATAGGAGAGATGCCTTCTCTATGGTGCGTATCTTCTGGTATGACTCGTCGAAGGAAAAAATTTAAATGAACTTTTGCGGTTATTTGAGGGGGGAGGCCCCAGGAGGTTTTCCACTGATACTTGTTCTTAACCATTCTACGGCTGCGTTTATATGGAAGAAATAGCCCCGGCTTCCCGATTTTATTACATGGTGAGGTTCTCTTCCACCCATTGTTTATATGAGAGGAAAATAGTCTCACCTAACCGGGGCTATTTCAATCTGGCGCGAGAGACTCAAATGACAACCGTCGAAGTTCTGCTTAAAACAATTAAAAAACCATTCTAAACGCCTCTAAACTAATTCCCTCCCATTTACTGTTTACCTTTTGATAAGGCCAACGGTATATTTTTTCGTTAGAAATATACAATCAAATTAACTGAACTTCCGTATAATTTTCAATTTAGTATCGGCTGAGTAGGTCAAATTTCAATTTGCGTATGTATGAGGAAAAATAACCTCACCTAGGCGATACCGGCTCGCGTAGATGGGATATTGGCTGTTAAAATTACCTCACTTAGGTGAGGCTATTTGAAATTCTCATACAACCGCAAAGTTAGAATTACTCTAAGTAGTATAGGGTGCCGATATATCAGCTAAGAAAATAACTTCGGTTAGCCTGGGCTATTTCCACCATATAAACACAGCCTTAGGCTTCAAATATTTCGAACCATTGAACATATAAGCCATGATTTGAGTGCTACATTTTGGACTGTAAGAACAGGGTTGATATCGACAGTAATGTTTTATTGCGTGATTGGTGACACAAGTCGAGGAAAATAAAGAATAAAAGCGAAGAACCAGGTTCAAAAATATTTACTATGAACTGCAAAAGCTCTCAGTGTAAATAGAAGTATGAATACAACTTGCGAATATCAAAAACACGAAATCAAACTCAAAAATCTTCATAACACCAACTCCAGTTAATTCAATGCTATACGTAAAAAAACACCCATTTAAGTATTGTTCAATCACACAAGAGTGTATAGAGATCCCAATTATCCATATTAGGTGAGAATATAGAAATAATTCACCATTCTATTATTTAGTCTAGCTTGGCTATTTAAGTTCATAAATAAATCATTTGTCTTTTTCAACGCTTATCTTCCATATCAGGATAGAAATAATTTTATTTTCAAAGTTGCATTTTTATCAAGAATAGTCAGTTAACTTGATGTTACTCTTACCACCAGACTCAGGAACACATTACAGGCACAAGGTCATTGACCGCAGGAAGGCTAAGAAAACATTGAGGTATCAAGGATTGATTCCAGCATGAATGGCCATTTTAAGTGGTACGAAAGTGCTATTTGATATCATCGTAAAGTGGCAAATACTATCTGAATTCTCTAGTCTTTTTGGATGCTTTTAGGGTTATTTCGTACAAATAATTATCCGTCTATCCGATTAGTACATCTCAAGATGAGTGAGAAATCACGAAACAGACTAGTTGAGATGAAAGTGTAGTTTCCTGTTTCTTTTCTGCCAATTAGTGTATGTCTATGCTCTAATAACAATGTATTGAACACTGTTTTCCGAGAACCAATATACTGGCTTTATAATTATACCTCTATGTATGCAAATTACAACTTAGCCTTACCAGTTTATAACCTACCCGAAGTGAGAAAGAGCATTGGAAATTTTGCCCAGAGGAAGGTTGAAGACTTTTCCGTAGTCTGCTCTCCACAACATCGAAAACATGTTTTGATCGGTACATTCGTTATTAGCGGAAAACCTGATGTGAAATGCCACAGGGAATTTACTGTGTTCCCATGCAACCAGGCGGTATCATATTTTTTGGTGACCTTTACTTTCAGATTTATCTTCTCAAATGATAGGTTATTTGCGATTACTGAACGCAAAGTAAGATATTTTCTAGTATGTTATACAGCCTTTTTTTCGTTCATTTTGTTCATTTTTTGTATCCATTCATATGATATTTAAAACAAAATACATAGCACTTAATAAAAAGACAGAAACGATAACTCAGGGAAAAAGGGAAAATTAATACCCAGTGGCCATCACATCAAACACTTCTAAATCATACAATTATGCTTGATATAGCGTTACAGAAGATAAATTCAAACCAAGGGAGTCTTCAGGACCCACAGTAGCCCCATCTCAGGAAGCACCTAATGATCATCGTTGCTAGATTTCTTTTGTCCTAAATGTAAGTTTGTGTATCTAGTTTCGAGTATTCGATCTGTTCAGAGGCTCCTTCGCGCTCAGTGAATGAACTAACACATTTGTCCTTTCCAGCAATGTTGAGCTGTTCTAAGCTTTACTTGATAGCTTTAAAGAAGAAATGATCAAGGTTTCTATCGTAACTGATTTACAGCTGTCGCCATTGTATCTTCAACCAAAACGTTTTGTTGAAATCTCTTCCAAAAATTTCTGAAAGTCTAATCAGTCTCTTATCATGCATATCCGGCTTTTAGATATTTCGTTATGGAAGCAGAATAATCCTAGTCGGCAGGATATCGTATCAACCGTTACGAGCAAGTTTGAGATGCTAAGATTTTCTTCTAGCACTCACTCTTCATTTGAGAAGCAACGCCATATCAAAATGCTATCATGATATTCATTAGGTCTTGCTAAAGTAAACTTTCTTCCAACAGGCTAGCCGTAACAGAGTTTTATGAATAACAATATCAAATCAAAATGAAATCATAATAGATACATTTGCAAAATTAAACTTTCTTCGATTATGCTAAGTACAGCAGATATCTAATGAATGGCAATTTCAAATAAAAAAGCAATCAAAATTCATCAGGTAGGCCTTGCAAAATTAAACATCTTCCATCAGGTTGGATACTAAGCTTCATGAGTAACAATGTCTATTAAAAATACATTCATAATAAACAGATATAAGAGGAAAATTTTCCATTAAGCTAGCTTTTAAAGATTCCGTCGAAAACCAATGCCAAATCAAAAAGCAATCATGATATCCATTAGGCCTCACAAAATTAAACTCTTTCCCAACAGGCTGGCTACAGCAGAGTTTGATGAATAATATTGGTAAATTCCACCTGCTAAATAGCATTTCAGTTTTGTCCTCACACAAATACACTCGACCGCCATTGATGTCAAAGCATATTGTGTCATTGTCTGTGAATCGAGTGAACGAGCGGTTGCTAAGACATGTTGCAGCATATATATACGCATGATTATGGAAATTAAATCGAGCTAATATGCCTCTCGTTAGCATGGAAGTTCGCTGTTAGAAGTCAATTGTCAACATGGCTGCTCGATCTGACTGATCAGTGTGTGTAGATGATTTAAACATGGAAGAAAGCGTGTTTGTGATTGATGTTTCAGAGAGAATAAATAGAGACAGGTAAGATTCACGATTTTGAAGTTGCACGCTACAGACCTGTTAAATGACTTCAAATTTCATGTAAATAAGAAGTATTTTACTAAAAATTTGAACTGGCTGCAGGAAAAAAACCAAACTTGTTAGTGATATCCATGAAACCAATGAAAAAGCTTATGTAACTTTTCCAAAAGTTTATGATAGTTTTCCTTTAGGTGTAGCAATTACTCTTTATGAATGATACGCTTGAATATTACCTCGCAATCAACCCACAGGAACATTCAACATAGAGTTATAGAGTTATGAAATCATTCAAGTATGAATGAGCTTTTTTCTCTCTTTTTTATGCTTAAATGATTTCACAACTTTCTGTTGAATATTCCTGTAAATTCAATGCTATTATAGTTTTCTTTTTGTTATAGCAATTACTTTTGTTGAATAATTACACCAAAATACAGTTAAAATTCTCGCTACAAACTTGCAGGAAATGCAGCAGAAAGTCATGAAATCATAATTCATTCAACCATGGTTTTAAACATAACATATGCCTCTTGAACTATCCATACTTTCATCTTAAGAATTTTGTCTTCACTTAAAGTACAAAGTTAAACACAGCTCATATAGATTAGGTACCATCTATCATGTACTGGGAGCTGGAAAACAAGATAAATCTCATTTGAAAGCATTTTTAGCAGACCCAAGAGGAGGATTTTTAAAGGGAAAATGAAAGATTTGTCAACTAATATCCTCATCAATTCATTTAGAGTAGGCTCGCGTTACAATAAGATTGTGCATTTATCTGATTTAAGCCTTCTTACGTATTGAAAATAGGTGTTTATTTGAAAATTGATTAAAGAAATGTGATGATATTTACAATCTTACAAATATAAATAATGTTTAAATCACGTTAGCTAGTTATTAGCCTGTTAGATCTATTTATAGTCTAGTGTTGCCTAAACGTGTATTGCAGTGCACCATGTACGCAGGCACGGAAGATAGAAAAAAAGAAAGCAAATACAAGAAAGCTTTCTTGCATTTTTCTTAATCTAATTATTTTCTAGAGAAATATTTCCAGGCAATCATCTTTTCGGTTTTTTGTATTGATATTCCCTGATATAAAGCTTGGAGTGATATTTTCTTTTGCGAATTCTGGAATGAATAGTATTTTATTCCAGTTCTTTTAGCAATATTCTTTCTACTGTGTTTTGTAGCTACCAATATCAAGCTCCCAGACTCAGAATTCGTTTTTCTTTCCATTTTTTGCTATATTCTTACTTTTTATGTCTTGAGCTAAGCTATGAAAGGCATTCTTCAGCTCGTTTGATATCACAGTTCCTAGAAAAAGTAAGATGAAAGCTTTTGAGTGATATTGGGTATAGGTAGGATCTGAGGCGAGCGTATCAAAATCAATTCTTTACTTCTTGTAAAATGAAAAGTAATTCTTTTCTCATGCATTGCTCTAACTCCTATTTTTCTTTGTGCATTTAAAGGTTGAATTTTCTCCTTTAGTTTTGATATGAATAATAGAAGTAAGATACAAAGAACACTACCTATACGTTGTTACTATTAGTTGTCTGATGATTGCAATAGCGTGAAACTCCGAGTAACAACATATACGTAGTATTTTTTGGGTGTTACTTATATTGTATTTCACTTTGCCTTCTAGAGTATAGAGCGCTCTCCTTCCCAATGAAGACACTTAACTGCAATTATTTATATCAATTATAGAAACATTATTATCTCCTATCTTCGTAGCTCTACTTGTGTCAAGCTTAAAGTGAGGTTTCTCTTTACAAATTTGAAATCTATAATTGTTATTTCCATTTCTTTTAGTTACTATTCTTTTATTCTTGTTCCTGGTTCATGTATTCTTGTATCAATTCTTTTCTTGTCTAATGCTATAAGCAATATTCATCTTTTCAACGTAATTTCTCGTTGACAGTTATGAAAAAGTATTTTTCTTTCTTGCATTCGCATTAATTCTTTGCTTTAGTGAAGCACAGAAAATATTTACTGTAGGCATAATAAATATTTTATCTTTTTGGATTTAATAGCAATAATATTTACACTGCTTCACAATGAAATTACTGATTAATCCAATTAAGCTAATAAAAATCAAATTCTAACTTGAAAAAATAATGTTAAATACAGCATTATTTAAGATTCTAAAAGAGGAGATGAAACCGTGACTAAAATTCAGTAATATCAACAACTAAATTGATAAGACCAAGTACCCAGCTTGTCGTGAATATATTTTGAATATCTTAAGATGCAGTTCTCGAATTTTGAAATTTTCTTTTTGCCACTTCGTGCAGTAAGACTTCTTGCTATATAATTTCAGATATCCTGTTTATATTACAAACTCCAAACGATGATCGTTTTTAGCCTTGTAAAATTATCAAAGCAATATTCCTTTTAGTTCTTGTAGCAATTTTCTTCTCTATTTTCCTGGTATCAAATATTTTCAAGGTTTTAAGTTCAGAGAAAGATTTAGCGTTGCAAATTATAAAGATAACATACTCTTCAGTTCTTTAAATTTTCTCATTTAGGTACTTCTTTTGCTCCATATTTCAATCTGATTCTTATTCTTGCTATTCTTACATAGAATCTTTACCTCTGTGAGGCTCATGATGATATCTAATTTTGTCAGTTTAGAAGTCAATATTGAAAACTAGATATGGTGTATGTAAAAAAATAGAAACTTCAACACTAATGATAAAAAAGTTTTTGAACGATGTCAAGAAAAATCAGAAAAACAGTGAAACTTAATACCTACTGAACCTTTGTTTATCTGACACTCATCGGTATGTTAGAAAGAGAAGGAAAACGAAATCTAGTGAATTAGCTTCACAAATATAGAGATAATCAATAAATCTATAAATCAATAAATCTATTCTGAAACTCATAGTGGACAGACTGCAAGGAAACATGACAATGAAAGAAAAATCACAAAAAATATTGCAATTTTGAAATGTCGAGTATTGATTGAAGCAGTCTTTTTATTGCTTAGGCCACTGACCTTTTTGAAATCAAAGCCTGTTGATAGTTCATGTAAACAAGCTAAGGAACAGCGAGATCAACTATATCATTTCAGACACAAAACAGGTAAAACATTACTCAGCTTGGTAAAGGCTTTGTTTCCTTTGTAATTATTTTCATAAGCACCAGGCCTGTCTTAAAATCAAATTCTAAAGAAATCATCAAATTTTGATTGCATTTGATTGTTTTGAAAGTTCCACTGAATAATTAATATTTGTTTGACGGTCGATTCTCACACGGTTTTGATAGAGAATCACTCTGTTGCTCGAAGAAGCCAAAGTAGGCCACCTCTCCTTGTCCCATTCGAACTTTGAACATGTTTCTAAATTGTGAACGAGCTAGTGTTGCTGTTGTTGTTATATTTGTTGTTGTTGTCTTTGGTGCTGAGTACGTTGGTAGTTGGTAATTCATTTTAGGCTGTTAGTCTTAGCGTTACTCAACATATTCATGCATCCTATGCAAACCAAATGTGGTCATGGAAACCCTTACTTAAATATCTCTTCTAAAAGACAATTGGATGATATGTTTATTGAACCAGCTATCTGGTGTATCACTCATTCCATTCAGATGAGATATCTCAAACTCGTACCTGTAAAGCTAACTGCGTAGATGATTTTCGATAGCCGAATCTATCGTTGCTACGGTCAAGATTTCATGCTGCAGTCTTTAGTTTTGTTAGCTTTACGTCGCCATGAGATTTTCTTAACAAGCAATGAATAAAACGAGATTCACCATCTTTTACAGGATAATCTACAGTAAAAACTTGGATATAAGAACCTGGGCTTTAAGAGCCCGTGAGGCTAAGATTTCTTCATATACGTACCTAGGCCAGTTTTGGAATCTTTTCTATTTTGAGCATGGGCATTGTTTGATATCCCCTTGTATTTATTAGGATTTCTCCTTATGCAGTTTCACATTAGACAACGCACTAAAACTTGTAATGAAATCTGCTTGAATTCTGTGACTCTCCAAGAGGCGTGCTTGGAGCAAAATAGGGCCTAGGAAAATCAAGTTAAGAGCACACTAGGTACCACTAGTTGTGGTGTCATAAGGATAAAGCGCCCACAAACAAGCTGTTTTTAGGGGCCCACCGGGAAATGTCTGTACATCCTGAGAAATGATAGCTGCCACCCAAGTTAAGGCTGTGTTAAAGACTAGAATAGGTTTTTGGTTTTGAGATATTGAGCTCCCTCAAAGTTTGGAAGTTCATCTCCCAAGAAACTAGCTATGAGTTGACTTGCAGCTTCGAGGTCGATGGATTTGATTTCAATTTAATTATTGGAAGAATTTCTTAAGACCGGTGCAAACGAGGAAACATTGTTGCAGAAACATCATTGACCGATGTTTCTCACAATATTGCCTGGGCATGCAAACGACGAGCAAGCAAAGAATTTTATTGGCTGTCAGGGCGAGCATGCCTACACATTTTTCAAACAGTCAACATTGTTGCTAGGGCGAGTAAACGAGAAAACATTTGTTGTGCCAGCAACTTTGCTTCCAGGAAGCAGACAATATTTTTGAAAAAAATCAAAAATACTTTTGGCGTCCTGGATGCAAAATTTGTGTCTTCGACAAATGTTGTGTGGATCTGCAAACATTGCAATACCGAGGAAGCATTTGAAATCAATTGATGTTTCCGCAACAATGTTTACTCTTTTGCGTCGGGCTTTCCATGTATTTGAAGCACTCTGCACGTCTCTTGAAAAGGACGACATCACAATCCTTTGGCGATAAGTCAAATCCTAGTGTATTGTCAAACAATAGTCTTCGTTTTAGAACACAATATGAGCGAAGCAAAAGTGGTGTTAACGATAGAGTAGATTAAACAGTTTTAATTTCTAACTTGGTTGATACAACCTACTCGTTGATTTGATATTGAAAGCTGAACAGAGCATCAGGTAACGTAGAATGGGGCTTCGTAAACCAAACCAAGCTTTTATTTATCTTTATATATTCTATGAATTTGAATTTGAATTATTTATGTTTATTTTGTAGCTCAATTGTGATAACAAATCCATACGGAGTTGAAGAACACAGGTTAGTGAATTATTGTGATTGTTTGATATTGTTCCACACGATAAGCAGACCAAGGTAGACATTCCACTTGTGAAACTTTTGATGAATTTGTCTACATTAAAATAAGGAAGCCAATACTGTGTAGACAAAAGGACTTTCTTCTATCTGCAAGAAAAATTTCGTTAATCTCATTGGCCGTCTCACTGGACCATCTGTATTTTTCTGCACCTACTGATCATCTACCTCACCTGACTGGTTCATTTCTAACATCTTCAGTGTGAAGAATTTGTTAGGTTAAAGGGTAAAAGAAAACAAAAGCAAAGATTAGAAGATAGCATTCCACCCTAGTCAAAATAAACGGATGAAAAACTACATTTAAATCGTAAGAAGCAATTATGCAATAGAATCTACACTCAAAAAGAAGACATGTTCCTCTATCACTCTGAGTTACAGAAAAACATATTTCCTTATTGAGAGTACATTCTGCTGACTGAGAAATTATAAGAAATTGATAAAGAAAAGAAAAATGAAGGGAAGTTTGTGATGTGAAATTGCGTGTTTATTAAGTTAAACGTGGAATTCGTGAAATGGTTCATGTTTGTATCTATTAGGATTTTAACTTAGCTATCAAAACAATGATTAGGATAAGTCATGATACGTAATTTGCGAGAGATGTATATTATATTACATTTCATGAATGATATACTACATTACATATACTATGAATTATACACTATATTATATATGTATATTTTGTGGAGAAACGAGTCCAACTTTAAAAGACTCTTTTCTCCACATTATACATAACGCTCTAACATTCATGTATCGAGCACTGTTTAGGAAAAGCCGAGATAGGGACCATAGTATATTATATATGTACATGTAATTTAGTATATCAGTTTTGAGTGAGATTAATGCTTCATTTATGAGTGAGTGAGATTTGGTGTAACGCAGTGGTCAAAGCAGCGTTTTCCGAAAGAGATCTGATTGGTTCGATATCTTTTTTAAAATGCTGTATATATTTCAGAACACAGAGTTAATTGTCATAAGTCTTTGAATTTTTCAATGGATAGGATTAGATAAGACCCCGTTTACACGAGACCGGTTAAATACTCGAGCGATTCCTTCTTCACGGGGTCGCTTCTGCTTCGTGTTTGTGCTTTCTTAAAACGCACATGCGCACTAGTTGGATATACACCACCAAGCCGATTAGAATTCGATTATGAATAGCAGCTTTGATCTCCTTTTCTTATGAAAGCTTTTCAAGAGAATTGCAAGAAGAGCGTCTAATGTTGCCCGAGCTTTGCTTGATATCTTAGGTTGCCACAGTAGCCAACCCGCCCAATAGGGAGCTTACGATTTGACTACGCAGGCGACTGCTACGGTGAGTTTTGAGAAAAATGACGTATGTGCGCATGTGCGAGGGGAATCACCACCAAATCTGCGTAGCGTCCATTTTTCCACTACGCGTTGTGGTAGATTTCAACGTACTCTCGACTACGCAGGTAAGCAATAAAATTTTATGATATGTACAGGGCTTATTTCATCAAAACTTTTTCGTTTAATTATTCTGACAACAATATTTAATGTTTTCTGAGAGTTTCAGTGTATTACAAGCAATTTATCTTTGTTTATTTTCAGTTTTCCTCAAGAATAACCAACGATATGGAAAGCGAAGCCCCTATCCGAAAACGTAGGGAAAATACGACGTGTGTCAACAATTATTTTGATTCTGTTGTGCATTTTAAACAGAAGAGAAACATTGGAGATATTAAGGATATGAACATGGGCAAATTAACTCTGTTTCTAGTATTTGGTTTGTTGTTAAAATGATGTATTCACTTTCGATTCGGGCTACACACCCTACAGCTAGGCCACTATCTGACCTGAGTTTTACATTTCATGCCTTTTTCTGTCTTTTTTGTTTTAAAAGAATTGGTATCATCTGTGCTAAAATGTAATCAATATGGTTGACCAACGTCGGGGTTGGCCATCTTTGTTTCATGAATTGTGAAGGCAAATAAAATTTTGACGCCAATTCGTACGTAGTCAGCCTGCGTACTCCAAATCGTAAGTCATATACTGCGCACAACGGTACGGCAGTGACTACTCAGGCTTCTACGTAGCCGTAGTCACCTACGTAGTCAAATCGTAAGCTCTCTAATAACATTGCCGAAGCAACTGCGAATTTCCTTCGAAAGTCATCCATTATACTTGAATTTATTGATATAAAGTAAGATAGTCATCAACATCTATAAATGAAGTTGGGGGGGGGGGGCTGATTTTGCACCATAGACCTTGTAATTTTGCCTCATTATCAAAATGAGTACCCTCGTTTCCATATCGACCATAAATTTAGGCGTTGAAAAGCGTGTAAACGGGAACTTCCAAATGAGAAAAAACTTGCACTAAAAAGCTATGGCCAGCCAAGTTACAATTAGGTCGCTTTCTCAGCCCGTTCGAACGCCTAAGCGTGCAAGTTTTTTCTCATTTGGAAGTTCCTGTGTAGACGGGAAGGCTAAGTGTCCGAATATTCGGCCGCTCAAATATTTAACCTGCCCCGTGTGAATAGGTCTTAAGCTACATCAACAACCCGAATCCCTTGTCAAAAGATCTGCGTACATCTTCGAAAGGTAAACTTGAGTGGGTTGATATTTCAAACGTGGTAGGGATTGGCTTTAGAACTTGCACTTATTCAACTTTTGCTCGTGTCATCCCTTTTTTACTGTTCGGTTTTCTCAAAGTATCAGTTTGCTCTTTTGTCCGTATGGATGTTGTTAAAGTATGCGGAATTTTGTCCTTTCTCTAAATTTAAGACCGGCTAGCAATTTCATGTTGAAAATCTTGTTGTTGTACTCTCAATAGGATCAGGTATTTTTTCAGCACACGCTTTTTTTCACGAAGCTTAAATGAGCGATTGAAAAATATTGTCTATTATTATGAATTCCGGCAATTAAATATTTGACTTACCAACACCTTGTAGAATAACCGGTGTTATCGCTGTTCGACAACATTTTCAATTAATTTCAAAGCATATTATGAGTCACAAACACGCAACACATAGGAACGTGCACGAACATAAGCTGATAGAAGACCATTAGCTCATTTAAACATCATCAGCTTTCGGTTACATCTAGTTTAGGTTCAAGCAAATCTGACCTAGAAATGCCTGTGAGTTAACTTATCATTTTAAAGCCCACAAAAGTTTAACGACATTTATATCTCATAGCTCATACTTGAAGCAAAGTAGGAGTAATTTTATCATAAACCTATAATTTATTAATAGATTTCATCGCCTTTCAAGTATATAAAGTTTGAATCAAACATATCACACCTAAAAACTTTTCGATTGTCTAAACTGGTAATCAATTTTCGATAATGTTCACTTATGTTCAATTTTGCTAAATTATGTTCACTTCTATTCAATTGTGTTCACTTGTTGTCTGTCGTATTCACCTGTCCTCAATTTTGTTTACTTGTGTTCAATTCTCGATTGTGTGCACTTATGTTAAATTATGTTCACTTCTATCAACTTATGTGTCCTTATGTTTAGTCGTATTCACCTATGTTCAACTTTGTTTACTTGTGTTCACTTCTCAAACATGCTCACTTAGGTTCACTTCTGTTTGATTATGTCCACTTGTGTTTGAATGTGTTCACTTGTGTTCACTTGTATTTACCTGAGTTCAATTGTATCCAATTGTATTTCACTTAAGTAGGCTTGTGCTAGACTATTTTCAAATATGTTTACTTAAGATAACTTGTGTTCATTTATCTCTTGCCAGTAAGATGACCACTGCATTTGTATTCACCACTTTTTCGTTTGCTTTTTTATTTCTTATCATTTCTATCAATCTTTACTTTCATTTTGACTTTTAAGTCAAACTCTGCTAAAATCTATTCCTAGAATTTAGAAAGATAGGTTAAAAGTATTCAAATTGCCTCGAAGGATTCGGAACCGAACTTTATGATAATATAATAATTTCAATAAAGTCAGAAATATCGGAAACATAGCGAAACAAACATATAGATTTTCGTCTGACTCTCGACAGAGTAATACGTCAGAAAGAGAACGAAACAGAAACCCAACTGATTCATTTTCGCTATGTTTCCGATATTTATGGTTATATTGAAGTTTTGTACCATCCAAAGACTGTAATATAATAATTATAATAATGGATTATTTTGTTTCAATATTTATTTACATAGTACGGGTGACTAATGTGAACCAACATGAAGTAATATAACAAGCAGCTATTTATATCATAAATATTATATAATATATATATATGATTATATAATTATCAGATAATATCATTATTCTTTCCTTACGCGTGCAAAACAGCTCAAATCGTGGCTTTTAGATAGGGGTTATAAAGGGGGTGAGGTAGATAGGGGGGTCGACAGGGCTAAAAATTTAGGTAGGGAACTTATTATGCAAGATAAGAATAGGAATTCCGATAATTCCCGCATAGCATTGGTTTGAGTGTACCACCCAGCCCTCAATAAAGTATATGAAATTCTGCAGAACTGTTTGGCAACACTTTGTGTGACGACGAACACCGCAGGCTTTTTGAGGGTAAAATATTTCTTTCATTTCTTCGGACTAAAAATCTTAAGGACACCCTTGTTAGATCCACACTTAGGTCAAATTTAGAAGGGATAGTGGAAAACGATAGTTTTAAATGTAACGGAAGAAAAAGTTGTCAGATATGCTCAGTTATTCAGGAGAGAAATACCTTTTCGAATTCGGATAATAGTAAGGTTTTTCATAATTTTACAGGTCGTTGTAATTGAATTTCCGAAAACGTGGTATACATGCTGCAATGTACCTGCTGTGATAAAAAATACATTGGCAGTGCAAAAACAAAATTTCAACAAAGATTTAAAACTTATAAATCTTATTTTCGGGCATATTCAAAAAAGCAACAAGAGGGTAGTTTGGGGGTCGGTAAACAAATTCCACAGGCTAGTTTCTTCAGCCATTTTTTTGAAGCAGGACATAATGAGAAATTAACTGTTTCGGTAAGTTTCATAAATGGGGCATACAACGTTTATAATTTGCGTAGGCGTGAGTTGTTTTGGCAATATAAACTCCGCACTTTTATGCCTCGAGGTCTTAATGATAGAGCAGCAGATATGGAGCTAGACATGTTTGCCTGTGGAACTACATAGGCCATATTCTATAAATCTTTTTGTTTTTTCAGTTGTCGAGGGGGAGATAAACTATGTATTTCATGCCTTTTCGCATGCAGTGGTAGGGTGGAATCCCCTGTCTAGTTGTCTGGGATTTACCGTAGTTAAAGCCAATCCTCAGAGGATCATAGTTGACCTTCATTCCACTGCAGCTGAGAAGACAAAAAAACCCACAGGGTGAAGCTAACTATATGCATAAAAACAAATTTCACTTAGTTCAAATTTGCGTAAAAAAGAATTCCTCTTAGCGTTCGTCCTGTTGAAAACTAGGCTTTTTTTGTCCTGTAAATATTCTCATTCTTTTATTGCAGTATCATTCTAGGTTTTAGATGTTTAGAGCTTTTAGTTTTTAAATACAATTTTTATGGTGATTAGCTTTTTAACATGTGAATAGGGTTTTTAATGCATTTTAATATCTTAATTGTAAGTAGGGTTGGGTTGGTGTTTAATCAGTTTTATCATGTAAATAGTTCCCATTACTTTGTAAATTAGAAATTTTAGTATAAGTACTCGGCTGGTGTAAATTTTGCCCACACTGAGGAAGGTTGTATAAACAAAAGCTATGATAACTGTCCTACAGTTCTTGTAAATATTTATTCTATCTGTAAATATTGAATGTGGTTTTAGTGATTTTATCATAACTACAATAATATATTAGTGAGTTTCAATATTTATTTACATAGTACCGGTGACTTATCTGAACCAATATGAAGTAACATAACAAGTAGCTACATCAAGTTTGACAATCCAATAACAAATTATTTCTGACAAAAAAGTCGTAGCACATTTCTTTGAGAAGCCATTTTTTGTTAGCATTTTGAAAAGGCTCGTAGATAGTGCCATTTTTGCATGATCAGGTAGCAAATTGCATACACGTTACTATTCTTAAGTTGTAATTTGCTGCTTTTCTATCAAAATACTTTTAATAAAAGAGGCATTTAACTTATCAACTTCAAAGTCAGACATCGCAGTGGAGAAAGGAAAATTAACAATGGGATTTTACATCATCTAAATAACCTTGGGTGGAAAAAATATTTTACCTCCCGGGACCATGCAAATTCATGCGAGCATATCAAAAAAATGTAACAAAAATTTGATAATATGGTGGAAACTTTGATTCTCACAATACCTATCAAAGCAGGGACTAGTTTGCTGCAGTAGTTAGTTTTTTTTATTCATACAAACACTTTCACTTCATTAACTAACATGACATGGCAAGTTCTGTACAACAACATACCTATCGAGATAATTTAGGAGAATTAAATTGACCCAAGTAGGACTGGAACCAACAATCTATAGTTAGGTACTCTAGAGCGCTAATCCACCGCGCCATTAGGGCCTCGAGAAACCCAGGCAATTGCATTCATACAGATTGCACCACCACTCAACGAACGCAAGGACAGGCCTATCCGCGCTCTTTAACAAACAATTACACAGGACTCGCGGAAGGGCGACGACTTTTCCACACTAGAAGAGCCATAACAGTCCCACCACTGGATAGAGGTGTAGAAGTGAAACATATCTAAAAGCATTTTAAACAACATATCTACAAGTTGAATATTGGTTGAGAGCAAATTATTGAATATAAATGCCCAACGCTTCTGGTCTGAGCTCGGAGGAATCAATTTTTGATTATAACAGGGGGCTTTTTTCTTTCTGCAGACCTAGATTATTTCTGGGACCATTGGTGCTGTGGTCCGCTTTATTATCCATACATTTGCATAAACTAGGCTCCCTCCCGGCCTTTATTTCAAGTGGCCCTGTTTATAACGAAGAAGGGGTTTGATGTCTTGATCCTGCAACATTTCATTGCTTATTCTCAGCTTGGTTCGGACTTCTTATGTACAATAGAACCACTCCTACCTGTTTACAAGTTTAAACCTCTGTGTTGAGAAATTACAAATGAGAATTGTAAACCAATCGTATTATTTTCGGGTAATTAAAGATTTTCACTGAAATGGAATTGCGAATAACATTTATATGCAATCAAATACTTCTAATATCCTTCCTATGCCTCATTAATATTTGATAGAAAGAAAATAAAGTTATTAGTTGTGTTTACACAGTAAACCACATTGTATTATCAAAATCAATAACATTAGCTGAGTGTATTGTTTCAATGTTTTAATCGATTTTCCTCTGCCTAATCGACTTCTTTAGGAAACTTTCCTATGGCTATTATTGATGCTTCCGTAGCGATGAAACGTTTTAAGCAACAGAATAAATATAATCAGACCCGTAGGAAGCGGAAGGAGGGGGGGGGGGGGGGAGGTTCAGAGGGGCATTTCTCCCCTAATAATTCTAAAGTTCTATTTTTTACAGCATGGTCCCTAATCTTCCTGTTGTTCTCAAACAATGGTTGTCCCCCCAAGAATTTTCCCAAGCTACGGTGCTAAATATAATCTTGACTCAGATGAAAGGCTGTAATGAAAATTTAATGTAAGGATAGTATACGGCCTGGCCTGTCAAACCCCAGGGGACGTCAGCCCGATATGTTTGGATCAGTTATTTTCAAAAAAGCCGATATTTTTGGGTCCAAAATCTCAGGAAAGCCGGAAAGGTACTTGTGCCTGAAAGAATAGAAAAGTATCTGAAAGTTTTGGATTGCAGAAAAGTAAAGTAAAGTCAAAGAAATTCGTAAGATAATCTTAGGTTACCAAATGGAAATTCTAAAGATATTTTTGGGTTACCAAATGGAAATTTTTAAGACACTTTTGTTTTACTGAATGGAAATCTTCTTCATTCTCCTTTTTTCTGATTGGCCTATTTTGATCCATATCTGGGTATGTAAATCAGTTAGGTTTCTGTTTCGTTCTTTTTCTGACGTATTACTCTGTTGAATATCAGACGAAAAACTTAAGTGACCTATGTGTACGTTTTGCTATGTTTCCGGTATTTCTGGCTATACAAAAATCTTTATGATATTTTAGGTTACCGAATGGAAATTTGTATGATATTTTTGGGTTACCGTATGTAAATTTTTAGGATATTTTTTCGTCTCAAATTGTTTTGTGGATATCTTTTAAGGCTCTATACGTCCCCATATATAATACAAGTCTTGAGTGCCACCGTTGGTTCGAACAAATTACTATAATGCTTCGACCCAATGCCTGGCGTTTCATGAATTATATCAATATTAAAGGGATGGAAGGTCTGAGGGAGGATGGCGTGTATATTTTTTCATCCCTCCTAGGCAATATCTTCGAAACACGCTCAAGAAAAGCGCGCTTAAAGATATAATTGATAAGGTGTTTCAATTTGTTTATAACTGTCCCCTTTTTCCTAAATGTCCAACTCTTCTAATTATCCGCAGAAAACAGTAAAACATTTTAAGGGTCTTAGCTGATCTGGGCTCTAACTTCTGGTAGCCTTTCTGAACATTTCTAGACATGTGAAAAATGTAATAACGACTCTTAAAAAATGAAGTGATTACTCTCATTTGCTTATCAAGATAAGGTGAAAATTAATTGTCATTTTTATCTGGTTTTGGGATTATTTTCCGTATTTTTAACCATCAATCATTAATGAACATACATTTGGAGCATTGAATTATTTCTAGCAATCCCATAAATTATTCTTCGAAATTTCAAATTCAATTCATTTAGGAGCATATCAGAAACTCAATAGACATCTTTGTCATCGTCAAGTTACAATGACAAAGATGGTGGCTGTTGAAATACAAACCCACTATCCTACTGTTTTGAGTTGTAACCTCATTACGAGGCTATGTGTATTTTATACCATAACGAGGCCAAAAACTCTTCCGGCCGTACTCATCTCAGTTCGTGTCAAAATGGCGTAATCTTGTAATCTTGTGTTTTCTCAGAATGATGTTTTGCTGATATTTTATTCAATGTCTCATTATTTTGTCTCAGCCTATTGCTTCCTGGTCAAATGTTGAAATGGCCACGCATAATTTTACAGGTTATGGGCCCAGGTCAAGGCTTATTTTTGATGGAGACGAAAGAAAATATGAACTTTGGGAGACAAAATTTTATGGTTACCTTCACACTTTGAAGTTGAAGAAGGAGCTGGAGAAGGATACCCCGGATGCAGGGAAGAATGCAGATGTTTATGCCGAGTTGATACAGTTACTCGATGACCGAAGTTTAGCTTTGGTAATGCGCGATGCCAGAGATGACGGTAAGAAAGCTTTAGAAATATTGAGAGAACATTATATGAGTCAGGGAAAACCAAAAGTTATTGCTTTGTATACTGAACTTACAACCCTTGAAAAAGGAAGAGAAGAAAGTACAACTGACTATGTGCTTCGTGCTGAAGCTGCAGCAGCTGCATTAAACAATTCAGGTGAAATTATCGGTGATTCTCTCTTAATTGCTATGATTCTTAAGGGACTTCCATCAAGTTTTAATTCTTTTAAGACTGTTGTAACACAAAAGGATAAACAGCCTACTTTTCAGCAGTTTAAAGTATCACTTCGTGCTTTTGAGGAGAGTGAACATTCTAATGTTAAAAGTGACAGTGTGATGAAAGCAGATTTTAAGAAGCCTCACAGTCAAATTGTTTGTTATACATGCAAAAAGAAAGGACACAAGTCTACTGAATGTAGGCAAAAGAGATGGTGTGACAATTGTAAGTCAAAAACACATGATACCAGATTTTGTAGAAAGAAAGTAAAAGATGACAGTGCTAAGAAACTCAGTGAGGAGAAAGTAAATGTTTCTGAAGAAAAAGTCAATTTTTACTTCAAAGTTGGTGTGGACCCTAATATAGAAAATGTGGAGCTTGAAAATGTTAATTTACTTGTTGATTGTGGTGCGACAACGCATATCATAAACGATGAGTCCAAGTTTGTTTCCTTTGAGAAGAGTTTTAATCCAGAGGAACATTATATTGAATTAGCTGATGGATCAAGAACCAATAATGTTGCTGTGAAAAAGGGAACTGCCAAATTTTATTTGGAGGATGTTGATGGAAAGATGCATGATATCTATTTGGAAAATGCTCTTTATGCCCCTAGTTATAAACAGAACATTTTCTCTGTTCAAGCAGCAACTGAAAAGGGTGCTACCATAGATTTTTCATCAGATAAAGCTTCACTTACTACAAGTGGTACAAAATTTGATATTAAAAAGAAAGATCGCCTGTATTATTTGAATAAATGTAAAGCAGAATCTGCAAAGCAAGTAAATCATGATGTTAGAGTTTGGCACCAAATTTTTGGTCATTGCAATGTACAGGATGTTTTGAAACTCCCAGCAGTTGTGAAGGGAATGAATATTACTGATAAAACATCAAAGTTATTCTGTGAACCTTGTACTTTGGGCAAAATGACAGAATTTAAATCAAGAGTACCTGATGAAAAGGCCAAGATGCCACTGGAGTTGGTGCATAGTGATTTAGCAGGTCCAGTTGATCCTGTTAGTATTGATGGCTATAGATACACTCTTAGTTTCACTGATGATTATTCTGGATTAATTATGATATATTTTCTCAAACAAAAGAGTGACACTGTAGAAGCCACAAAGAAATTTTTAGCTGATGTTTCTCCTTTTGGCAAAGTCAAGTGTGTAAGAAGTGACTTGACGGTGAAACGCTTACGAAGCGATAATGGCGGGGAATTTATATCAAAGGAATTTGAAGCCCTGTTAGTCAGTCATGGTATACGGCATGAGAAATCTGCTCCAAACTCACCCCATCAGAATGGAACAGCAGAGAGGGGGTGGAGGTCGTTATTTGAAATGGGCAGATGTTTATTGATTGAGGCGAAATTGCCTAAATACCTGTGGACATATGCGGTGCTTACTGCATCATATATCCGAAACAGATGTTATAATGCCAGATTAAACAAAACACCATATGAGGCCTTTACTGGTATGAAGCCGAGTGTGCAGAATATGAACATTTTCGGAACTGTTTGTTATGCTTATGTTACAGAGAAGAAGAAGCTTGACCCCAGATCAGAGAAAGGACTTTTCCTAGGCTATGATAAATACAGCCCAGCCTATTTCATTTATTTTCCGGAAACTAAACAAATAAAAAAGGTCAGGCGTGTAGTATTTACTAGTGATTTCTTACAAACATCTAAAGATGTTTATGAAGCTGATTGCGATGAGGGATATTATTATAGAACTGTACCTAGAGATGAAAGTGTTGATATCACACCACAAGTTGAAAGTGTTCCTACACCAGTTAGGAGGTATCCTACACGAGAAAGGAGACCACCAGATTATTTTTACAATGTAAATGAGGATGAACATGATGATAATATTACAGTTGATTTTTGCTATACAGCAAGAGATCTTCCTCAGACATATAATGAAGCTATTAGATCACCAGAGTCTGCAAAGTGGAAAGATGCTATGGATAATGAAATGTCTTCACTGAAAGAAAATGACACTTTCACTTTAACCCCTTTACCGCAAGGTAAACAAGCAGTGGGGGGTAGATGGGTATATGCTGTTAAAGAGAGTGCAGATGGAACTTTAACCCATAAGGCAAGATATGTTGCTAAGGGTTATAGTCAAATAAAAGATGTTGACTATTTTGAAACATATGCGCCAACCACAAAGATGACATCAGTGAGGGTCTTGATGCAGTTGGCTGCACAACTTGATCTTGTTGTACACCAACTTGATGTCAAGACAGCCTATCTCAATTCACCAATTGATTGTGAAATCTATTTAGAACAAGCTGAAGGTTATGAAATTGAAGGAGAGAACAATGAGAAATTGGTTTATAAACTGAATAAGTCATTGTATGGTCTTAAACAGAGTGGTAGAAACTGGAACTCTGTGTTGAATGATGAACTGATTGAGATTGGTTTCAAGCAAAGTTTAGCGGATCCATGTATGTATGTAAAACATGATGGCAAGAACATTGTGATTATATTGATTTGGGTGGATGATATATTAGTAGCATCTAGCAGTACATCTATGCTAGATAATGTGAAAGTCATGTTATCTAAGAAGTTCAAGATGAAAGACCTTGGTGTAATTTCTAGATTTCTGGGTATTGATTTTAAAGTTAAACCAGGAAATATTACAATGAGTCAAGAAAGCTATCTGAAAAAGGTATTAGAGAGATTTGGTATGGCTGATTGCAAGCCTAAATCATTACCAAGTGAGCAGAAATTAACTTTCTCTGAAAAAGCTGAGCCATTTGATCCAAAGAGATATAGTGAAGCTATTGGAAGTCTGATTTATGCTATGACTTGTACAAGACCAGATATTTCATGGATTGTGACAAAACTTGCACAATTTGCTCAGAGACCTACTATTGATCATTGGACTGCCTTGAAACATGTGTTCAGATATTTGAAAGGGACACTTGATTATAAATTGTGTTTCCAGAAATGTGAGAATGATTTGAAGCTCACTGGTTTCAGTGATGCAGATTGGGGAGGAGCAGAGGATAGAAAGAGCACCTCCGGGTATTGCTTTATGTTGAATAAGAGTGGAGCTGCTATTTCATGGAGAAGCAAAAAGCAGCCAACAGTTGCATTGTCTACATGTGAGGCAGAATATATAGCTACCACTATTGCTACACAAGAGGCAAAGTTTTTAACACAGTTACTTGATGAAATTGATGTTCAGAAAACTGTACAGCCTGTTGAATTATTTGTTGATAACCAAGGAACTATAGCTTTAGCTAAGGATCCTATCAGAAATCAAAGAAGTAAACATATTGACATCAAGTACCATTTTATAAGATCAGAAATTAAGAATGGGAGTATTGCAGTGTATTATGTACCCTCTGAAGACAATGTAGCAGATGTTTTCACAAAACCAATGACAAGTGGAAAAAGAGACCTTGTGAAAAAT
This sequence comes from Pelagia noctiluca, assembly GCA_963924455.1. Classification (NCBI taxonomy): domain Eukaryota; kingdom Metazoa; phylum Cnidaria; class Scyphozoa; order Semaeostomeae; family Pelagiidae; genus Pelagia; species Pelagia noctiluca. The sequence continues at coordinate 13,499,912 of OZ004316.1, read as the reverse complement.
ATTTTTGGAATCAAGTAAAACTGTACTGACAGAATTATTAAGTTGACACTACTTGTGCAATTGAGGACAATCAAGTGACTTAAGTATTTTTAACTTTGATAGGATTTAGTGTTTGAGTGGGGGTGTTGAAATACAAACCCACTATCCTACTGTTTTGAGTTGTAACCTCATTACGAGGCTATGTGTATTTTATACCATAACGAGGCCAAAAACTCTTCCGGCCGTACTCATCTCAGTTCGTGTCAAAATGGCGTAATCTTGTAATCTTGTGTTTTCTCAGAATGATGTTTTGCTGATATTTTATTCAATGTCTCATTATTTTGTCTCAGCCTATTGCTTCCTGGTCAAATGTTGAAATGGCCACGCATAATTTTACAGTGGCTCCTTTCCTACCCAGAACTCCTTGCTTGAGAATCTTTCTCTGATTTTTAATTCAGTGCTCCGCTTTTAAGGAAGTTGTCTTAAACTGAGGAATTCCGTGGACTTTTAGGGAGATATTAATGGGATTGAAATTTCTAAGGATCTTCCAAATTTTAAGAACTAGAAAAACCAGTTATAGAAAGCAAGGTGCGAAAAAGAACAAAAGTTTATGAGTCTAAGACTTCAGTGTTAAGGGTTCTTTAACAGTTGATGTTTAGCAGTTCCAGCATGACAGTTCGCAGCAATCTCATTTACTTGAATATCTATTGCACTGCTACTGACCTTCTGCATGATCTTTAAGTGCATGCCATCCAGCTTTATTTTGTGTGCATTGATCTCCTCGATTTTACGCCTTGATTGGTGTGCACAAATCTAATTAGCGTTGAGGCTAATACCTTCTATAAATTTTGCATAAACTTCCAGCTCAATATTCTATGTGGAGGGATTAAAACCTAAAGAGAGATTCTACATTACCTTGACTTGCAATTATTGCTTTAAGCTGATTAAGGTTCTCGCCAAAATTCATTAAATATGTTTTGATTACCTGTAGCTGCGTAGTCAAAAGATTTTAGAATCATGAAATATTTATAGGCAGCTGTTTTGAAATGAGAGCCTGGCAAGACTTTTATACTTCTTCATGTCAGATTTCTGATATTCTTTGCTTATAATCTGACGTTGTCCTTCATGTTTTGTTTTGATTACCCGTAAGCAAATTTACTTTTGCGTTTCTGTGGCTCATACTTTCAAGTTTTCCAGATGTTTCGTGGTTCACATTAAGCTTGCTCCTTCGTTCGTCACGCGCAGTATCGTTTGCAAAGATCAATGAACCTGTTCTAAGGTTTTTACCCGTGATTTCACCTCATGTATTGTGTTAGCTGAAATATTTCAAAAAACAATCGTTGTGTGGGCAGGAGCTGAAGCTCTGAAATGGGGAGCCGTTGACCACTTCAATCATTCCCTTGTGGATAAAGCTCTGAAATGGGGAGCCGTTGACCACTTCAATCATTCCCTTGTGGATAATAATGCATAAAGGGATTTCTATACACTAATTGGCAGAAAAGAAACAGGGAACTAAACGTTCATCTCAACAGGCCTGTTTCGTGATTTCTCACTCATCTGAAGATGTATTAATAAGATATTCGTAAATTACAAGTTATATATATGTCTATTACCATTAATGACGTTAGACTATTATCCTGAGTCAGTCTCTTTAAAAGTGTTCGTCTCCTTTGAATTGGTCGGTCTTTTAGTGTTATTGTCCATTGTTGGGTAACAAGGCTTTTTTTTATGTCGGTAAGATGATACAAGTTCGTTTCGTTTGTTTAAGGTGTATAAGTTTGGTCGGCAATTTGCTAGAGCTGTTGCAGGCGCGGGCCGATGAGAGGTATATTTACGCTCTACTGTCATGTATTGAGCACTATTTTCTGAAAACACAACTGTCATACAATTCATAGTGAATAAGCAGTTATCAAATTCTTTCCAAACAAGACATGTGGGTGGGTGTAGGTGTTTCAAGAACAGACGAATAGATATGATTTGAACAATATTTGTACAGTTGCAGAGGACGACAAGGCCTAAGCTTATTTCTGTTTCTGATGATATTCATCATTAAGGTATGGTCAGTAGGTGTTGTTTATCAGCCACTTATATCAGCTACTTATACAGTGGCGTTTCTGGGGGCTATTAACATATGCAAGAAGAGAAACTAAAGGATCCTAAGTCATTGAGACCTAAGAAATAACAAAATATCAGGAGCCTACCAGGGACCTACCATGAACCCACTGGGGGGCTTACAGCACCCCTACGTTTTTTAGGCAATGGCCCTTGGCCAGGGCTTGCGTACATTCGGCACACCAAACGAGACTAAACTCACACCATTATCCTTTTTTATAATTTGCCCCCCCCCCCACTAACAATTTCTTAAAAAAGGCTCTCATCTCATGTACGAAGTTGTAGTCATGGATGTTTTGATTTCGAAATCTCGAGCACAGCTGACATGAACCAGAAACACGACAATAGTCACACAGAACAGCATGATTAAGCATAGATTAAAGTGGATAATGTCTGTAAAGCTTAGACAATGTCGTCAACCCACAGCGCCAAGCGTAAAACTGGAGAAAATCACACATGCGCTGAGCAACTGACATCAAAAGTCTCAGAAAAAATTCATATGCAAGGCAAAAAATCAGTGATTATGCAAAACAAGGGTGCTATGAATAAGAGCTTTAGCTTGTGCACTCCAAACCTGGCTGCTATTATCAATCGGAGTACACAATATCTGTTGTACCTGTTGATCGGGTTCTTTCACTAACTCAAGTGGCCTGAAGTGACGCGAGGATTCCGAAATTAACTGCTTGCTGGGCCTGATGGAAGGCCAAAGGAATAGGGGCAAGTCACGGAGAAGATGGACCAATGGCATCAAACAGGTGACCGGTGGCATCATGCAGAATGTGGTGTTAGAAGTACAAGACCTGTTAGAAAGTTACCGCACATTCTCTCCGAATCGGTTAATTGAACATGATGATAGGCTTTGTTGACTCACAGTGAAACAGTGCCTAGTTCTATTGTCTAAAAATCAACAAAAAACATCTTTTGCTTCAAAGCCACTTGAAGAAGATTTGGAAAGTTTTTAATGAATTAGATTGAGATGAGAGAGTTTGACGCACAATTTGACTCAACGATTTAAAGCCTTGAAATCTCAAATCGATTCGAGAATAGAAGCCTGCGTCACGTTTGATTGTTATTAACAAAGCAGTGCATACATAGCTATTTTGCCTTCTCAAATAAAAATAATTGGTTTTAGCTGTTTCAATTAATTTTCACGTGAACTCGTCAAAAATTTCAAAGATTTGAAAGCTGAAAAGTCTATTAATTTTTCTTACTGCAATGTTTATTAATTCTTTATTTGATTGTGTTTAAATCTACTAGAAACAGAAACTTTGATAGATACTTATCTTTCTGAGAATTAGGAAGTTTGTCATATAAATTTCATTTTATCTTCTATTTTGGCCCAAGAAACGTCTCCAAAAAAACGACATGATGGCAAGAAAAGTATATCTGTTAAAAATGATGCCAAGTCGAATAAAAGAACTATTTAATCTATGAAGCTAGATCAGCAAGTAATTTGAATGTTTAGAAATTTTTTTTTAGTTTTGAAGCAATGGATGGTAGTATGATTCAAGCACTTCTGGTTAGAGGAGAGTTAACCCCTATCCCGTGACCCATATCAAGAAGTTGGGCTTTGTGCAATAGCCAACCTTAGCAGCCTCCGAGGACCTGGACAGATCATATACCTCCAAAATATAAAGGCCAGTGTCTGGAGAGGGGAAAAAAGATTTCTGGCCCCTTTAACCACCACACACAAGGAATGCCCCCAAATCTCCGGCTCTCAAGCCATGCTGCCCATTACTGCCTGATTAAAACGAACTTTTAAGGTTGATGGCCATGTACACGTCCCACCACGAAAAGAGGTGCGGTTAGAGAAAAAGGGGACAGAGAAACCGTTACCAGGAAGGAAAAAACAAGAAAGGCTAAACAGAATCGACTAACTAGCTAACAGAGCTCTTATGGTATCTACTTGGAAACATCTTCAGGGGAGGGAGGGAGGGAATTCAAGCAAGCTCCCACATGTTGCTAGTCTGCAAAGCAGAAGGGTGCTTTGATGCTGAACAATGCCTTTAACTGTCTATGAGGACTTCTAGCTGCTGACTACTGCCAATAACAGCACATTCCATTTCGCCTAACAATGTCAATCAACAATAGCGTACACGGGTGATTCACTTCGGTTCAAACTAAGCGTATAACTATCAATAAATATGTTGATAGTATTTTGTTTGAAAGGGAAATATATCTAAATAGGTAAATGAATGGAAATGGACGCGGATGAAAAAACAACTACATCAGTTATTTCAATAATTCTAATAAAAGAGATTCGATCATTCAGTATTCATAGATGTTCAGCGATTACATGAATTTGACGAGCATAAGCTTTTCATCCCCCAGCGTACTCGGTGGAAATCATTAATAATCTGTACTTGTTGGTAGAAATACATATATACACAGAATATATCACAACATGATAACATAACTGCAAACTATACTTAGCGTTGGAGTGTCAGGGTTTAATTCAAGAGTACTTTGATTGTAGTTCAGGGTTAATGTTTATTTCAAGTTGATTTGGAGCGTTTGCTCTCAAAAGCCTTTATCATTCTTTCGATTCCAATTCACGTGTTGTAACAGCAACAACACACAGGGCTCGGTCAAGGGGGGTGGAGAGGGCTATACTCAAACTTTTTATATACGGGGATGTTATTCCGATATTTTTGGATCAGTCATTTTCCATAAAGCTGATATTCTAAGGTCCGATATTTTTGAAAACCCAAATAATAGAAGAATAGAAAAAAGCAGCTGATAGTTTTGGGTTGCAAAGAATGAGGTAGAATTGAAGCAATGTTTGTAATATTCTTTGGGTCGCTAAAAACCTTTAATGAGAATTTTGGGTCGCTGAAATTCTTCCGATATGTTTTGGGCTCTGTCTTGAGTGCTTCCCTGGTGGGCTGGGAGGAAGAAAAGATTCCTCCTCAGGGATTCCTCCTATTTTCAAGACTGTCAAGAGCCTGGCACATGTAATAGTGTCAATAAATTGCTTGAAGGAGCTAGTGCTGTGGACAATGCGTAGTTGAATTGACTTTAATTCATGTAGAGCACTCGCAGTGTGCTGAATTCATTAAGCTTATTCTTTCAAAGAGCCTTGCAGTCTCGTTTGGCTGTCAACAGAGGCAAAAGTAGTCATATGTACGGCTCGGTCCTTACAAGCCAGAGTAGCTTATTGCTAGAGATTTCTATCCCAGTCCTTCATAGGCGTTAGAGGGAAGGGCTCCGGCCCATGTTTGGAAGGTGTTACAACAATGAATATTCGAGCAAAGTCATACCCTTAGCCGGGGAGTATCTAAGTGAATAATTGGTTGGTGTTAGACGGTTAGTTGGACATCATATATGATTGATCCTTGCTATATCAATTCTTTTGATAACGTCCTGGACTGATCTTTGTTGTACATATCATAAAGAAATTAATGATAATGCGAATAAGAATAATAACCATTTGTAGGGCAGTGTAATTATCTATGTTCAATCTTTGCCTGAGCAATAGTCACATCCTTCCTTTGATAGCTTGATGTTTATTGTGCATATCATAAAACTAGAGAGATTCCAACACGCAGCTGCCAGGTTGATATTAAACAGGAGTTGAAGAGATAGCGCCACAGAAATGTTGAAATAATTACACTGGTTACTTATCAGGTATAGGATCTTGTACAAACTTTCATTACTAGTGTTTAAGTGCATGAACAATATGGGACCGGCTTATTTAAAGGAATTGTTGATCAGTGAAAAAGCTCACAGAACGCTTCGATCAGTAGAGCTATCGCTAATCAGTATTCCAAGAGTCAGAACTGAGACTTTTTGCAAGAGAGCATTTGAATATGCTGCACCTCACATATATAACTCTTTCCCTCTCCACATCAGACAATCTCAGAACATAACAAATTTTAAGAAGGCATTAAAAACTCATTTTTTTGAACAAGTATTTATATCTTAAGTATATTTTCTGATTGTTAATACTATTATTTTTAGAAACGGGTTGCAATTCTAAGTTATTTTGATTTGAGGCAATTATTTAGATTTATTACTTTTACCTATAGATTGTATGCGCCGCAGAGTATTATGTGATATAGGTGCGCAGTATAAAATCAATTATATTATATTGTATCATAAAGAAATTATTGATAATATGAATGATAATAATAGCCATGCATAGGGCAATATAATCACATATGGTTGGTTGATTCTCGCCAGACCAACAGTCACATCATTCTTTCGATAGCGTACTCAACTAATCTTCGTTGTACATATCATAAAGAAATTAATGGTAATGTGAATGAGAATAATAACCATGCATAGAGCAATGTAATCATACACATTTGAGTCATAACTCTTACGGACAGCTGTCGCAAGCCAATCGCCCAACAATGGGCAAAACTCACATCATATTAGATGTTGATGTTTTTCTGCTCAGACTACCGAGACACACAATTCAAACGCAACATCTGCTACTGCTAGCACACTGTAAAACGTAATCGCCGTAAAAGCCTCGACAAAGCTGCAAAGTAATCCATTTGCTCGCCGTACGGGTTGTGAGCTGAAAAACACGAGTTGAATAACTATTTGATATGCGAATTCAAATGTTATTCATTACGCGGGCTGGCAGGTGCGCTTGATTTGAGCATGCAGAGAAGACCGCAGTGTATTCATTTTGTTTAACAAGCGACATCATGTCTTTAACTTTACCTGTTGCACTGAATTTATGATATTTCTCTCTTCTGATGGAACCTAGAACTGCGTTTTACGATTCTCTTGGATTTTACGAGGAGAAGACACGCAAGTCTGGCATACCATATCTGCACTCGCCGCTTCCGCCGAGACTTGCACAAGACCCGAGGTGAACTTTTTGTTTTTGTTTTATGTATGAGCAATCATTAGGCTTGCAGATTATTAGAATTCGTTGACTTTACTCCGGCGTGATGTTTCACGTGCTGAAGGGATGGGTCATATCTTCAGCAAAAACGAAGTGATATGCACATGGATCAATACATAGGCCAATAATGAGCTCCATGGGCGTTCAATACTCTCCTTTGCACTGCAAATGATATCAATGTTGATACCACTTGCAACTATACATCGTTGAACGTCTCAAATATTTTTGCAGAGTTGTTAAGTTTGCTATATTTCATGACCAATTTTGCACTTGTTTATAATCCCTATGTTTGTTTATTCATCGGCCTGTCTGTGTTGAGTCCGGGAAAGTCTGAGAATATTCGCACGGAATCATTTGCGTTCGTTGGATATTGTTAAGCACTGGATCTCACATGTTTCCTTGCAGCTTTCTAAAATACGTTACTTCGTCTATCGTTTATAATTTGGTCTGAATATATACTTTAAGCAATAGTTAACACTAAAAGAGTTCTACTCGTTAAATGTCCGTAAATTTTGAAGAATTAATCGCTTGATAACTTCAATTACTCCATCTTGTATTCAATAAAGCTCTGGTAAATCTGTTCAATGATATCTGATTATTTCCATGCCAATATACAACTGTTTGGAAGATGATTATGATCTGCTGAGTCTCGTAAATTCATTTTCATGCTATGCTCAATGCTTTTACTTAATGAAAATTTGCACAGATGTCTTTTATTTGCTTAGATGTCTCGTCATAAATTGTCTGGAGTTTTTGAAAATTCTTTGAAAATTATTTGAATTTCAACTTAATAAATGCAATTACTACGTACTACAAATGTAACAACTGTGCTAAACTTTCTCTCTTGCTTTTTATATTTGTTTACTTTTATGTCTCTTTTACTTTTGATATTTGTTTACTTTTGATATTCGTTTACTTTATTTCCTTGGATCTTGTTTGGAATTCGTTATAATATGTTCAGATACTCATTTAAAAATTTCAATTACTACTCTCCACTAATGTCAATACTTTCCTAGATTACTTCTGTTGTATTTGTAAACCTTTTTTGACTGAATTTGACTGGCAGTTTGTTATATTGTTGGTTTGAAGTAGAAACATGCTTACATATTCACAGTATAGTTCCAATTAATACATAAACAAAACTAATGAATAGTGCTAAATATGTTTTGCTGTTCTTGATTATTTGTTTACTTTGTATTGAGTGTAAATTATCTAGCAGTTCCTTGTTTTGTAAATTTTGAATTCTTTAAATTCTTTGAATTCTGCTCTCATCTTGTTAGACCTATGAATAACAATCATCCTGCTTTTCCTGTTTGATAACCTATCATGTTCTTTATCCATATTTGTGTAACAATTGTTAGAATTCCTAAAATATTGATGAGTCGTTTACTTGGGCCTTTTAGAAACAATAATATCACCACGAAATTATGAATCAACCCAATGATTTGACTCTATTTTCGTCACATTATCATTTTGCATTGTTTATCAGTCGAGATAACAAATGTGAATAGAAGTCACTCGGGTAAGATGTTTTTTCTTAACTCTCTCTGGAAGTTTCTCGGAGTTTTCTTTCGCACTTCTCCAGTGTATGGTTTATGTTATTTGTAGAAGTAGCCTCTAGTACATATATGCATTTTTGAACGTTGCTCTAGATAATTATTGAGACAGTTGAAGGTTCTCTATCGTACTGTTTCTCAGTTATATGTTCCTGTTTTTTCAACAACCTGTTAACCAGCTGCTGGTTGCTAGACATTCTGTGTGGATTTTGAACCACCATGCATCAGGCTTGAAATCAAGTGTTTGTCAAGTGCACAGTAATTTTCAATTTCAAAACTTCTGCAGCTCAAATGGGTTCAATAAACACAATAGTACCCCATACTTTTATTTGTTGTGATATTGTATGCTACTGTGCTCTTGTTTGAAACAAGGCTTCGCCTTAGTCAGTCTAGCATATTAAACAGAAACCAGAAACTATCTCACTCACTCCTGTTAAATTTCAAAAAAATGGTTGGCTTATCAACAATACTAATTCCTTATTGTGGATGCCACCTTCAAGTCCATTCAAAATCTATTAGAAATGAAATAAATATATTCCAAAACTATTAACCACCTGGTATAGAGTACAGTGAAATACGTTCGATACTGTGAAGAACAATGATGTGTGGTACAATAGAGACTGTGTAACTTGACTAGCTGGTAGGTTGAAAGGCTCTAACTCTCAAATCTCAAGTAGGAGCCGAGAGTCAAAGAAAATTTGATAAACTGGCATAGCAATGATAGATAAGGATCAAGTTCAGTCCAATGTGTTTGGCATACTATTTTATTGGTAATTTCTAAATTTTTGGAGAGTTTTTATTTACAAACTGAGAGTTATAGATGAGATTTATTGCAGTGGGGAATCGAACTCATGAAACTTTGCTCATCAACCGTGCACCATAACAACAACGTAAACGGTAGCAGAGGATTAGAACGGCCAAATAGGTAATGGGAGGATACCCTAACCCAATGAGTGGGGCATAAAAGAGTTAAAAATAACAGCAGGGGATTGAGAGCAGTGATAGAGGCTTCTGGATTATTAGGTGTACCACGACCTGATGGTACAAGAATTGTAAGATGACCATGTTAATTTTCATAAACAGCATAAAATCAACGGCAGGCAAAGAGTCTATTTCATTCAAGTGGTGTGGAGTTTGATTGTATTCGTCATTTCCGAAATTTGGGAGATGTGAAGTATCTACAAGGAGCAAAAAGTGAGATAATCATGGTGGAAGGAATCGAACTCATGAATCTTCCATGATAAACTGAGTGTCATTATAATTGTCTTAAACATAAAAAACTCGACGGTAGGAAAAATTAAAGTTCATAGTGTTAGTGTGATTTAATTTTGATTTCTCTACTGCGAGAGTTTTCGACTTATCTACAGATAAATGCGCTTCTACGAAACGCTTAGTGTCAATAGTGAATAACCAGGGACAATATACAAAAGGCATCAAGAAACAATCTGCTTTTTAAAATTTGCAAACAACAGAAAATGCAATCTCAGAAAAGGATCAAGAATGATCTATCGGGTATCTGATATTTACCAAGCTTCCTTCACTTCATCTCCAATCAATACAGCAATCATTATGTATGATCATTATGTGTATGATCAAAATACATTCTTTTATCGAAATGATAGTTGTTTAGTCGTTGTTAGATGCCGAAAATGGGTACAACATTGTGAATTTTGCCCAAAATATTGCTGCACAAAATATATTTCTGGCTGTTTCTTCTGTAAAACTTTGGCTTGGCCTTGCTACTAGACGATGTTAAACTCTTTGTAAATGTTTATCTTTCGACCAAACAACAACTGTGAATAAACTCTTCATAAACCAAACAAATACTCTTTGCAAGAATAATTGAAGAATAGATAAATGGAGGTTTGTTAACCAACTGCAGCATTAATTTTGATGATTGTACAAGCTGTTTTCGCTTTCATGGTCACCAGACTAAACATGAAAATTTTGAATTAAACCGGGAAAGTTTTGAAGCAATGAGAGAAATTTTTCAATAAATCAATAAATTTCGCTAGGATTGAATGAAATTTCTACATGATTCGGCCGTTGGTGGCGTGATAATTCGTTGTTATATCTCTGTCATGATTTTTGATTGACAACTGGTCGGCCACCTTAGCCTCCCTTCCGTTTCACGAAGGTAGTTTTTCTTTATATATTCCAATTAAAAAGTTACAATACATATACAACTAGTACGATACCACGAGGAGCAAAAACCATGTCTACCTCGTGGCCATTACATGAACTACACACCATATGTAAATTAAGGATAAAAGAAGGAAAAAATAACAAAATGATCTAATTTCATTAAAAAGTCAAGATAATTATGGATTTATTGGCAATATATGGATGAATTTTCTAATCAAACCGGCCAGTATCGTGAATAAACCGCAGAGTTAGTAGGAGTATTTACTTATTAAGAAGATCAAGGGATATTTGTCACCTTAAAGCAATATCTGTACTAAAACGTCGTTTGGAAGATTGCTATATTCAAGTGCTCGTAATATATCAAAAACTCCAGCGAAAAGACCTCTTCGTGCTGTATCAATAGAAGAGCAGAGCAACAAAAAGTGTTCCACATCCTTGTTGCCATCATTGGTTTCCCACATCAGATTTAGAGTATCTCTGAAACTGTGTTTGAATTTATAGTAATTCAGTTTACTAAGACCGACTCTAAGTTGTGTAAGGTAACATAACCCTACCGGGTCGTGAATCTGAAAGACAGATTTTGGCACGGGACGAATTTTGGATAACAGTTTAGTCTTAAAAACAGAAATGGATGGTGAAAGTCTTGTTTCTTGGTGAAGATTGTTCCACTCAGGTAGTGTATGTGTGAGTATGATGCTGTTGTTTGCTACTTCTTCCATCATTTGATTTCCAGTCAATGCATTTCATACCTGTCATACCTGTGTGTTTCTATTTATTTTGGTTTTCTTATGCACCATAAGCCCTCATTATATATCAGACGGTATTAGAGTAAAATGAAGTTAGTTGAACGTTTCCTTTATTCCATCTCCATTTAATGGGTTTAATGCCTGTGATGCCTGCGTCAATCCATTTATCTATCAATTATTGTTATCATAGGTAATGGATAAGCCTGCATTCTATTTTCGTGTAAAACGAGAGCCCTAAAAATGCTCTAAATGTGCCCTATGAGTGTCCAACGCTACATTCCTGAACTTTCGTCCTTATTCGTAAGGAAATTGCTCAGATTAAAACAGCATTAAGGTTTCACACATCTGTCAAGAACTTTCATGTTAGAGATGATTGTTTATTACATGCACACTATCATTTCAAACTCCTCCTGCTTTGCATTTGGGTGATCAGTTCATAGTCAGAGGTGTACTGTATATAACCGACATAAGACGAATATAAGAATGGCAGAATTTTGATAAAAGGTCAACTGGCCTGTACTATGGGTCCAAGTATTCACTAATATTCAAGTCAGTCGAGCAAGATATATATTAAAATCATTTTCCTGTCTGTGATACACCAATGCCTGCATGTTTTGATACATGTTTGCGAAATACCTCAATGTTGCGATTCGCATTTCAGAATTTCGAGCCATGAAAGCCACAGAAGGAGCATAGAGCATCCGCAGAATTAAATGTTTGCCTGTTCTGTTCTAATAAATAAAAAGTAACAAGGAAAAAGATTGCCATATTTTCGTCTGACCTTTTGATCATCAGCTTTGAATCAGCGAAAGCGCGCACCGTTTTTAAAAGCATGCTGTGGAAGAGCCAATTTTTAATCCCTTCTGACAGCTTTGGACCAAAAGAGCACCTCAGGAGCAGGCCCTAGCGGCTTCTATGATCTGTGCCCTAACTTAACGTTTGGCAAAAGAGTTAAAAATGCTGTCTGCACTATCAGGCGGGGGTGATAATCTGCTTCATCCTCTAAAAAATGCTGTACGGTAAGTTTAGGTCACTTGTGTAGATGAGCCCTTAGTTGTACAATTCCTTTATTCCATCTCCGGTTGACAAATTGTGTTCCTGTATAACCTTCATCATGCTTCCCTTATCTTTTGTTTATTCATACGGATAAGCAATCATTATCATGTTTACATAATGCTGTAAATTGCGACGCATCCTATATCTCATCTACTATCAATATATGTTGTACCTGTGAGGCCTGTTTTTGATTTTCTCCTATATCTTTTATTCATTTTATGGGGGAGGCAATCTTTATAGCTTAAATAGAAGAGAACTAAGCTGTTATTTTATATTTCATTTCTTAACATTCGCTGAATCATTCGGTTTATTTTCATATGACTATTAATGGAACTTCGTCTCTGGTGTTCATTGATTTAATGATCTAATTTTCTCGGCTCTCCTTTATCATTTGTTTATGTCTATGTAATGTAATTTCTACAAAGTTTGATCAACAATTTGACTTAAGCATTAAAATCTATCATCTTATCATCAATGATTAAATCTTGTGTCTGTATTTTCATTACTTGAGGTAATTCTATTTCGATTTTTCTTTGTCTGCCTTTGGTCTTGATGTTTTTGATCTGCTCTTTGTTGCATGTCAGATGTCAAGGCTTCCACGTCTTAACAGATCCTGAGGCTAATGGTGCTTCATTCTTTTCCCATTGTTATCATTTGTTATTTCATACTAAATCAAAGTTAAAATAAACCCTGTTTAGGCCCTGCATTTCACTCTTGCGTCCAGCAGTTGATGATGAATCATCATTGATTATGTTTACTTTTTATTCTTTTTCCTTAAAATTCTAATGCTTAATTCATATTGATAAGTTTTGAAGTAAAATTCAGATGTAGCATCTCCATAGTTTCAAAATATTGATTATGCAAAGGGGTTTCAAGGGTTTCTCTGCCTACACAACGGGTCACAACCGACAACAAAACAAATTGTCACATGCATGCAAAATGTTTTCAATATGAATTATGAATATATGAATTAGTTATTGTTTCTTTGTTTTCCAAAACGAATTAATGAGATTACATTTCAATCTCCAGAGACCGAAATGTAAGTTTTTATTCAACCGGACAGCTGTTTCAGTTTTTGAATTTTGATTGCCTATGCAAAATTTCCTTGCACCTTTTTGTTAGCTTTTATCAGAATAGAATATTCGTGTGTTTTACCTTTTCAACAGGACTGTGCATATCTCAGTTTTCTATTCGTGTGATTCTCAGTTATAGTTAGCTTTGTTATTTATTGGACCTGGATATTTAATCAAGATGATTGATAAGAAAGAAAAATGACCGGCGCAGAATGTGGTGCAGTTTGATAGTGGTGGTGCAATACAGTAGAATCCGTGTTACTCGAAAATGCGATAACTCGAACTCTCGCTAACTCGAACAGATTTGGCATTCCCCCTGAACCTTCAACACTAATTACATATGAATATACCCCGATAACTCGAACCCCCGATAACTCAAACATTTGCTAACTCGAAAAATGTTTTATACCCGCTTCGGCTATTTTCTCTCGATAACTCGGAATTTTTGTGGCAAAGTACTAACAACAATAACAAGGATATTTCAATCACAAACTCTTCATTGAATCAAGCTGTTGTTTTAAAATAGAGTCACAGTTCTTAAGTCCAGTGACTACAAGGTTGCATGCGACTATTAAACATCCCCCTGATTGCATATCCCGATAACTCGAATTATAGGCTTGATTTCTTCGTTTGCAAGGAATGCTCTCTGGTCGTGGGCTCGAATCATACTCTGGTATGGAATCATACATTTTTGATTCTCACAAATTATCTCGATTTCTTTTCCAAATCCTGCTTCTCCTCATCTTTAAATTACGTTGTTATGGATTTAGATTCATCATAACAGTATTTGGTTGATTAATAATGATATTAAGCCGGGTACACCAATTGAAATAACCATGGAAATACGCGAGGGGAATATCACTCATAAAAAAGTTTACAAGATGTTTGTGATTTCAAAAATCACAGTGATTTTCCTCTTATTTTTTCTTATTTTTCTTTGATTTTTGAGATTTTTCTGTGACTTTTTCAAAAAGTGTAAGAGATTTTTTCAAGTGATAGGCACCTCGGAAATACCAATGATATCCCCTAGATTACTAAATATCCTCGAAACCATACTGTGCAGACTGCAAACGTTCCTCAAGGTGGTCATATTAGAGAAAGAACGAGCGTGTGGCAAACTGAGGCTTTTCAGACCATATCCATCATCAGACTTTAGCTTACAGATTATGTACTTAAGCTTTAGACCGAAAGATCGATTTGAAATTAGGCAACAAACAAACAAAAGTCATTCTCAGACACATTCATGCAAACTTTACCTGCTTATTGGCACATGATAGCGCCTTTTGGAATTGTTTAAACTAACTTTCTATCAACCTACCAGGTGATTTTCAATAAAACTTAAATATTTGTTTTGACGTTGGTGAATACGACTCGTGATATTTGTATTCAATATTAGATATGATTTTCATAGCTAGTTCTTGCAATGTTTGATTGTTAGAATATAGCTACCATTCAGCAAAAAAATCTGGATTTATAGAATTAAAATTTTGGCATTGTTCAACCGCAGTCGGAGTCAACCCGAAGTCTTCTCTTTCATTCGCTACCATCTTTTCAGATAGGGGTGGGCGCGACCTCTATCCATATACAGCCCGACAGCAAGTTACCTTCAATCCATCTCTTTATGCTGAGTACTAAGCAGAGAGGCATCGACTACCATGTTTAAAGTCTTTTGGTATGTCTCAGCCAGGGTTTGACCAGGGTACGACCTTTCGATACAGTGGCTAGCATTTTCACCAAACATTAAAAACAATAGAAAACAAAGGCCTTACCTATTCAGAAATCGATCGACGCTTCGTGCAAGTTAAGCCCTTTGCTTGATCCACTCGGCCATTTTAGCTCTCCAGATGTAAGAGGTATCATTTTTGTATCATTTTCATCACTCGTTAAAAATCTTAGGAATCAATAGTAAGTAAGTTAACCGACCACAGTTGGAGGCAACCTGAAGGCTCCTCTTTCCTTCGCTGCTATCTTTTCAGATGGCGTGACTCCTATCCCTGGCCTGAGAGCCACTTACCCTCAATCCATGTCTTTATACTGAGTGCCAAGCAGAGAGGCATCGACAACCATTTTTAAAGTCTTTGGCATGACTCGGCTCGGCCGGGGTTTGAACCTACGACCATGGACAAAGTGGTGAGCACTCTACAGCTAGACCACTAGACCACTGCTAGGTTGTAGGCTATAGGCTATGCCTATAAAAGGGACTAAATGAAAATATACAAAATAGGACTGAATGAATTTAAGTAGATATAAGGGATTCCATTTTAGTGTAAAAAAAATTTCAAAAAGCACAATGCGGTCTTTTGCCTTTCTGGATATACACAACCACGCTGATGATGACCTAGCCTCGGTTTGCTTTTTAAAAAATACTTTGCACAAAATCGTATCCATTATATTTGTTAGTATACGTCAAGTTTATTATATCCTTAGAATGAAAATATTTATAATATATATGATTTCAAATATCCTGTTTATATCCTATATCCTATACACTAATTGGCAGAAAAGAAACAGGAAACTACACGTTCATCTTGACAAGCCTGTTCCGTGATTTCTCACTCATCCGGAGATGTACTAATCTCGTTTATTTACGCTCTACTGTCATGTATTGAGCACTATTTTCTGAAACCAAAACGCTGGCTTTATATCCTTTATCCTATATGTATATAACAAATATCCTATAAAGCCAGTGTTTTAGTTTTCAAAAATAGTGCTCAATACATGATAGTAGAGCATAAATATACACTGAAAAAAGTCAGGAAACAGGCTTGTCTAGATGGACATATATTTTCCTATTTGTTTTCTGCCAATTAGTGAATATCAGATATCCTATACATAATATCAAATATCAAGTTTTTAAGGCAAGGTACTTTTAAACTTCAATATATAATCCAGGAAAATATTTTCTCACATGCGAGCTACCATAACTCTATTTGATTTGGTAATTGCATTTTCACTTTATTCAATTCTATTCAGATAACCAAACCATTGGTCTGATGTCTATATTTCAATTTAATTCAACTCAACATAAAAACCAAAACTATGGGTTTGTGTTTACTTCGTTAATAGATTCAATTCAACATTAGAAAACCGAGAGTTAAAATCGCTCATGGAATCTTTATAACATTGAATTAAACATAGAAAACCAAACTATTGATCAGGCAATTGTATTTTCATTCAATTCCACTCAACATAGAAAACAAAGAGTTTGGTTCGTTCTTTATAACTTTGATAATATCGATTGATGATAATTTGATACCGACACTTTGGTTTGGTGTATATAACTTCAATAAATTCAATTCAACATAGAAAACCGAGACTTTGATCCAGTATTCGTATATTTCCTTAATTCAATTCACTTTAGAAAAGGAAACTTTGGCTTGTTGTTCCCATCTTTAATTAATTCAATTCAATATAGAAAACCAAAACTTTGGTTTCTTGTTTAAATTTTCGATAAATTCAATGCAATACAGAGACTCATTACTTTATCTTTGATAGCCTACGCTGCACAGATGCAGGTACTTTGAGGGAATGTCATGCGCACATTATAACGTTGAATTGCGTTTGAAAAATGTTGTTTAACGGTGAACGGCGTCTTTGAGCAAGTGGTCTTATAAATGATGAATAGCTTTCTCCTGAATCCTCCCAACAGTTTGCATTATTACAGGATTAGGCCAGTTTTATGGTGTGAGTCGCAGATTCTTTCTTAATCATAAAATTAATCTTCTCAGAACAGGATTATGAGTTTTCGTCCTTGCTATAAACTTCAACTATGAGACGGCGGGATATCTTAGTCAGAATTGTAAATGAACTACAGCGAAGTCTTTCTTTCGTTCTTAATTGTTGTTGATGATTAATTGGCAAACACGCTTACCATGTTTTAAGGTTATTAACTTATTAGTTAGTTTTTATGCTGCAAGCTTTGAGAAATGTAAAGGGGGAAGTATATTGCACATAATCAAAGCTTTTTCAGAAATGTTGTGTTAAATGACCGATTGGCAAAAAAGCTTATTATCTTTGAAGGTTATCAGTTTATGCTGAGCATATGAGATAAGAATTGCAAAGAAACTATGCAACACATGGTTAAACTAGTGACTTTGTATTTGATGATTAAATGGTTATGATAAATTGAACATGTTTATTTATCATTTATGTGCAGAGTTTCCATTGCATTAATGATTTTATTCAAGGTAGTGAAATGGAGATGCACAAAATGAGTATATATCATCTGATTTTATGCGAGTGTGAATAAAAATGTGACGGATTAACAACGAGGCAGGAGAACTAAGACAGCGATTAAAAATAAACGCCATATGCTGATTTAATCTAAATTCATGATTGGAATCGAGACCAATAAGTGACAGCCGGTTGTATTCGGAATGATAAGAAAATTTGTTGACTCTTCCTTAAATGAAAAACAGATTAGCCTTGATTGGTTCAAAAGTGTGACATCTTGCCAAAATATGATTCTGTCAGAGGTCGTATTGTAAACCCAGCTAATGTAAGCCACATTCTTTAAGGTATATTAAGATTATTATTGGAAAAAATATAGATAAGCAATAGCCGGTTGTATTCAGAATGATAAGCGAATTGGTCGACTCTTATTTGAAGGAAAGACGGATTAGCCTTAGTTGGTGCAAAAGTGCGACATCTTGTCAGAATAAAAAACTCATTATTGATAAAAGATATCTACTTGATAAGATTTGATAAAGATTGGTAAAAGCTGTTCAATCATACTGATAAGCTAATGTGTTTACCTTCTCAAGGTTTCAATTGAGTTTGATAGATAATTCAAACGTGATTAAAATATATTAAAAATTTCGTTTACTGACTGATATTCAAAATAGGAAAGGTGACGACATTTTTAGATTGTTTTGGAACTTCTTTTTGTAGATTATGGAGAATGTCTTGTTTTAGATTGTTTTGAAGAAATTTAGTTTTGTAGCATAGGAAAATCGTTTCATAGATTGTAAAGAAATTTCTTTTGCAAGTATTTAAAGTTGCAACAGCTGTGTCTTTACTATTGCAATTAAAGCTGTGAATATATGTATATTCCAATTGTTTTAAATCTAAAGAATAGTGTAGGTATAGGCTAATCCTGATATCAAATCAGCCTTAGGTATAAGGACCTTTTTGATAAGAGAGATAATACTTATTTAAATTTATCTGATTTATGTATGTAAGGAGTAAGAATTTAACATGATGAAATAAGAAGCATCAATCAAAATTTATTCATTCAAGGTCGTGGACCAATTTGGAGATGTGTTAGCAAAACATCCTCTTGTATTTAGATCCTTTAGCAAATGATTAAGTGAGATAGAAACTGAGATATTCAGAGCGACGTTGAAATAAACATAACAAATTATCCATAGCATTATACTGCAACATTGAGAAGGTAGTGATACATAAACGCTGCTGGGAGCTATGTGTATTACTTTTGTCTGATTCTAAACTCCGAAATCAAAGACATTGTTATTATTAATGACTCTTAATTTTATATTCATCAGTTTCATTTTCTAAAAATCTTTGAGCAACGATGTAAGTCAAGCACAAACAATGCAGTTATTATCAGAATTGAGGGTACATAATTTTAGTTGTTTTCATCTCTGTTTGGAACATGTGGTATATATCTAAAATAGGATATAGATTAAAAGCTCTTTGTATTTTGTATTGCGATTTTGTGCATCAAAGTGTGGTAAATTATAAAAAGAATATTCATGAATAATAGGCATCAAATCTACAGGACCCATTCATTACTGCAACGAAAAAAACCAACTCAAATCAGAAAATAAAGTTTATTTTTCTCTCATGCATTGTATAAACTCTCGTTTTTATGCTTTAGTTTAGTCACATGAACAGACCGTTGCCATGATGCGTTAGTATGGTTTCCATGACGTTTAAAGATGATCATGCAAATATGAGTATAATGCTTCAAAATTAGTTGGGATTTGTTTGAAATTTCAGAAGCTTATCTGCTGGAGAGGATAAGAAGCTCTTATGGTTGAAAATGCTGTGTATCTTGAACGGATATTGAAATATTGATGAAATACTGTTCAAAGTCTTTTTGCGAAAAGGATGATTTCATCTCATAGTTTATGGTCTAATCAACGCTAGGGGCATCTCAGATTTCCTCATCATGCCTTTAACAGTAGAATCTCATCTCGTGCTTAGGCCTAAAGTCAACTTGTTCTTCGTTGACGATCACGCGTTCGCCTGGGTGAATTTTCAAACGACTCTTAGAATCAAGTTCACTATACAGCTGATGAATTAGAAACGACCAATTACAGAAATGTTTTGAAACATCTCATTTGCGCTCTCTATTAACGACCATACGGTGGACGAAATTCTATAATATTTGAAATCATTTGAAAGCAGCGAAATGACAAGCAGCTGTCCCGTCCATCTTCATCTCAGGCAGTCATGAATAATCCAATATTTGAGCAACTCCCCAAACTAGGCTTTATCCCTCGACAATAACTGAATTTAACGTCCAATAATAAGCAAGCTCCGACTAAACTTCAATCTTAACCTTGCAGAAATCAGTACGCGCAGGTTGTTATTGTGTTGCTTAATTCAATTGGTCTTTGCTGGCTGTATATAATCAGCCGTAAGCAGGTTAACTTTAGAACGTGTTCTTCTTGCACTTGTGAAAAGTTCGTTGGTGATCTGGGTTTAAATTGGCGACTGTTGGGAGGTGTTGCTGAGATGGAGATGCATGTGCAGCATAATCCTCGAAGGGGGAGACGAAACTGGTAGGCTATGTTATCTCTTATTTCTTATTCACCCTAAAACTACTTTAGATATTCCGGCTCTTCATTTTTTACAGTTGTATTTTCAATAAACTCAAATTGCATTTTTGTAATCTTGGGCCTTAGCATTCTCAAATACCTTAATACATTTTGCAAAGAAAGAAATGCGATCCCTTATGTGATAAGCTTCTCTTTGGATGTACGTCTTATGATTTCAATTAGTTTTAAACTTCAATCTTTGCATATTGCTATGAATAGGCTACTTTCGAAAATATAGACAGACTAATCTGATTAAGTCGACCTTGTGCCTTTCCAAGTTTTGCCAGTGGGACGAAATTCCTACGAGTTTCTCAATTTTCTGTAAACTCCTAGGTGCCTTTAGATTGAATATCATTTACAGTTCAACTCTTTCTCCTCTCTGTCTTTTGTCTGTTTTCCGAATATTTTGTAGTTAAAACTTTTAAGACCTTTGAGAGATTTCGATTTTCAGACAATTGATTTTATCATTATTACTACACCGTTGTAATCAGCCTTCTTGTAGCCTAACAAGGTCTTCAACCTGATAGAAATCGTGCTTTTGTATGTGTATGTAATACGAAGTCTGTGGGTCGATTTTCCATGAGAGTGCTCAATACATAAAGTAGAGCTATATACACTGAGGAGAAAGAGACTTAAAAGAAAATACTCTCTATCTCGACAAGCCTGTTTCGTGGTTACCCACTCATAAGGAGATGCGCAGATAAATATAGATATGTATGTAATATGTTTGTTAGTATGTCTGTACAAAGTCTGTATTTCGGTTTACCGAAAAGTGCCCGATAGATTTAAAGAGATATATATATATACACTGAATACTTAGAAGGCGAGCCTCGAAAGATACCAGCTATATCAATCATTCCTTTTCTAATCGCCCAATTGCAATAAGCCTCTGGCTAGAACAATTCATTAGTTCAGTGTCTACCCTCTCTTCCTGATGTAATAAGACCGACTACTACGTAGACAAATAATTAACGAGAAGCTTTAGTATCATGTCTTGCTATGGTTCTGATGGATTTTTCTAGTCACTCTTTCCGTGATAGCAGTGCTGCTGTAATGATGCTGTGACAAAGTACATAATTGCACATTTTTCTCGTCTAACAATCATCAATATGGATTTAGAATCTTAATCAATAATAGAGACTTCAGGTTTACCCTAAATATCCCAAATGAGCTTATATTGCCCCTTGCACGAACGGTTTTAGTTGTTAAGTAGATCAAGAAAATCTTGCTGATAAAGAGAGGAAAACCTGTTTTTTCTATCGATTCCAACAAAAGAGTTATCAAATTTAAAATCCTGGCTAGTCAGCAAAGAAAGTGGCTAATTGAAAAACCGCTCGTGACGTCAAGAGCAGGAGTCTTCAATTATCGCCACAGACCTTGCAGTTAGACCTTGATTCAGCATAGAATATAGAAGCCTGTGATAACAGCATGAGAGTTAGTCTCTTGGGGTAATTACTTATTTTTCCCTGCTGAACAAGATTGCATACAGACTTTTGTCTTCCATGTGCTATTTCTAGAATATCTTTCGAACTATCTTATAAAAATAACGACTGCTTAGTGCTATGAACCTAAAAATTTGCTATTCTACACAATTTTCCACGAGCTGTTTTTCGCGTGAGGTGAGTAGCCAACCGATTTAAACGGTTCACTATGTGCAGCTGGAGTCAAGTT
This sequence comes from Pelagia noctiluca, assembly GCA_963924455.1. Lineage (NCBI taxonomy): Eukaryota > Metazoa > Cnidaria > Scyphozoa > Semaeostomeae > Pelagiidae > Pelagia > Pelagia noctiluca. The sequence goes on along the minus strand of OZ004316.1, from coordinate 13,477,928 downwards.
TGCTCGTATGAGTTCAAAATTTGGATGGGTGACTTTTGCGGTGTTTAATAAACAGGCTACTCCACCACCATTCAGAAGGGACATTAGACAAGGGATCCTGTGCCCCTCCTGCAAATACAGCCTCTGACCTCTCGCAGACTAGCACTTGGATGTGGACACCAAAAACTCTGCCACTTTTTTGCCACCCGGCTTCATCTAGCATTTGCACAACGTTTCGGTAGGACTGTTAGGAAAGAACGTTTTCACTTTCATTTTCTGCGTGGTTTTGTAGACCTATTTCACGAATTCAAATTTTCGTTTCATGGGATTTTCAACGATTTGATTCTGTTTGTGATGCAAGCTTGGACAAGATAGAATTCAGCAGTGCTATTTTGATATTCATAAAACAGTCATCAAGTCTATAATCAGTAATCAAGCCTAGTCTAGCGTCTCCCTGAGAAAGTGTTGAGTTTAGATACTCCTAAATTTCTGCAGAATGGCCTTTTTCATGCTGTTTCTATCACTAGAATCATCCTTAAATCATTCTTGGGTACTGTCTCGCAATTTTCATAGAAATATCAACTTAAGAGCTGCACATGTTGCTTTTTAGAGCTTTACCAAAATCGATAATAACGGTACATTTTGTGCAGAGATGCACCTTAACAAAACATGGTACACGGCTTTATTCACCAAACGAAGAATCTGAGAGTTTGCAAGAATCATCTACTTCCCAAATAAAAAGTCTTAAGATTGACGGGAGTATACAGTTTTGAACTACAGTCTCGGAGCCAACTTTCTCTGTCTCGGAGCCAACTTTTCTTAAACTCATCGTACATAAAAGAAAGTTACGTTTCTTTACCAGTTTCACTAGCTGAGTTCGATTCTGGCATCAAAATTGTTACCACTCTCCTCTGTATACTATTGTGACGTCATTTATTGTGAAAACGAGGCTGATTTGGATCTCAGGCTATTAGGCCCTTTGACTACTTCGTATGTTATGTTTTTACATGTTATATTGGATAACACGGTTAACGGAACGGTTAACACTTAACACTTTTAATGCCTCAGTACTAAGATTCTCACGATTAACACGGTTAATGGCTTTTATTTAAATAATAGCCTTATTATTTAAATAAAAGCCGTTAACCGTGTTAATCGTGAAAATCTTAGTACTGAGGCATTAAAAGTGTTAAGTGTTAACCGTTCCGTTAACCGTACAATCAAATATAATACGTTTCAAAGTAGCGAGAAAATTGACTATACAGGCCCACAATTAATCAGCCTTATTTTCACAATAAATGGCTAAATAGAGTTTTACAGAAAGCACTGAGAACAATTTTGATGATAGAATTGAGCTCAGCTACTGGATTTTATGTATACCTCAATTTTCTTGCCTGTGAGATAAGATTGCAAAAAGTTGATTCTAAGACAATCCTTGACATAAGGGATGAGACAGTGCTTGATTGCCACTCGATATATACTAATTGTCGAAGAAAGACCCCCCATCCCCCCTAAACAATGTTGTTTCAGATGTTGCTTTGGTGTGGAAATGCATCTGCAACATCCTCCGATGACATCCAGCCCTAATATCAACATTGGTTTGGGGGGAGCGGGGCTCCAACATCATCTTACAGCTCCATGTTAAAGATAATGCTAAAATCACCATTTTGTCTCAAGATCTATGGCGAGGATTGTAGCTTCCCAACGAATCGGTGGTTTCTCTCGACCCTAACGAAGCAACAAGTAATTTTGAGGCAACAGAACTGCGAAGGGGCTTTATCTTGTGGAGAGAAACAAGAGGATTGTTTTTGTAAAGGATAGATGAAGAGAGACTTGCTTTTATTCAAGAAACATTATTTGCTTTCATTGAATAAATTAGAGAGCTTGCCTATATTCAAGCCAGAGAATTAGTTTTATTTCAAGTCCTTAATCCTATACAGGGCCCAAATTGCTCCAATGTAAACTAATCTTCGCTTTTGACCTGTTTAATGCAAAGTTAGGACATCCCTTGATAGTAGACGTCAGAACTTTAGAAAACGTTAATTTACCGGAATTATACGCAGCTTCTTCTCTGATTGAAGGCTGTTAAATTCTGCGATAGGAGTAAGTTGTTAACAGCACCTTTCAATAATTGAATTGACTGTTTTATAAAGCTCATAGAGTGGTAATTGTTGCAGGTGTACAGAATGCAGACCATATAAATGATGATCATCATCATCATTGTTACTGTATTTGGTGCTATCTGCACAGAGACTTGAGTTACGAAGGGGTACTGGGGGCACGTATGCACAAGAGTAAGTTGTTGACAGTATTCTTAATGATGTTAATTAACTATTTTGTTAAGCTCATGGAATGTTGATTGTTGCAGGTGCGCTTGAAGAGTTCAGACCTTAATGAAAATGATGATGATCATAATTATCATTACCATTGTATTAGAGTTACTGTAGGCTGTAGATTCGATATAAATAAGTTGTTAGCAGTATTGTTCAATGATTTTAACTGACTATTTGGTAAAGCACTCAAGAGTGGTTATTGTCGCAGGTGCACATATAGAAATCAAATCTAACGAAGATGATGATGATCGTGATTATCATTATTATTGTATTAAGGGATATGAGGGCATTTGATTCGATGGGAGTGAGTTGTAAACATCATTTCAATGATGTTAACGTTTTATAAATTTCGTGGAGTGGTGATTGTAGAAGGTGCACTTGTAGAATTGAAACAATGATAAGGATGATGATGATCATGACTATCATCACTACCGTAGTAAGGGTAGTGGGAGCTCTTGATTCGATGGGAATGAGTTGTCAACGGCATCTTTCAATAATTTCAATTGACTTTTTTATAAAGTTCGTTTAGTAGTAATTGTTTTAGGTGCACTTGTAGAGCTCAACCATAATGAAGATGATGAACTCGATTATTATTATAACTGTATTTGATGCTATTTGCACAGAGACTTGAGTTACGAAGGGGTACCGGGGGCACGTATGCGTAAGAGTAAGTTGTTGACAGTATTTTTCAATGATGTTAATACTATTTTGTTAAGCTCATGGAATGTTGATTGTTGCAAGTGCAATTGTAGAGTTCAGACCTTAACGAAAATGATGATGATCATGATAATGATTATCATTGTATTAGAGGTACTGTAGGCTCTAGATTCGATATAGATAAATTGTTAACAGTATTGTTCAATGATTTTAACTGACTACTTGGTAAAGCACTCAAGAGTGGTTATTGTCGCAGGTGCACATATAGAAATCAAATCTAACGAAGATGATGATGATCGTGATTATCATTATTACTGTATTAGGGGATATGAGGGTATTTGATTCGATGGGAGTGAGTTGTAAACATCATTTCAATGTTGTTAACGTTTTATAAATCTCGTGAAGTGGTGATTGTAGAAGGTGCACTTGTAGAATTGAAACCATGATAAGGATGATGATGATCATGACTATCTTTACTACTGTATTAGAGGTACTGTGGGCTCTTGATTCGATGGGAGTGCGTTGTCAACGGCATCTTTCAATAATTTCAATTGACTTTTTTATAAAGTTCGTTTAATAGTAATTGTTGTAGGTGCACTTGTAGAGCTCAACCATAATGAAGATGATGAACTCGACTATTATTATAATTGTATTTGATGCTATTTGCACTTGAGGTTGGAAATAAAAGGTGTACCGGGGGCTCTTGATTTGATAGGAGTAAGTTGATTTAATAGCAACTTGCAATTATGTTAACAGACTTTTCTATAACACTCGAGGAGTGGTAATTGTTGAAAGTATACTTGTAGTTTTATTCAAAATAATGACAGCGGTGATTATCGTGATTATCATTATCATGATGTTGATTTATGTGTTTCATGATCAGATGGGTTTGTAAAAGTTTTTCAATATTCAAATTACAAGGATTTAAGTCAGTCAATTTTCATCTCAGTTGGGTGACCCATGCCTTTTTATGAATCATCAATTTCAATCTAAAAATGGTTTTGATATGGCTATGATATGGTTTTCAAATGCAAAACCCGATATCAAAATGCAGTCAGATTTATTACAACAGGTCATAATAGTAATCGTCGTTATGCATACCCCTTTGGAAATTATGCTAAAGCTACCCCCGGCGTACTGTAGTCTCTCACGCCATTGGCTAAAACATGCTGGGGACCACGCCTATTATGCCCAGTATGCCAGCCCACTCTTTATCTTTCATCCCTGTTAATAATGCGATTTTCCTTTGGATAAGATGAACTATGATAAGAACAAAAATCAGCTGCAGTCTTTGAACTTTTCCCTTTAAAAAGCAGCAGCCATCCTGATTTTTTTATGAATCTACAACAAATGTCTTAAGAATTTTTATTATTCAAAGCAGGACAAGCACTGGATCAGAATAAACATCAAAATATCGAAAAATCTGAGGCTACTAAAGCTCTGCGTCTGATATTCATTAGAGTAATACGTCAGAAAGAGAAATGAAAAGGAACCGAACTTCATCATCATCATCATCATCAATTTATTTATAGTAGGCCTACAATAAGATAACATAAAATTAGAATGAATAGCCAAATTAAGGATGATAGACATCTTGCACAATTACGTCATCTCTTTAGAAATTCATCTGGAAACAACCTTGGCCTCGACAAGATGCACAGCTAATTCCCGAAGCGGGCATTGCTTGTAGCAACAAATGGAATTGCTTTGTGAGTTTGAAAGCAATGCATGCTTTGGGATTGTGGTAAACATCATGTCCAGGCTAAGGTTGTTTCAAGATGAATTTCTAAAGAGATGACGTAATTGTACAAAAGGTCTATTAAAGCCTACTCTTATTGATTACTGTAGTGAATTTCAAAATTGATTTAGTTTGCAATATGTATATACAGGTTAAAAACAAGGATAGAAAGATGCAAAAAGAAAGCTACCCTGTTAAGAAACCAATTTTCGGCATGTATGTTTTGCAGATCCTGCAACTGCATATGTCACCTTACCAATATCTAATATTTCTTCAAAATATTTAGGCTGCTAGGACGTTTATTTTTGGGGCAACCGCTGTCACTGTTTATCTCAATTCCAAATGACGATGGTTTCAAGCATACCAAAGGCAATATTTAAGTTTTAAGAATGCATGGAGCTTTTTAAATTTTGACATTAATTGCGAAGCCCTATTGTAATGTCTTAGTAGTATGTGTAGCCAGAAAATGTGAAATCTCGCTTTCGTTCTCTTTCTGACTTACTAATCTGATGAGTGTCGGGCGCAAAGCTTCGGCAGTTATTATCTTTCACTATGTTTCCGAATTCCCTTGTCGTCCTCAAATCTATCATCATTATAATGTTGAAGCTAATTACGGTAGTGTTAGTGTGGTAGTTCATAAATAGTGAAAACAAATTTCTTGATAATGATATTTCTATACATATTTTAATTTCATAATAAGGTTTTGAAGTTTTTCAGGTATAAATATTTTACTCCTATACCATATAGTTTGGCAACAACTACCTTATAGGAGTTAGTTCTCGAGGGAACTAATTTTCGCGAGTCTTGCATTTTCCATTGTTTGAAACAATACGCTATTGTAATAAAGCGATAGAATCCGTGAAAACCGCGAAAATCTCTTCTCTTGAGCTTTTTCATATGCCTCAAACACCTTATTGCAGGTGCAGTTATCAACATAATCATTTTACGTTGTGATGAGTCATCACTAATTACATCCGTTTGAATGCCATATAATAGGCCCGAAAACACCGTCAACAACCACTCCTGGGTATCTGTAGTGATAATATGCAAATAAGATAAATAATTAATTGCGTACAAATGGTATTGTAATAGCTCATTCTAACGCTCAAACTGTGCGTTTGTGCTTCAAGCTTGGCGGTATATTTTTCCTCGTTGTAGAACTGCCTTCAGTAAATCGCTCATTGTTCTGCACCCAATTTCTGACGTGAATGTGGTAGCTATCATCCTGCTTGGCTTGTTGCGCTAGTTGGTATACTAGTTTCGTTGTATACAGATGCCGAGTTTAGTTTCTTGACTCTTCTTCTGGCATATATAGCTGAGTGTACGTTTGATGTTTATAGCGCGAAGAATTCTAAATATAAACATCGGAATGAACCTGTTTAATGGATTTGTGGCCACGTTCAATGTAAATAAGCCTCTATGATACTTATTGGAGGACTGTATAACTGGAGAGACACATGAATAGTCAACTAACGGCTATAGTATCTTATCTGTTCAAACTGCTAATCATTTAATCGGTGTCTTATGGGATTCAAACGATTTTAATGCAGATATCCAGCTGGTTGAAAAAAGCCTTTTCATTCCCGAAATTTAAAGAGGATTTTGCTCGATTTTTTTGCCAAGTGCATTTGGGTGATAAAGTCTCAAGAGAAGATATAGGACTTGACAATCATTATTTGGTTGCAATTGTCGATATGATCTGTCCTATTTGTGTGCTCCAATAGGTCAGCAATGTACTGACCTAAACTAGGAGGAGATATTGAACTTACCGATCATTGTTTTTGTTGCATTCACAAGAGTTATGATATTCGTGTATTTCAACAGATCATCAATGTAATGATCTAAACTATCAGTGTGTTTCAAAGATTTAGAATATCTGGCCATATCTATTGCTAAAGAAATGATAGCTGTTCATTTTACCATTCTTAGTTGCGACTCCTATTATATCCATGTGCTGTATTAAAGCAGTTATCAAGGAGCTTACCTATACATTTTGTAGGCAGGAGGGCTTTATTCGAAGCCCTAAAGACTGACACCATCAGTGTAGCATTTCATAGTAGCGATTCAACCTTAACAAACAGCTACTTAGCCTAATAAGCGTATCCCAAAACTTATGATCCGAACTGCGTGTATGTTTAACAAAATTGGTCTAGGAAAAGCAACCAGAAACCAAGCTTTCAACAGTTACAATGCTGATCATTAGTGTATTGGCTTGATATACTCAAAAAGCTCAGTGATAAGCTGATCAAAGGCAATTTGTCAAGGTTTTCCGTGTACTAATGTTGACTTACCAACAGGTTGTCTTGCACTAAAAGGAGACCGATGCAGACAATAGTGTAGATATTTGTCCCGCTAATTTCGACTCAGAACATTTCAAAGGAGCTGATGATATTTGGGTTAAGGAATGTTTGGTTGTGAAGCTGGACTTGCAGCTGTCTGAATTGTAGCACTGAAAACAGCGCTGGATTTCTTAGTATGTCTTTGGCTAGCTAGGTTTGAGCTAGAATAGCTGGAAGTGAACTATAATGTGATAGATATCCTTGTAAATCGTACTAAGTTGTGTGATTCAAAAGAAAGACCGATTCTTATTAGCATGCTTAGCTAGATAGTTCATTACTTTATCTGTTTAAAGATATATCCTTAGTCAAGAGCACACCAAGAATCGAGATGTTCGTCGTGCTTTGAGCTAGAATGGCTGAAGATGAACTATGATGGACATCCTTGTAAATCGTAGTGTGTGAGCCAAGAGAAGGACCGAGTTTATTGCAATATTTGTGTTGCTAACACCATCATCTGCTGGATATGAGGACATCAGGATACTAATCGTACTACTCTGTTAGTTGCAAGCTGGTGCAATAAACTGCTGATTATTAAAGCATAGCTGGAATGAATAGTCAAATGTTTTTATCAAGTTGAACGTAGATACAACAACCATAGATGGTCCAAGTATTTAAAGCTACAGTTTGCCAGTCGCAGTCCTAAAACTAGCTAAATTCAGCCAAGCGAATATTTTTCATCATATCTTTGCTTAGCTGTGAATAGAGGCAATAGCTATCAGATCTGTGTTGTTAACAGTCCTATGGTGTGGTTACTGGTGTACGACAAGGATGCCAACTGAGGCCTCGATTTAAAGCTCAAAACACACCAATAATACGGAGTTTTCAAGCTACTTATACTGTTGACCAACTGTCTGATTCCTTGATATTGTCAAAAATACCTAATTATAACACCTATAAATTTCTCGAGTTCGCCATGAGTAAGAAAGATCCGGTAACCAGAACTTTATCTTTAAACGTCCCGAAATTCAAGATTCACAAAGCAGACGATGGAGATTATTGCTCCACTGAAAACGAGGCTTGTTTGAGTGACGATTCAAATCTAAATTCCAGGTACAAGCTCAGAAGTGTCCTGACGACAGACAAAGCTGCAGAAGAAAAGGAAACGTGAGTTTTTTGTTTATCCTTTTAATACCATATGAAATCCGAAATTTAGAATTTAATCTAAAGTCGATGAAAAACCTACAGGGTTTTTAGTGAGGAGCAAATTACTTCAGTTAAAGTGTACGAAATTTATTGAGATTTTTGAGATTTTTCGAGATTTTTATGGATTTCTAAGATTTTCAGAGATTTTTCAAGATTTGCCTGATTTTTCAGGCCATATTTGTAATGACTTTTTAGATTTTTAAATTTTTTCAGATTTTTTGGATTTAGCTGAAATTGTACGAGATTTTTTTGAGTGATTTGTTTTTTGTTACTAGGCTATTTTTAGAATAGGTCTTCTCCGGCCGGGGTTCCAAGCATGAACCAACAAAAATTGGTTCTAATTTAAACCTTGCAAATTAATTCAATTTCAATTTGAAAAAACTAAGTAATTCAAATGCAGATATTTGTTTTGATTTTGTTGCCTGTATTGCCTGTATCAGTCTAGAAGTACTATGATTTTGGTGATAGTAAAAACCAAAAATGCAAGTGCCAACAATAACTAAAGAAATTATTAATCTAAAGAATAAGCCACGCTAGCTGGAGTCAGAAGTTGATCCACGAGTCCTGGTTTCGTTGTAATCTCTAATTTGCTGACGCTACTCCAGTAATTGATTGACGTTAGTGCACACAGGGAAACAAGGTCTTGCGAAGGAAGTATAGTCTAGTGCTTCAAAGCTTCCTTTTCATCTCGAATGGCTGGAATTCTGCTGGCAAGCTAAACAAAGAGGCGGACTTTAAGTTCTCTCGTCCTTTCTAAAGTTTGATTGTTTCTCTTTGAAATCCTCCCTCTACTTATAAACTGATAATTTGAATCTTTTCTTTCTTAACTGATTGACATTAAAAATTTAAGCATGATTCGTAATCATATTTTTATAAGATATTTTTTGTCGCAGCGAAACACGCGGTTTCTAGCTGTGTTGTTGTGAAATACTTCAAGTCTTTAATAGGGTGAAACAGGTACCGCCATTTTTTAATCCACATTTTCTCGTGCAGCTATGAAAGTTGAAAAAAACCTGTTTTTAATAATATATTCATTCAAAAATGTTTGTTTGAAATCATTTGGAAATCGTTTTATTAATGGCTTACGCAAGCTGCAGAATTATTTTTTTCTAATTTTCAAGTCCTCAATTTTGAAATCGACCATTTTTCCATACACTCTTTTTTCTTTATAAGAATAAATTTTATAAGAATATTGAGGCTCAAAAACGCCAAAGAACAATGGAAGTTTAAAAATAAGCAATGGAAAAGTTGAGGCTGAGGAAAATTTTAAGTATTCTTATAAAGAAAAAAGAGTGTAGCCCGTGTATTTTGCATAGCTTGAAACTATAGAAATCTTTAAATAAAAAATAACATCCCATTAGATACACCCCTCGAAATAAAGTTAATCTTTTATAGTTGTATTCTAACTTAAAAAGTGGTCCCTGGCCTGTATAACCTTTGCACTAATGATAGTAGTTTTATGTACAAAATCAACTTGATGTCGTCCTTTTTTGATAACAATGTCGTGCTGCTACAACCTTAAGTGATGACTTTCTTGTATGAATAGAAATTCTTGTACTTTTTGCTGTTTATGATATTATATCATAATGATGTTATGATATTATATTATCTGTGTCTGTTATCATATTTTATGTCTGTATTATCATTTCACTTTTAAAATATTTTCATATAACTGAGGAAGTTTTCTGAAGTGCTTTGCAATTCTACCATGGTTGAAAGGGATAGCCATAGCTGTATTTACCAGCTGTTATAAATAAGCTTACAAAACACCCGATGTCCATTAGTGTTTCCTTCGTCACATAACTAGCAGCTTTAGTACCAGGTTATCTATTTGTTTTTCATCTAAATTATACAATATACATGTTTTTTTCGTTCGAAGTCTGTGTATCGATTTCCGATAAGAGTGCTCGATACATAGAGTGAAGCTAACACTAAGAAGAAAATCAGTTTAAAAAAAGAAAACTCTCCACCTCAAAAAGCCTGTTTCGTAGTTACACACTCATCAGGAGATTTGCAGATAAATATAAGATGTTCAGTAAATATGAATATATGTATCTGTACCACTCCTGATGAGTAGGTAACCCTGAAACAGGCTTGTTGAGATGGAGAGTTTTGTCTTTTATGTCTTTTTCATCTCTTTTTGCGTTCGATAGGGGTTCATAACAAAACAAATAATGGAAAAAACAGTGCTTTAGGAATACCAAATAAACAAAATGGTCTAAAGAAATCTTGCGGATTAACTGATAGGACTATGTTTAACTAAAGGTGCCACGTGATTCCAAACAGTGAGTCTGTAGACGTCAGTATTTATTAACACAATATGCATTTATTTCTTACTTCAAGAATCCTAAGGCGAAAAAGAACTCTTTCTATCTACATAATAGAGGATCCCTGGTTTTTATGTAGACAGATTCTAGAATGCCTAAATGAAAAATAGACCTTACTCTGTTAAGCCTGTTTTCCAAATGATCGCAAGGATCGCACAAATTTGGGATCTATGTCGGCTTTCTTTGACGCAAGGATCACAACGAACGCATTCAAAAAGAATTCTCACTGTAAGCTTGAGCACTTTCTGGGTTGACTGATAAAGTCTAGGTCAACATTTGCTTGACAACTCAGAATGTGCTGAAGCTTACAGTGAGAGTTATTTTCGAATAATTCATTTTTTACTTTCCCGAGCTTGCTTTTAGCAATATGCATACAATGAACTCATGCAGGCTAGGACAAAATGATGTAAAGTTCTATGCTTTCTTAATCAAGTAGAAGACGACTTGAAAGAATTAGACGGATATAGGCACTACTGTTGAAAATGAGATAGACATAGTATCGTCCAATTCCTAATTTTGAGTCTAAAATACTGATTGCTACGGGTGCTTTATGATTGGTTGAATATTAGCAGATTTCACACATGCCGTGTATTCAATTGTGTCAGTTCTGTTCAAGATTAACTTCTCAGATGTCTAGATTAACTTCTTACCGATAGCTTAATCGTGTTACTCAATAGGTTGTCTCTCAAGATTATTCTATAAACTTGTTATCTCTTCTGAGTTATTGATAGAAAGCCGATTCAGTGTGTGTTTAACGCACCAGGCTACGCAAGGCTAAGAAGGTCTAATCGCAGAAGACACTTAGAAGCAAGCACAGAATTACTTCATGCTGTATGTCACATCGATGATTTTATTTGCTCGACAGGTTATTTGAAACCCACAGCATTCAGAACTGGCGTTAGATGTTTAGAAAAGTCCAATTAAGCTAAACCCTCCATTTAAGCGAAATCTTTTCGAAGAAGCACATACCAAGTATAACCTTTAGAGGTATAAAAACCTTAGATATCCTAAAAGTAAGTACCAGCAAATATATTGATCCAATTTTTATGTTATCGCGGGCCTGAAATTTTAGGTTTTTTAATAACGTATGTTGCTGTTTTTTTGCCAAAAATAACCTGTTATGAGAGCGGTCATACTTGATGTAACTGAATATTACTAAATGGTAGTTTATTTTAGTCTCAGCAGTAACTGAAATTTAAAAAGATGTATTTTAATTATCATTACTACTATATCAATATGTATTATCCAGGGCTAGAACTAAGCGGCTAGTTTATTCATTTACAAATGCACACAATTACTGGCGAGATCTTGTTAATGGCTTAATACGAACTATTTTAGTTCAGAAGAAAAATATTTAATTTCATTTCACTTACCATTTATGATTTTAAAAATTGACCCTGGTTTTTTTTATTAACAGCGTAAGAGTGAAGTATTACATCCACGAAAAGACATTCAGAGAGAGACTGAAAACAATTTTCATAACTAATCAAAAATCAAGTAAGTTTGCTTCTTCAAAGATTTTCAATTTAATGGCTATGTTATCACCTATTACCACCGTTTCTTTAGATTTTTATCTACCTGCTTGGCAACTAAACTTTCAGAGCTCCTCACTGCTATATATATTTATTGTGGAGCAAGTATAGATAAGCAAACTAAGCTTAATCGAGATAATTTATGAGAATGAAAATAACCCGAGTATAGGAGTCGAACTCACACCCCCTAGATTCGTACTGCGCTACTACTGCTCAATTGGGAATTCGAGAAACCCAGGCCATTTCATTCACACAAATTACACCACCACTCACCGAACGGAGAGACGAACCTACCCGGGCTCTTTAACAACTACACATGACCTTCTGAAGGATGCGACTTTCTCACGCCAGGAGGACGGTCCAAACACTGGATAGAGTTGTAGGAGTAAACTTGAGAAGAAGAAGGATTTTGAAAATCAATCGAGACAATTGATGAGAGTGAAAAATGTTTCGATTGATGCGTCAAATCTTTTCAATCAGAATTATTTTCTGAAACAATAAGAATTTTCAAGCCGAGAAATCTAATCTTTAAGTAGAGATGCACTATTTACTGGTAGGCTGAAGTAACAAGTTAGTACTATACTTTTCTTTGATCAGCAAATGACCAATCTCGATAAATCTGCTTAAACATTAAGATAAATTATTATTCACCAAAAGCTGATATTGCCTTTTTCTGAATTTCAGGTGTAAGATGGCAGACGCTTCGTTTCATCTTTTTCCTCGTCTCCATCGTCGTCTACACGGTTCGTGCTACGATCGACCGGGATCCTAGTATAGCTGGCTGGTAAATATCATAAATTCATCTTCTAGACGAAAAGTAAACTTCAATTTCTGAAAAAGGCTATCATGGATAAACGGGAAATCTCTTCAAATCATTCTTCGGCTATTTTTGAAGATAAATTCTCTATGTTGAAATACCAAGATGGTGAGAAAAATCGAAATTACAAAGAAACGTTATAGCCACTCAAGGTTTTTGTCTGATTCTTATCACAATTGCAAGTTCATCAAGTTCATTCATCAAGCTCTCTTTCCAACATATGCATCGCTTAATGATTTTTTAAATAAAAACATAAATACTTTTTGAACATACATTCTCTAGGGTGTTGATAAAAGAAAAATCGGAATGGTAGCGAAACGTGGTAACAATGGTATCAAAATAAAGACTGGACCGAACTTTCGTTTGTTTCAAGAGTCTAACCTTTGAAGCCAATTAATTTGGCTTGAGTTGGAACCTCCCAATATGGTCACCAAATTAGTATTATTGACTTTTTGTTTTTCAACAATTGTTGCACGATTGCTCAGTCTTAAGTTGATCGTTTACAGCGTTTAGACAAATAACAAAGCAAAAAAATACGTCCGAGTGAAACTTCAATCTATTGAATTTGAGCCTTCCAATATAGCTGCCAAAGACTTCATTTTCAATAACAGATGCTCGATCCAGTCTTTATCTTACCACCAGTGCATGATGACAACTTAAGCTTTTTATCTGACACCCATCAGAGTGGTAATTTTATCAATTCTCTCGTAAATGAGACTTAAAATATTCTTTAAAATATTGCCCTATATTTGTATAAAGATTTGTTCGAGCAATTTATCATATTTTTATCATTTTCAGGATGTTGAGTATCTGATAAAATCTCTTGACAAAAATGTTCGTACATGTCTCTGATTTTTCTGGCTAATTTGAGTCTTTTTTAAAGATGTATTTGGCATTTCAATTTCACGCTACCACTGCTAGAGAAAGGGCATTTAAGTGTTTGTCTTTTTATCTTAGTTTTCATGTTTATCATCAATAAGCATTCACATGTCTTTATTCTATTTTCACTTCACGAGACGCTGCACATTGATCTCTTCACATTACATTACCCTTCGGAAACGCCCCTTGTGCCTTTCTATTACTTTTTGTGCGATAGAAAACTTTACATGTTTACAAAAAGTAGAGTAATGCTTACTTAGACATCCCAAGAGTAAGGTAGTGTGGCGTTACTAGAAAATAAACCCAAATCTGAAGAGGAGGTAATACTCCTGCCACTGTGATAATATTCTTAATTAATTTTTTTAATTGAGTTATCACTGCTATTTTCATTATTATAGCGAAGGCTGTCCAAAGGATCGAATAAACAGCACAAGATGGTGCTGTCCAACTTTAAAGGTGGATGGATACATTCTATAGTGAGTTCACTATTATCTTTATTTTAATTCGAAAATGATATGCACATGGATATAAGAACATTTCTTCAAAACCCTGGCCTTAAATTTTGCCAGTCAGTTTTTGCTCAAGTATATTCAATAGAGAAATAGTATAATCACAGCAAGTTAGTAGCACTGTTGAAATATTTTGAGGTGCATTAGTATTGATGAGGTTCTATTTTGTAATGCATTGTATTTTAGGAAAGCTAGTAAACCTTTCATTGTCATAGTCTTTCATTTGTCTCGTATACTTCAAGTTATAGTGGTAAAATTCGTGAAAATATAACTTTTTTACAATAAGCTAGAAATAAAAGCCATAGCATATAATGATAAATATGATGATGAACTTGAAAAAATGAAATGTTAAATGATGTTGCTAATTCGTGCAACAAGCATTGGCTTGTAACATGCATTAGCTTGTTTGTATTGAAATTTTCTCAGAGGTCGGCTTTATAAATTTTTAGTATTAAAAGAAACATAAATTTCATATTTCATGGTTTGGCATGTTTTTCTTTGCTGAATTGTTGAGAAATTGTTATAAGTTTTTTTGTATTGACTATTCGAACAGTTGGAAAACTCAAATATTACTTACTGCTGAAAAATTCTCAAAATTTATGAATTTGTAGTGTAAATTTGTTATTGTATTGTAATTTTCTCGTCTCATTTTTCGTTTAGTCCTTCTCTGTTGTGGGTGAGCAGGCCTATATCGATATGGGCTATTCAGGTAACTTCACTATTCATTATCAATTTCAAAGTATAAAAATCAACATTTCATCTGGTTACTGATGATTCTTGACGAGGTCGTAAATGAATTGGTAAACTTCACATTTAGATGCACGAATCATTAAGATACAAGCCCGTTGGAAGCAGTCCGGTTGGTGCGGCCTTGGCTGGACCAACTTTTGGGCCATAACACTCCTTTTGTCAAAATTATCATAGCTTTTTAAAACATTAAATTTTCACTGTAAGTTTCGGTTCATTTTTACGTAAATCACTTTCTAAAAAGGCACCAGATTGCATCTCTGAGAATTTAAATTTCAAAATTTTTAGGGGGTATGCCTCGGGCCCCGCAAGTTAAGACTTAACCGGACCAACTATGGACAACCTCAGCTGGGCCTGAGATATCGCACCCTTTCTCTTCGACGCATAATATATAAATCAGTTTATTACCAACCTTGTTTGATATGATTGGTCATTAACTGATTTTCTATAGTTTGTCGAAAGAAGATCGTATGATATTTTTATGATTCGTGTCTTTAAATGTGAAGTTTACGAATTTTCACCAAAGAACTTTTTACATGCTCGTTTTAGAGTGAGATAATTTAGTTCACTTAGTTCTTTTGAAAAGTTTTTGATCACTTATATACTATAGGTAACAGGGCCTCGGGAAAGGGAGTGGAGATGAAATGAGAACGATGATAAAATTTGCTGGTTTTGAAATAGGAGTGGGAAAAATCTAGAAAAAAAGAGTTTTCCCAACTGTATTTTCATCTTTACTCTCATTTTCCCCTCTCCCTTCTTATATAAGAATTTCGCGCTAAGGATAGATAAGAACCTGTATACATTTTGTGTGGTCTTAACAACAGCTTGGATTTTATCTAATTTGAAGTCTATTCGGAATAACAAAATTACTGTTCTACTTTGTGATTTGTGCTGCATTTGCCATTTATTTTTGTCTGAATATAGATATCTACTCTCTCAATAGCGAATTTGTTCTTTTATTTCTAGACTGCTGTTGCAATATTTGGCATATTCGATGCGATTCTATCAGGTCTTCTATCGTACAAGGTAAAATCAGATCAGATATTTCTTTTGTATATGAGAAAATTCTGAATGGGTTAATAATGAATCGGGCTCGATTTGGACCGCTTCCGGACTACTCTTTTCATTTTCATAGTCTTGAAAGAATCATGAATATTATTCTCATTATAGGGATCTTTACTTGGTTCAATAAATAGATACATGGTATTAGAGATCTTCACTGGGATTCCTTTCATCATTTCGGTAAGTGATCTATTCAAAATTATTTTTGTTTAAATAATTGGAATGCCAAAGGCGGGGCGATTGATGATGGGCGAATCCCATATAAGTACTTTATTGCCTAGGGTAGTATACATTTACACTTGAGTATTGAAAGAATTCGAACGAGGACAAAGCGTACTGAACCCACACTAGGCCTAGATTTACAAAGCAATTTTGGATTACTTTATATGATACAGGAGTGATATTTCCTGGATGAAATAGAAGCAATGGACCATAGCTTTATTAAACAACAATAGAATAAGATTATCATATGTCAAATACATTTGAAGCCAACATTTTCAAATACCTTTGGTAAATTAAAAGATTCAAATAGAAAAGAGGGTACATGAATGAAAATTGTAAAAACTGGAAGGAATTTGGGATTTTTTGTTTTATTTGCAATTCATGATATGCTGTCAGGAATAAGATAGAAAATGATATTATTTTACAATAATTTGAGTATCAATATACCGTGTAAAGACGTGAGTAAACCTATGAATATAATTGCGATTTTGAATAAAAGTACCAAAAAGTGGAAAAGTCGGTTTTTGCAATAGAGCTTCTCTGGAAATGTTGATTGTAATTTGGAGCATAGGAAGCGGACTTTTAGTCAAAACATTTTAGACAACATTCATTCAGACATTAACCAAATAAAGACTATCTTATTTCTTAGATAAAAAATCAAAGTTTTAAATTTAGCATTGTCTTGAAATGCCTCGCTTAATTTTCTATTTTGCAAAAGGATTCCGAAAATTTGAGCTGGGTTTCTGGATTGCAAACTTACAAGCATTCGTTTAAGCCATCATTTGTCAAGTTTGCCTCAGGAAAATTCCCAGTTTATGAATTATATTTTAGTGAGTATTGATTTTTATTCGAAATCTTGTTTACCGGCCTAATCATCTTTCAAAACCTGTAAAACTTTATAAACCTGTAAAACTCTCGCAGCGAACTAAACTTGACCACTTTGGATGATGCGAGCAATTTTATTCACTGGAGTGCGAAAATTTTGAATCAGGAGACTGGGGAAGGGATAAATTCTTTTTAAAAACTTTTTGACCTAAGGAAGGGGGAGAGTATAAACCGCCATTTTCTCGTCCTTGTTCGAATACTTTTAATACGTCAGTGTAGTATTTGATATACCTGATAGTACTTTTGCAAGGATTATATATAGAAAGAAGCGTTCTAATATATAAAGAACACAAGTAAATATTTCAAATTTATTATATTTATAGTACCATAGAACATTATAAAGATAATCAACGAGCTTTCGGGCTTAACCTGTTATTAAGTGTTTGATAACGGGTTTTGACTTGATAAAGGGTTAAGCCCGAAAGCTCGTTAATCATCTTCATAATATCATATGGTACTAAATATGATGAATTTGAAATATTTACTTGTACTGTTTGCAAGGTATCGGTTTATAGCTACGCTTTTCGCAAGGGGTCCACTAAATAGCTAGACTAATAAAGCATTGCGTTGATAGTTGATTGTTGATAAACTTTCTCTCTATGCAATGCATTGGTTTTTAGCTACACTAAGTGCAGAATTCGGTCTCCATTGCAGGCTATATTCATATTCAACTTGCGCCCCTTGTAAGCCAGCCTATACTGCAGTATGGGGAAATGCCTCCCGTGTCCGTAGGCGTCGTCCCACGAAAATCAAATCACGTGGTTTGACTCTTTGCAGTGAAGCTCTTATGCACTGCTGTTAATCACCTGCAAGGTTTTTCATTGAAAGTTTTAAACGCACTAAGCAAGTTTACTTTCTCTGTACACTATTGTCTATGCACTAGGCAAACAGGGCTTGTTGATAAGAACTAGACATGCCAAAACAGTTGTTTTCCTGTTTAGTCTTTCATTTCACAGATGTGGTTTCCCACGATTTGATATCTTTGTAATCATTAGTCTGAACTTGAACTGAGGATCTAAATGCTCACCATCTTTGCTTTCTCACAGTAATTAATCGTAAACAGGAAAGTTTACATATCTAGTTTTCAAACAGCCGGGTTTGTTGATTTCTTTGTATTTAATGCCGACGGCTCTCAATTAGCACTATGTTTTGCAATTGTTATCAAGATAATTTGATCGATTACTAAACAAGTAAGTTTTATGCCGAGTTCTTTGAGTTTTATGCCGAGTTTCAAGAGAATCAATATGTGCATCACTTCAAGGTAATCATATGCAATTTTTCGTAAATGAAATGCAAATAAAGCACAAGGGTTTGAGCAATCAAAAAGTAATACGAATCAAGTGTACGAAATGTATAGTTAGTTTTAACTAAAAGCAGTTTCTATGATTCACTATATTATCATCATCTTAAACATCATCATCATCATCTTCATCATCATCGTCATCATCATCATCATCTGAAACATCATCATCATCATCATCATCATCATCTGAAACATCATCTGAAACATCATCACCATCACCATCATCATCATCATCATCATCATCATCATCTGAAACATCATCTAAAACATCATCATCATATGAAACATAATCATCATCCTCATCATCATCATCGCCATCATCATCATCATCGTCAGTCTGGGTCTACTTTTAGATTTTTCCAATACTGTACATTTCAAATTGAAGTTTTGAAGAGAATTCTATTTGAAATAAATTCTATTTGCTGTAAAAAGCCGATCTTCTCAAAATGTACCCTAAAACAGCAACAAAAACATGCAGTGACTTTGTAGATTGAATAGCGACAGGGTTTTCTGTAGACAGTACTGACAAAGAAATCTTATATTTTATGACGAAAATATAGGAGAATGGGGACAAGGATATCCCTTGCTAGACATTTTAATTCATCCAAAGCACCAATAAAACACATTTTCAAAATCAATCCTGCACGTTTTTAGTTTAATACAGCTCAAAGTCTCTAATCCTGCACACTGAATTATGCCTTGAGCTCCTTTGAATAAAAGGAAAGAATCTCACTCAATTCATGAAGTATTTTTAACGGTTAAAGGTTTAGTTTGAACCGAGGTTAATCACCAGTGTACACTTGTTGATTGCCATTGTTAGGCGAATTCTGTGCTGTTGTTTGCAGTGGTCAGCAGCTGGAGGTCTGTGGGCTCATAGGCAGATAAAGACACGGTTCAAGGCTAGATCACCCTTCAAGTTTGCAGACAAGCAGCATGGGGGAACTTGCCAAATTACCCTCCCTCCCGTCCCTAGGGTTATTTTCCCAGTAGGTAGCAATAGAAGCTCTGTTAACTAGTTAGTCAATTTTGCCTAACCTTTCTTGTAATGTTTTTCTCTGTCCCCTCTTTTTCTCACCGCACCACTTTTCGCGGTGGGACATGTGCATTGTCACCAACCTTAACAGCTCATTTTGATCAGGCAGTAATGGGCAGCATGGCTAGAGAGCCGGGGACCTGGGGGCATTCCCTGTTTGTGGTGGTTATAGGGGCTGGAAATCCTTTTTCCCTTCTCTAGGCACTGGCCTTTGTCCTTGGGAGGCATATGCTCTGTCTAGGTCCTTGGAGGCTGCTCAAGGTGGCTATTGCACAAAAAGCCCAACTTCCTGATATGGGTCACAGGATAGGGATTAATGTTTAATTGGAATTTTAAGGTGGCTGCATGAATTGAAGGAGAAGATTCAAAAGTTTTACCCTACATCGCTATTTTTTTATGATCTCTGCAGTTCTAACTTATTTTCACATAAGAAATTCAATCCCATGATTTTGACATTTTGCCATAAATTGTCATTTTTTCAATGAGTTAGGCAGTTTTACTTATTTTCACAAATTTAATAAATTCTAAATGACAATGCTGCAGTCTCGTGGCTTGTAGCCCAGGAAATAAAGATGATCAGCTACTCTATTTGTCTATTTGCATAGCTGAGAACCTAAGTTCTAAGCTAAGATGACTCCATGATTACACATAGATTACATTTTGTTATCAGTAACTATTACTAAGCAACCATATAATGATAAATTCTGAGGTTATTTCTTTAGAACTTTTATCTGAGGCCCTATATGACTCGCAAGTTTGATATGTTTTCGCTCGTTAAAATTTTGTAGTAATGGAAAACATTCTTTACTAAAACGATTAGCAAGGGTATCCAATTTAGTCCCTGTTCTTTGAATTGTTGACCAGACGGTCTGTTTGGCATCGCTTAATCTTGAGGTACATCCCATTCGGTTAAAAGTAGATTTTCAAAAGTAAATTCTTATTATCAATTCATAAAAGGCTTGCAAATTGTTAAAGGAAAGATATATTTTGCTGAAGTAGTGCCAATTCTGACTATGGTGCTCTATCTATGCTGATATAAAGCAATCACACAGTATCAGAAGAACATGTTTCCTTATTGAGTGAAGATTCTACTTTAAATGGAAATGCACAAGTCTTATCCAACATGAAATTTAATTCATATAACATAGATTTAAAGTACGCCATATAAAAGGTTGAACGAGGAAGGACTTTCCTGTTAGGTAGGACCTAGACATCGGCTATGCTAGCAATTTCAATTTGACATCAATATGAATGGCTTAAGTCGTCAATATGAGTTTCCCTGATGTCATGAAGAAGAATTTAACTAGTTACGTCTGACAAGTAACTTAATTCCCAAAAATTGAATTTCAGGTAACGTCAAAGAAAAGGTTTAACGAGCGAGATTGATCTAATTAGCTAGGACCTAGACATCTTTTATGCTTGCAATTATTTCATGACATCAATATGGACGCCCCCAGTTCGTCAATACAAGTATTTGCTATGCTGAAAAACTTAAATTGAGGACATCGATGAATAGCTTCAAGTGTTTACTCAGCGTTTAAAAAATAATCAAAAATATGATTTTGCAGAAAAATTTGCAGTTGTTATCAAAAATCAGGCGGCTAGCTCTTAGAAATTGAATCAGATAAGAAATATTCAATCGATAGGTTATGCACTGAAACAGGACCTGTTTTCCTGTTTACCCGTGCACTTAAAAATCTCGTGTTTCGAATTACTATTCGAACGAAGTCATCCTTTTCTAATTGGTAGTAAATCAAATTTCTTTCAATATTGGCTTATGTTTTATAAACTTATCAATAAATAGAAATACAGAAGGGGAGATGTTTCACTTAGATTATGATATCACTTGTGTTGATAGTTTGCCATGCGGAGAGAAGCTTCAAATCATAATAGCTTATGTTTTCTTGTGTGGTTTTGTAGCTGCCTTTGAATTCAGACCACGGTGCACAGAGATAAATTGGAGTTATTCGAGTAATCTCAGATTGGTCAGACAGAATTTTGTTTACATAGGAGTCATCTTGAGACTTGAATATCTGGCAAATTTTAGCATCAGTGTTGTGTTTGGCCTCATTGTTGTGTTCTGTATCGACTTCGGCATCAAGTGTCGTGTTTGGCAAAGCTTATTCACCGTAAACATCAAGACTGAAATACAGCCAAATCGAAGAATGAAGGCAGTGCGGGTATTTGCTGATGTAGTACAATTTTAAAGAAGTGAGCCTTCCAGAATCTTAGCTTTAATCTGCTTTAAGACCACAATGTTTGAAAATGTGTTGTGTTTCGTAAAGCCCTTTAAACATATTCAGATTAAAGTACAACAGAATTGAACAATTTAGTGCTCAGAGGTTTGGCTTATATTGTATTGTAAGATCTGCAAGAAGTGCACTGTCAGTTCGAGTGGAGTTTCCATCTGGTTTAAGCTGATTTGAAGCTGAATCTGACAAATACGTTGCCTGCTGCTGTGTCGTCTGATTAAAGAAGAGATCTCCAAGTTCAGAAGTAAATTGCGGATTCAGAAGTGTTGCTTAATGCCTTAGACGTTGCCTAGTCAAAAGAAGTGAAAATGCTAAAAAATACTAGAAACTGCAGGTGAATGAATTGGAATTTCATATTGTAAGATACTTCAACTTGTCGAGGAATCAGGTTGTGCGTCGGATCCCTTTAACAACTGACATTGATTCTTACTGTAGCTGAACTGAACTGCATCGAATACTATCTATCTAATTATTGCACAAAGTGGTTGAGCTTTGATTGAAATTGCATCTTCATCGAATATTACCTAGAGTTCTATCATTATATTACATTACCTACCTAAGTGCTATTACCTAGAGTGCTATAACCTAGAGTGACTATATGAAGTTGTTGCGCTTTTACTGAACTTGCATCTTCACCGGGTGTGACACTTTGAAACCTTCAGTGCTTCTCAAGAAATTAAGCTATCGACAAACCAGGGCGTCAGCTGATACTTCTCAAAACCTGTCGACAGCTGTTGGTATACCACTACTATCCCGCGGGTTTACACTTCCTTCAGAATTGGAATCACAGCAGTTTAAGTTTCGCTTCAGTTTACACAGTAGATTTCAGAGAAATAGGGGTCCAAATTTTCTGGATAGAAATGATGTTGGCAGCCTAGAATATTCAAACTGCGTTATTTCATGATTCGACACTACTTTCTACGAGTTTACCGATCATTAGGAAACCGGATTCAAGGAAGTCAGTTTTTCCAGCTTTCACAGGAAATGTTGAGGAAATGATGCTCTAAATTCTGAAGAAGGAAATTGTGTTGGAAGCCTCATTATATTCAAACTGCGTTATTTAGTGATTTAGCACTACTTTTTGCGAGTTATCAGTTCATTAGGAAACCGAATTAAAGCTAGTCAATGTCCTTTTCGTCGACTCACAGAGGAAATTTCGAGGAAATGGTGATCCAAATTCAATTGTAGGTGATCCACTCTTCACTTTCAAAGATTTACTACAGAAGTAATGTTCCTTTTAACTTAGCTTGCACAGTTAATGGTTTTTGGAGGCTAGGAAAAACCTGTACAATCATTTTCTTTACCCTCTTCATTACTGGTGATAGATTGAGAATAACTCAATTTTTGCGTGTTATCAATACTGAGGGACTAAAGCTCTGAAGTTTAAAGCTCAAAACTTCTGCTATTTGTATTAATAAAATTAATATTGGATGAATATGCAGAGAAAGCTATCGATCAGGAATCGAGAGACACACTGTCATCAAAGATCAACGAATCCAGGGATTTTTTTTCCAAATAATCTTATCTTTGCATCATGAAAAGACATTATCATTAAAAATTCAACAATCCCAGCTCTCAATGTATGCTCTTTGAATCAACTTAATGAATTCATAGAGACAGTTGCCAAATACAAGCCGAGAGACCTACAAGAGTTGCAGCTATAAAAGATCAGTGACTCAAGGGGTATATTCCAATAAATCGTATTTTCGCACCAAACTCTAAATGAATGCTCTATGAATATACAGACTCAGATATCAAATCAAAGGTAAGAGACACTTGATTGCTTGATAGTCATATACAAGATCAGTTTTTCAAGAGATCAAGAAATCTATTATTTCTTGAGAGACATTCGTATTGAGAATGAAGATTCAAACTTAGACTCTCTACATTCTGAATTAACTTTATGAATAAACAAAGGAAGAGATAAAGCTATCAAATAAAAGCCGAAAGACAAGAAGTGGCCATACAACAGCTCAGTGACAAAAGAGTGATAAAAACAATCCTGTTTTCAAATCGTGAAAGAGCTTAGAATCAAGAATGAAGATTCAAAGTTAGACTCCCTACTATTTAAAGTAACTTAATGCGTATACAGACACAAATTCATCGAATACAAGCCGATAGACATGATAGTCGTATAAAGGGTCAGTGTTTCAAGGTATCGAGAAATCCATTTTTATATCTTTGAAGATCTCATCCTTAAGAATAAAGATTCAAACTCAGAATGTTACTTTTTCAATTGATTTTATAAACATACAGATGCAGCTATCAAATACGCACCGCAAGACACATGATAGCCATATGAAAGCCCAGCGTTGAAAGAGGTTTCATTAAATAATCCTGTTTTTAAACTGAGGTGAAGTAAGAAGAGATTTAAGCTCCGGATGTTTACTTTGGAATTGATTTGATAAAAACAGTAAGCTTTAGATTCATAAAGTTTATATTTTATGATTGACTTTATATCAACTGAAGTCAAGAGGATAAACTCTACATTGACCTGACTTCAAGATAAAACGTCATTGGTACAATTTGAGAAGAAATCAGGGAACGAGCTCTTCTATATTGATACAGAAAATACAATAAAAAAGGGGGCTAACGTACCGGTACCGTGAGTTATTCTTGGTGATATTTATCTGGACAAATTTTCTTAATGTTTGAGACTTGAAGAAAGTTTGAGGTATTAAACTTAGGAAATCTGCTATTATCGACCAGAAGAAACAAAACTCTTGATACGAAATGTTCAAATTTTTCGATTAATGATAATCTACATGAGATCAATGAAAGATATTTGAGTTCTTTACGAAATTCGAAACATTATTTGAAATTGTCCATCATCATTCAAAACACTGTAATATCTGCACGTATCAGTCGTTATCAACACCTTTGGAATTACAAAACATAAAAATCTCTGAAAATGGCGAAAATCAAGTTCTGGATTACCCTGTTTATTATTCACTCGTTGTTCTGCCCTGTGATTTCAACAGATCAATCGTGTGGATCACCATTCCCAGTTAAAGGACATCAAATTCCTCCTGTGCAGGATTTTTACGATTGTTACCCGTTAAAAGCAAGTCTTTGGTTGCCCAATATTGGCTTTTGTCGTGATCGCTGTCTGAGAGCATCTTGGGGCTGCAAGTCCTTTAGTTTTAACTGTGATAGCTTCAAAACGAACGTTTGCAAGCTCTTCAATGTCAGTTATACTGAGCTAATGCCATTGGCAGGTAGAGGAATATGCAAGTCCTATGTTCCAAGTGCTACGTGTATACATGAGAATACCCCAGCAAGGTATATCATTGATGGTGAAAATTGCAAGAGAAAGAATGCCAGACTTAATAAAAAAGCGACAACATCTTCATGATTAAATATCATCGTAACTTGTGAAGCCGTCGAATACTTCTCTTTATGCTTTAAAGTGCTTCAAAAAGCTGCTATTTTTGTTCTTACTTCTCTTCCTTGTTACGTATTTTCATTTTAATGGAGAAAAATTTGCAGATATTTGGGCGATTGAATAAGCCATTTCAAATTGACCGACCTTTAAATTAGCGTTTGTGCAAAAATATGGAAAGCGCAAAATTGAATTTACGAATGCAAGCTTACAAAGTGTGTACAACACTGAGCTGAATTATTACCGTGCAATATATACTTGAAATCATAGTTGTGATGATAATGATTTCTAGTAAACGATAACTACATGCGATTCATACGACCCAGAAGAAGCAGAATTTATCGAGCCTGAGATATTAATGTTGCTGCATGGAAAAAGATTCCATTTAGAATATAGAGTACTTCTTCAATATCCAAAAAAGTAAAAGTAAGAGAAATCAAGACAGAACAGATACTAAACGTTTGTTATTTCCTTGTTCTTCGATCCTGTTGCGCACTGGTAAAAGTTTCTTTGTCAAACTATAAAACACAATTCTAGCTTGTATTGCTATTAACGTCGTTTAAACTAAACAATGGCTCTTTTTAGAGGAATGATAATGATATTGATTTAAAGATTTACAGAAAACGTGCTTAAAAACTATCCTCAAAGCAAAACGACATTTATCTTATATTGACTAATGTTAAGTAGGTTGTTTACTTCAGCAAGACATTTGTTCAATTTTGCTTGGATGTAATCTCAGAAGAAACTAAGCTATTAACCCAGCTTTATATAGTTACAGAAAAAGCTAGAAAACTATGCTCAAAATTAGAGGTATATTACATTGCCTAAGGATTAGCAAGTTGTTTACATCAGCGAAGCTGAGGGCTAGACTCCGGTCAATTTTGTTTGCATCTAATCTTAGAAGAAACAATAGTAGTAGCATTTTTGAAATGAGTATGAGCTGCAGAAAAGAAGTCACCAATTAAGTGTAGTCCCATATGTACTTATGTAGAGTATATGACTCAAAATAAATCTACATCTTTATGTAAATCATATTTATGGTTAATACGTAGTTACTGATACAAAGTGTTCTTAAAAATATTCAAAGAGAGAAGACAGAAAATTTTAAAGAATCATTTTCTATTGACTGATGAAATTCCCAAAAACCGCCAGATTCAATGCTGGCAACATCTCAGAAACCCAACAATTCATCATGTAATGTCCCACAAACCACTTCTTTAAAACTTCTTACATATGCCAGCACTACCAAAGTCAATTGTATAGTGGAGTGTAAGTGCTCCTTTCATCTTTGAATGATATTCTCAGAGTAATATCAATTTCAATATTCAATATCAATGTTCAATAGAACCAGCAAAGACAAATTATCTGCCCAAAATATCAAAATAAAAGAAGAGCAGTGATTCCCTATCCTCTGTATTGGTTAGCTTAATCCTATTTATGTTCTATGCAGAATATGTTCTCGCAGGATTAAAATCAGTGGACATTTGTTTATTGACATTGCTCTCTCAATCGAAATGAAGCTATGAACATCAAGCTACATACTGTACTTGTGTCATTATTGTTTGTGTGGCCTTAATCTATAGGATTAAGAATAACTCCTTTCTCTCTGTCATCTTTGGATATGAGATGAAGTCGTTAGAACCCATGCAAGTTTCTAAATTGACATTTCAAGAACAAGCAAGGATGGTTGCGGTAGAACTTAGTAGTACTCTGTAAGAAACTGATGGAAAATAACTCTTTGTGTTTCAAGACGAATTCTGCAAGTTTCTCAATTGATATTTCAAGAACAACTAGAATAGATAAAGAATGAAAAGTGGAAAATATCTGGTGGTTATCTATAAAATAACTGATTGAAAATGAATCTCTATGTTTGAAGACCAACTGTTTACAGATTTACTACCACTGCTATTTACGTGTTTATATAGCAGAAACAAACGACTGGAATAAATTCAGAAAGCGTTCAATGCTAGCAGCAATAATTAACAATTGTTCCATGCGAAAGAATCTTCCTTCTACTCCTTCAAAAACGACCCTTA
Source organism: Pelagia noctiluca (assembly GCA_963924455.1). Classification (NCBI taxonomy): domain Eukaryota; kingdom Metazoa; phylum Cnidaria; class Scyphozoa; order Semaeostomeae; family Pelagiidae; genus Pelagia; species Pelagia noctiluca. Next base: position 13,450,753 of record OZ004316.1, on the reverse strand, counting down.
AAGAACAAAGAAAGGAAAGCTACTGTTAGTTGGCGAGGGAAGGAAAGCTACTGAAAGGAAGGCTACAGAATATTTCTTTTAATATTTACGAATTTTTTCTACATCGGTGAGAACTTTCCAAGGAAAACGAAGAATACTCATATGTTGCCTTTGCAAATATGCTCCTTTTTCTCTTGTTTTAAATCGAAGCTGTTCCGATTGACAAAATTCAGTGAAAAGAAATCTAAAACGTATTGATGTGATTTTCGATTAAATGAGAATTCCAGAGAAAGTTTGTTATTTGCAGGGAGGAACTATGTAATCTACAACTTGATCAATAAACCACACGCTACATAGTAGAGTATTAAAGCAAAATCATATATGCCATTTGCCCAATGCCGATTCAATATAATAATATTTCACAATAAAAAGCTGGTAGATTTGATATTGATGCAAATTGCACAGTCTAGCTTACTTTATCAATACAAAGTTTAATTCAGGTTAAAGTATCAGTCTACATCAAGAATTTATATCGTTGGATATCAAGAAAAAGCTTCAAGACATCTTAGCATTGATGAAATACGTTTGATGAATTCCAAGTAATCTGCTGCAGAAACTTGTGACAAGCAAATCGTATCAAAGAGCTTGTATTGTAAAGTTGAAATAGTCATAGTTACAAATATCGAGCTGTGGAACAAACACAAGATTGCAGGTTTCCTCATCTTAAACAATCCAAAGCAATCCAATGATAATCATCTTCGAAAACAAAAAACAGGTTGATTTATTAGAAGAAATCATACTATCTTGGTGGTGATATATTTTCAATAATCAGCCAGCGAAGGGCAAACTTCACGACAAAGAAATACGACAATTCTTGATTCACTTTTGATTGATTCAAAATGCAATTTTAAAGGAAGACACAAATTTAATCTTATAGAGAAGCCTGCCTTGTACAGTGCTTTACAAACTTTACAAACTTTACAAACACCAGTAGCTACTGATTACAACATTCAACATAAATGACATACAATTGATTGCAGTTGTAACACTTCTCATCGAGTCAGAATCTACCTGTCTTCTGTTACGTTTAAGACAGTCGAGATTTTAGTCTTGAAAGAAACTTGGTTTATAAAGTTACCTTACTCTTAAGTTGCCTAAGTATAAAGTTAACTTACTAATAAGTAATGATTTAAGAAATTTTAAACTGAGCTCATGCCTTATGAGCTAAGATATTTGAAACGCACTATAAATGGGAAGATCAATCATTCGGTATTAGTCAATAAAGACTACTTAAACTCTTTGCGACTTGGAAGAAAAGTTAATTGATCATAGAAGAAATTATTATTTAGTGTCAATTTACAACAAAAATCTCGGAAGCATGCACGTAATAGTGATGGCTAGCTCTTCTACGAAAATGACAAAGATGATGCTCATATTCAGTGTTTCAACCGTACTTATATCATGCTTTGGAGAAATAGAGACCGTTCAGTCTTGCAACTCACCATTTCCAGCCAAAGGAAAACAAATTTCTCATGTTTATCAGGATTTTGGAGTCTGTGGTGCTTTAAGAGACAGTTTTGTGTCACCCAATATCGGTTTTTGTCGTGATCGCTGCCTGAGAGCCAAATGGGGCTGCTTGTCTTTCAGTTACAATTGCGACAGCACTGTTCCGTACATGTGCAAGCTCTTTAAACGCATTTATGCTGATCTACCTAAAATGGTTATAACTAGCTGCAAGTTTTATACGCCAAGTCGTACCTGTGTACACGAAGATGCTCCAGAAAGGTATGTCGTTGGCGATGGAGACTGCCAGATGGCTGAAACTAAATAAAACAAGAAATCTTCACTGCAATTCCAGAAGAAAAACTAATTGTTCTATTTACTTGTAACTGTTTTGATTGGGTTGAAAATGTTAAGATTATTAGTTTGAGAAACTTGATTGATTATCTAAATCCTACTTCTTCTCAAATTTAGATTTTCGGCTGTTAGAAATGTAGCTAGCTTTGAAAATATATACAGATGCACCAGAAATAGGGTGGACATGTTTAGTTAGCAACTTTGAATCAACCATTGCCTTCAAAACCCAAAAAATAAATTCAGGCGGGCAAGGAACTTTATAAAACCCAAAAAGCAGTATATTTCATATATCAACGCCAAAAAGACCAACTTACACATGTTTAATCATCAACATTTTAGACAGGTTTGTTTTATCTCGGTCAAGTGAGATATCACACGTCGAGAGGTGGGGTCACACCTGTGTGGGATAAAATTATTCCATAAAACGCTGGAAGGTGGGATGAAAACTCTGGAAGGTGGGATGAAAACTCTGGAAGGTGGGATGAAAACTCTGGAAGGTGGGATGAAAACTCTGGAAGGTGGGATGAAAACTCTGGAAGGTGGGATGAAAACTCTGGAAGGTGGGATGAAAACTCTGGAAGGTGGGATGAAAACTCTGGAAGGTGGGATGAAAACTCTGGAAGGTGGGATGAAAACTCTGGAAGGTGGGATGAAAACTGTGGAAGGTGGGATGAAAACTCTGGAAGGTAGGATGAAAGTTGGAAAAGAACAGGTAAACAGGCCCGGCGGACGCTGTTTGTAGTTGGTCCGGCTCAAGCTTAACTTGCAGGGCCCTGGGGTATCTCCCTGAAAATTCTGACATTTAGGTTCACATGGAATTTGGTGCCTTTTTAGAAAGTGATTTACGTAAAAGAACTGGAATTTACCATCAAAATCTGATGTTTTAAAAATCAATATTATCTTTGGTTTTTTTGAGCAAAACCATTAAATAAACACTTTGACTCTCTTTGATTGCTTTACTAGCTGTCTCTTGCCTGGAATATGCAAATGAACGGGTTTTGGGGTATGGGGTTGGTAGCTTAGTAGGTAGCAATAGCGAGAGTCTTGACTCTTGATCCAAAGTTGCGCTGCTTAGTGAAACAAAATGAGTAATTTCCAAAAATGTTTCCTGAATGTCTTTCAAAACATTTCATATTAAAGGTATATTCTAAGCATTAGTCGAAAGAAGAGAGTACAATAGAGTAGAAAGCAATACTTAGGGCAAGGACGACTAAAGATCTGATCCGAAATTTTAAATTGAAGTGACAACTTTATAAAGGGAATACCCAAGTTTATTGCAACTGAAACATTTCTCTCCAAACATATGTTATTAAACTAATCTCCTAAACATTAGTTTTTGTTTGTTCATATTGAGCAATACCGACTTTTCTTTACATCTTCTCCAAACGATATTTACGATTTTTGCATAAGTAATTGTTTCTACCAGCTTACAGGCAAATGTATGTTAGGTATGTAAACATGGTTATAATGTACTTTTTCAGCTGTTGGGAAAGTTTATTGTGGCTTTTAATGTCCTAATAATCTCTTTTGTTCGAAAGTGCAAATGTGTAATCAGAACAAATATGCATGTTAATTCCGAGTGTATTTTTGATTTCAGTGACGGATAGAAATTTTCTTCCCTAAGTAAAAATATATTCTATGTATATGTGTTGATCTCATCGACTTAGTTCTAAGGGTTTTAGGTGTGAGCCAACCGTCAAAGCTGTCAGATAAAGTGAGAAAATGGGATGATCAAGCTCTCTGCTCTCTTCAAGCTCTCTGCAACTCCATGCAAATAGACGAGGTGTGGTCACAACTAGAGGAAGGACCAGGCTCGCACTGCTTTGATTAATCTACCTATTCAGTGGAGCTTTTCGCTTTAGTGTATAAATACATTACGATAATAGAAAGACCATATGCCTATCAACTAGTCTAGCCTTTTAGTGGGCACTTTGCGCTTAGTGTAGAGACCTTTTCTTTACGAAGCTGGAAAGGGACCAGTCTTTGATGTGCGCAAAACATGAGGCTGGGGGAGGGGGGGATCGGAAACATAGCGAAACTTGATAACTACCCTAGCACTGCGTCTGACACTCATCAGAGTAGTATATCAGAACGAGAACAAAAACGAAATAATTCGTTATATTTTGGAAATGATTCTTTGGGTTTCGTTTTCGTTTTCTTCCTGAGACACTACTCTGATGAGTGTCAGCTGCAAAGCTTAAGTAGTGATTAGCTATGTTTCCGATTTTCCTCGTCATCCCAAAATGGGACCAGTAGGGGTTCCTGTAAAAATTTGGAGAGGAACCAAGCAGGTCTCCCACTCGCAATAATTGTAGATCATGGCTCAATACTGTGGCAGGGCTTACTACACCCGCTTGCTACGTACCACCTACTACTCATAACTTACCTACTACTAAGCATATTCCGCAAATGCTCTTGTAATTTGGCTATTCGTGAGTCCTTGAAATAGCCTGAAATCCAGAAATGTCTCTTCCAACACAATAATATAAAGCGCCTAAAGGCTCCCCAACTTATTTTGAAGAGTTGGAGAATCGATCTTTAGAAAACTGAGGTCTACCTCGTCTACTGAAGAATCACCACAACTACCATTACTATTGATGAGCAGACTATAGTTTTATTCATATCATAACAATTATTTTTCAGGTGTTCTGGAGTGATTTGCGAAATTTCATTGGTTTGACATTTCTGCATTGCTGGATAGCAAAAGACAGTGCTCAGACGGTCCTAGTGAGTAAACATTTTCCAAAGGACTGAATCTTGCATGTTGAAGTTTAGAATTGAAATTGGCCCCAGAAGGATTCGAACCTAAGAGGACTTGAACCTATGAGCCAACAATTGTAATTTGAGTGCCACACCAATCGAAACAGACTTCTCAAAAGGCCTGGTTGAGAAAGGGCTGAGTTGGTTTCTGCTTGTTTGATATATGTTGCATCACTTATTCTTGTACACTCAAGCTTGATACTATTCTTTGAGAATATTCCAAACTTCTCCTTAGTAGTTAATTTAGAATTTTCATGGTATTCATTTGGCAGTCAATCGTTGAATCAAATGGCATTTGTTAAAATATTCCTCCCACATAACCGAGCTAGGTGAAGACTCACCGAGTTTGGCCAATGGCTGCGTGAGTTTTACGGCCTTACACATCTAAAGGGTTGAATCTCAACCATAGCATGTACTACAATATTTGCCAAAAGGTATGAGACAATGCTTTATTGCCACTCGATATATACTAGCTGTCGAAGAGAGAGACTCATCTCCCCCTAAGCTATGTTGTTTCAGATGTTGCTTTGGTGCGGAAATGCATCTGCATCATCCCCCGGTCACATACAGACCTAGTAGCAACATTAGTTGGGGGCAGGGAGCTCCAACATCTTCTGGCAGGTTCATAGCTCCATGGCGAGGATTGTAGATCAATCTATTCAGTACTATACGATGTCATAGTCTGTTTAAATGCTCCTATCCTGTTTCCAGCGGGCACAGAAGCATTTATTTAACCATTTCATTTAGTATGATGATGTCCTAGTATTGTTAATTGCACCCATCCACGCTACAGAAGTTTCCAATTTGAAAATTACAGCCCACCCGACAGCTCTTCTCCCCTGCAGACACGTGGCAGTTTAGAAACCATTATGTGAAGAATTACTAGCCTTGCCCATGACTATTTCGATTCAGGCCCGCTATAGAACTTTCGTTGAATAGACACTGCGCTCCTCCAAAACTCACCTTCACTCCTGCGCAGTTCCATGCATATCTAGTCGGCCTGAGTCGAAATAATTTGGCAATTTAAGATTCTCCAGCACCAAGCAGTTGGTTTACAGGTGGATCTCACTGCATCCATTGAAGGCTAAGGTGCTTTGAATATTTGATAGAATTAGTGAGCAAAACTCAAACGTTCTAATGAAAGAGGTAATCTTCTATTTCAATTGATCTTGTTTTTTCTAGAATGACATCCATAGACGGAGAGTACAGCACCGGTCTGCAGTCTCGCAGAAAGTCGTGCTTGTTGTACTAAGCGTTGTGTGCTTGATCTTTACGAGGTAAGCACTAAGGACACCTCCTCGGAATAAAATTCAACTCAAAGTACTTCACAACTTTGATTATCCATTAGTAAGCATACAATTTTACTGTCTTTATCAGTCTATACCAAAGTAAGAGATAAGGTAAAGTAAAGACACTGTTAGGTAAAAACACTAGAGTGGAAATTTCCGGTCTATAGAAGATGACTGTTCTACCAGGCCAGATTTTTGCATTGCAAACTATTTTCTACCTTTGTTTTCCCAATATGATGGATGGTATGTTTACAAGGTAAGAACATCTCATCAATGGTAAGAACACAGAAGAACATCTCATCAAAGGAGTCATATTGAAGGTGTCAAAGTTACTTCAAAAGACAGAATTATGCTTGGCATTGATTAGTATGATATCGATGCAGAAATTTTTGTATACTTTTTGCAATTGTTGGATAATGATAAATACTTTTGGTCTTATCAAGGCTGTTCCGAACTCATATTTGACATGATAGTTTCCATCTATAATGACAAGCTTTTGATATTAGGTAGGAAAACGTAAGGGTCTCTTAAAGGCTTTACCATTATTCTCTTTTAGCAGCACGTGTCCCTCTGCGTTTTGACATTGTACATGTAATCTATTATCATTTTATTCTCCGACCTCGTTTCGAATTAGGCATCTTATTGTTTCTTAAAACTACGTCAGTCTATTTCTATCATAGCGTATGTGGAATGCAACATCTAGAACGTGCCCATGGCAACTGGTCTATGTTTCTATCTCTCTGGTTCGTCGTGGTGACGTTCAGTACTGTGGGATATGGAAACGTGAAACTGGATGACAATCTTTCGCGAGCTTTTGTCATCATTATGATTATTATGGCTCTGTTGATTCTTCCAGCTGAGGTGAGATATACACGCTTCTTTTTTAAGAACCTAGCTCGGGGCCTAGTTCTTTAAGCTCCTTATTTTAAGACCTCTTTTTACCACTTTGTAGTTCTAAAGTTCCTTAGTAGTTCCTTGATTTTAAGTGTTTATTCAGTGGATAAGAATAAGTATCGACGCTAGAAGAGCATTAAAATTCAACATTTTGCAATAAACTCGTGATGAGGAAACATGAAACATATTATAACACAAAGAAGCTTAGGCTAGGCCTATAAAACGTAAAAGTTAGTTACATAGTCATTAGAGAAGTTGCATATCTACACCAAATGAATATATGCAAAATTATAATGTTCCTTAGTGATTTGACCTTTCAGTAGTAAAAGTTCCTTGAGTTTTTCGACCTTCGACATGCAGGTTCCTTTTAAAAGGTTCTTTATAAAAAAAAGCGTGTAGACGATTACGCCAAAGATGGCGGATCCCATTTCAGGCAATGCATGATAGGAATATGTCCCTTGGCAACGTATAGCTACCTAAATTGCAACGGCCTAAATGATTTGTTATTGCAGTCAAGTTGAAGCCTTATGTTTTCGTAGCTTTGCGACTTCCTAATATGCATCGCGTGAAATTATATCTGCTCTCTTTGGCAGAATCGTCTATTCTACTCTGTGGCCACTTGTATCTTCTTGCTTATTTGAAGTTTCGAATCTTTATTTTCTTATTTTGTGTTTAATAAAGTTAGTAAAAATAATCATATTAGGTCACGTTGGATGGTTTTACAATGCTGTAGCTTGGAGTATTTTTTAATGCTTACGTCAAGTTGAATTTACCTGTTTAGAACCACCCACCCTCTTTCTCCACGCTCCATAATGTTTTATTGACGTTGTTATAAAGCATAAAAAACGTATAGCTATTAGAGGTTCTAGTTATCGAATCCTTGAGGATTGATATTTTCATATGATCCATCTTCTGTTAAACAGCGAGTAGTTTATAGTTGAATTTGTATATGATGAGAATATTCCTGCAATGTCAGGTTGAATAGTTTATTATATAATGGGGTCATATTGGGTTGTTATCAGAGGGTGGATCATATATAAATAGGTTTTTAATGCATTATCTTGCTGTTAACATGATTATATATTTCTTGTTACAGCTAGAAGAGCTTGCCTTCTTACTTGTATCGAAGCAGAAAGAAGGTGGTGTATACAGCACCGTGCTTGGTGCAGATAAGCATGTTGTGGTATGTTCCACTACTCTAAGAGCAAGCACTATGGTTGACTTTCTCAATGAGTTTTACGCGGATCCTAAAATGGAGGTGTGTTTTTTGTCAGATTTTCATCTGTTGGAATTTCTTTGTCTACTACGTATCCTCCAAAAACACAACCCTGTATGGCCTTAAAACTGTTAAGTATTTTGGTTCAAGACTTTGGAATACACTTCCACTCTTTATTCGTGTTTCTGGTTCTACCACAGTTTTTTGGTCTGGTCTCAAAACATTCTTAATAGACTTCCTCCTTAGTCAATTAATCCTAAATACAATCTTGTAATTTTTTGTCATTTTTGTCTTTTCTGGTGTAATATTTATGTAATTAAAATTGAATTTTTTATGTAACTATTTTGTAATGTATCTATTATTGTATTTGAGATTAATTGATAAAACAATGAAAACTGAAAAACTAAACTACTTTTTGACATTTAGCAACTTAATTTTACCTTCTTTTCGAAAAGCACACTAAAGTAATTTCCATTATAAATGAACCAGCTATCAAAAACATAGAGACTGAAATTTTCATCCAGAAGATTTTTAAAGGTACTAGCTGGTTGGCCAAGTTGCCTAAGTCAAGATGGGCCCTTGCAGTATTTGTAATAGTAAACATTTCTTGTTTTACCGTGTTCGTAAATGTTTTGAAAAGAAAATAATGGAAATTAGGGGCCCCTTTTCATATTTTCCCCACTAGTGAAAAACCATAAAAGCCCCCTAGCATTTAGCTACAAATATGTAAAAGAGGAAAAATAATTAAAGCTCTTCAACAAAATAGACATTGAATTAGTGAGGCAAAAATCTCCCACTAGAGGGGCTGGCGGAAAATTTCCCGGCCGCTTTTAATGGTAAAAAATGATCTGCTTATTCGTGGCATGTATTTCATTCGTAGGATGTGCAAGTCGTTCTATTGTCTCCTTCTGAGCTGGAAATCAAACTGAGGCTTCTCCTTCAAGTACCCCTGTGGGCACAGAGAGTGACGTATTTGAAAGGCTCAGCGTTGAATGACCAAGACCTGATCAGAGCGAAGTAAGTTAAGCACTGACTACCTTCATCATAGTTAGAAGTAGATGGTAAGGAAGCCTATTTTTGCACGTCTTTGATTCACATTTGATGTTGAACAACATGAGAGTGCACAACGTATGTCCTATCCCTCTTTCGACTGTCAGAATGGTACATGTACACATAGCTTTCATAAATATGATGGTGACTACTTTAAAATATCTAATGAATAACGAATACTTTTAGATAAGGAACCAAAAGAAGTTTGTGTCTATTTGTTAAACCATGACCTGGTTGACTGAAACAATGGCAAAAAATACTCTGTGTACTCTCAATCTTCAAACTTTGCACAAAAAGGTTTCCAAATCACCTGTTTCTATAAAGTCTACCTTCATAGCGATGAAGCTCTAGTTTACTTTTTGCTCTTTTAAGTAGCTCCATCGCCACTTTTAAACAAAAAAGTGTATTGATGTTGTTTTTAGAATTTCATAACTCATTGCTGTCAGTGACAGATTTAGAGTGTGCAGTTTAGCACATCTGCCCCCCTCTTCGTTGATAAGAACAGCTTTTTGTGCCCTGTTTCTGGGTCTTTTGTCGCCTCTTCGGAACACCAATTCCTGATGTTTATGTTCAAACGTAGCATTAGCTAGCATCCCCATACAGCAGCTACCCCCCTACAGATTTCTTCTGAATCCGCCCCTGATTTCCTATAACATTTCATTTGTATGTAGTTCAAGGACCATCTCAGCCTCTAAGCGAAAATGGAAAAAGCTTTATACATAATGTAGTCTTTTTAAAGCTGTAGCATAATAATTGCTTTGGAATTTTGTAAACTTGTTAGCATTATCTTACCTATAGTCTTAATCAGGAAATTAGATAAGCTGGGCTTGAAACACTCGGGTGTAATTTTTCAGAACGGCTGATTTTCACAATTCAATACTCAGTTTTGACCGTTGATGGCAAGGAAAACAGAAAACCTAGCGAGACTTGATAACTACTTAAGCTTTACATCTGATAACCATCAGAGTAGCAAGTCAGAAAGAGAGCTTAAATGAAACCTAACTAATTACCCAATGATTGGCCATTTCTCACCATACACATCACCCACCTCCTTTCTGATTGGGCAATTTAAATCTGGAACGTGGTCTGATAATCCGTTAGTCTTCATTTTCGGTATCTTTCTGGTGTACTTCTTTGATGAGTGTCAGATGCAAAGCTTCAGTAGATATTATGTTTCCGATTTCCCTTCCCCATTCCAAGCTATGTGCCGATCAAAGCCAGTATTGACAACGTTTGGTTGAGTTGTGTTATTTTCACTTGCAGAGTAATCGATGCTGCTGGCTGTTTCATACTTACAGATAGGGGAAATCCCGATTTGGATTCAAGGGTGAGTCAACTCAAATTATTGAATATTACAGTCGGATCGTAGACCCCAAGATTAGTAAGATCATTTAACACCCAAACAGGAACAAAATCATATTAGAATAATTATATTCTATAATAGATTAGTAAATGTATTGAAAGCAACAATGCAATATTGGCCAAAGGTTTTCGGAACTATCTTCAGTACTGAGAAAACTAGGGCTTTACAAGCATTTAAGATAGTGTTTTTACTGAAAAACTTTAGCTGATTTTATTGTATATATTGTTGTTATTAACTTACGGACTTTTTACTTGGGGACGAAATCATTTCTAGATATTTTCAGATATTTTAAGTAATTCAATCTTTAAGGTACAAATTTCCATTCTAAACAATTTTGTCATCAGAAAGTTGAGCATTATTATGACTTTGCTTCCAGGACCATCAGACGATTGTAAGAACTTGGGCTATTCAAGACTTTGCACCTGATACTCCTTTGTATGTTCAGATTCACAAGCCAGAAAATAAGTTCCACGTCAGTTTTGCAGGTAAGAACATTTCCATGTATTGTTTGATTTAAAATGCTTTATGCACATGGCACTGGCATCAAGGAAATTTATTTTTGCTATGATTTTAAAGCCTTGGTCACATGCGTGCAATATTTGTTGCAGAAATATGTCGGGGAAAAAATTGTAATCGTTCGACTGTATGTTGCATCAAGCAATATTTTCACAGCTAATATAACTAAAATTGTATGCAACATGCTAAAAAAATGTTGCATTCAATGTTACTATACCTTGACCACCCATATTGTATCTTGGAGCATTTGAAAAATGTTCTTGCACTAATTTCGATCCGGAACAAAAACAAATTATTTTTGAATGTTGCAAGCCTTTGATCCCCAAAAAACAAATGAGAACTTTAAGATGTGTTTGTGCAAATGCTGCATGAAATATTGCAAGCATTGCGCCAAAGTCTAAATCCCTTGAATGTAAACTTTCCTTTTTCAGAGCATGTTGTATGCGAAGACGAAATAAAAAACGCATTGCTTGCCTCCAACTGCATCTGTCCTGGCATTTCTACGCTGGTCACCCTTCTTCTTCACACCTTACGTGAGCAGTAAGTGTGATATTGATCAAATTCGATGCCTTTTCAAAATGGGTTTATGAAGTTTGTATGTCAGAGGAAGAAGTTAGTTTGTTTGAAGAAGAAGTTACTTTGTTAGAAGAAGAAGTTACTTGGTTAGAAGAAGTAGTAACTTTGTTAGAAGAAATAGTTACTTTGTTAGAAGAAGAAGTTGCTTTGTAAGAAGAAGAAGTTAGTTTGTTAGAAGAAATAGTTACTTTGTTAGAAGAAATAGTTACTTGGTTAGAAAAAATAGTTACTTTGTTAGAAGAAATAGTTACTTGGTTAGAAGAAGTAGTTACTTGGTTAGAAGAAAAAGTTACCTTGTTAGAAGAAATAGTTACTTTGTTAGAAGAAATAGTTACTTTGTGAGAAGAAGAAGTTACTTTGTTAGAAGAAATAGTTACTTTGTTAGAAGAAGTAGTTACTTGGTTAGAAGAAATAGTTACTTTGTTAGAAGAAGTAGTTACTTTGTTAGAAGAAGTAGTTACTTTGTTAGAAGAAGTAGTTACTTTGTTAGAAGAAATAGTTACTTTGTTAGGAGAAATCGTTACTTTGTTAGAAGAAATAGTTATTTTGTTAGAAGAAGAAGTTAGTTTGTTAGAAGAAATAGTTACTTTGTTAGAAGAAATAGTTACTTTGTTAGAAGAAATAGTTTATTGGTTAGAAGAAATAGTTACTTTGCTAGAAGAAGTAGTTACTTTGTTAGAAGAAGTAGTTACTTTGCTAGAAGAAGTAGTTACTTTGTTAGAAGAAGGAGTTACTTTGTTAGAAGAAATAGTTACTTTGTTAGAAGAAGTAGTTACTTTGTTAGAAGAAGAAGTTACTTTGTTAGAAGAAGAAGTTACTTAGTTAGAAGAAGTAGTAACTTTGTTAGAAGAAATAGTTAATTAGTTAGAAGTAGTAGCTTCTTCTGTGCCATTGCTCTATACTTAGCACATATCGAGCACTGAAGCAAGGATAAGCAAGCTCCACGCCTGTTAAATGTCTGTATGTTATTGACTGTAGACAGAGGTCTCCTCTTTCCTTCGCAGCTTTATTAATGAGAGGCTTGGTGTGACTCATATCCCTTGCTCGAGAGCCACGTACCCTTAATGGATCCGACAGGGACTTACAAAAAATTTGCATCAAATCTATTGCTGAATCACTGCAGGGGTCATCCTAAAAAAAATGTAGAACCGCTATGCGGCTCCGTCAATTTTTTGGGCTATCCTAGGGGGGTCTGGGGGGTCTGGGGGTATGCCCCTCCAGAAAAATTTTGAAAATAGAATGTCTCAGATTGGCTAAAAATGCATTTCACAGCTTTTTTAACACTTTATAAAGAATGAAAATGTGTTGAATGAAACTAGAAAAAACAGCAAAAATCAGTACAATGATAGTACTTAGAGTAGATAGCAATTGTTAAATTGAAATAATGCAAGACTGCCCTTTATAACCCATCACCATGAGCTAAACATCAGAAGGTATCCAAGGTATTTTGAAGTCAGATTTTGTGAATTCGTCTTCAATCTAATCAAGGCCCATCTTGCGTCTTGGAATGCTGTGGTTCTCTACTTACAAGACAACACAGTTGATGCAGCAGTGCGAGGTTTCCTCCAATGGATAACAAGTAAAGGACACCTTGAGCTCACAACGTTTTTGGGTGATGTCCTTTTCGTGTTCAAGCACAGCACTGTCAAAAGCAAATGCAGAATGATCATGCGACACTTATTTCTATGGGTGAGCTAACAAACACTTGTAAAAACAATCTATAAAACCTGCTTACTTCTCCGCTTGAAGGAGGATGGGTTTCAGCTCTATCAGCAGCAGTAGAGGATGATGAAAATGGAACAACTTCCGTGCGAGGAATACAACTCAGTGAAACATCTGGACGAAGGGCACACAATCTCTATGTTACAGTTGCAAGGGATGTCAAGCAATAAAGAATGAAGTGGTGCAGAGTCTTGTTGAATACCTCACCCAAAGGTTTGACATTGATAAGGACGTTTTGAGCACACTGAAGCCCTTTGTTACATTCTCTCAGAACGCCAATTTAAATAGAGTCCATACGTTGTTATGTTCAGACCTGGATCTGGCCTTAATGTCCCTTCAGTTTCAAGATCTCATTGGTTCCTCAAATATCGAGGATTTAAGAAAGCTCTCTCTATCCGATTTGGTAAAGAGACTAGCTTCCTTGCCTGGCATGTTTGAGAATGTCAAAATAGCAATGGCAAGGGTCGTTGCAGCTAAACCCCATTCGTGCGATGTGGAAAGATTAGTAAGTGCTTGTAACCTCATGAAAACGGCATCAAGAAGCTCCCTTGATATAAGCACTGAAAATCTCCATTTATATATCCACTACAACATGCCATCACTGGATGAATTCGATCCAAGACCTGTTGTTGCTGCTTGGCTCAAGAATAAAAAACGACGAAACAAGGAAACCCCAAAGGCAAAGGAACAAAGGTGGTTTAAAGGCATTTTAATGAGGAAAATGATGATAAGCAGTCTACTAAATTAAGCAAACGTAAATTCTGATAAACATAGAGTAAGCATTGCATTTACCAGTCAAGCTTAGCTCTTAGTTTTTCTTCATTTTCCTTTTCTTTGTTTTATACCGACCTCACCTGAGGAATCCGAAATAAAATTTTTAGAGCTGCCCATTTTTTCATTTAGAGTTGCCCAAAATTAAGTTAGAACTGCCTATTTTGGAAAATGGGACGCCTTAGGATGACGCTTGAATCACTGCTAGTTAGCAAAGTATTCTGTAGATTGGGAAGCTGCACTTAGTGTCTTCTTTCTCATATGATGTTGTATGTAGTGTCATTGATCAAATCTTAACAACCCCTTTAGCGAATTCTTATTGTTTCATTTAGATCATGTTTAGGTTGAATACGTCCCTGCATCCCCGAATAAATCCCTCGCACCCCTAATATTTGTTTTTCAAATTAATGTTTTTTCTCTAGAACACTATTGAATTTTGCATAGTAAGTGCCTTTCATGGTGGTGGCTTCAATGACCCAGCGTCTATTCCCACCATGATTAACACAGTAGTTGTATTTTGTTTACTGTTGTTTTAATTCATTATGAAAAAAACATATTTAAATCTCTTTTGTCAAGCTCTAGAGCTGATTGAAAAAACAGTTTAAGGGAAATCCTCAATATTTCGTGACTAACTTGGTTTAATGTATGGATACTTATCCCTAGGAAGAGCATCACTTCCGATGAAATAGAAAACCTTTACGGCAGAAGTGCTGGAAATGAAATCTATGACATCAAACTTGGTGATAGCAAAATGTTTCGCAGATTTGCCTACAAAAGTTTCACATACACCGCGTATAACGCCTTTATAAGGTAAGCCACTGCTAGATAGATCAATGATGTGTAATCGATATGTTGCATTTACGATGGATGTCAGGGACCATCCATTATTTATACCCCAGGCTGGCGCCGGAGAGAAACAAAACCTTGATGATATCTTACAAATTGAAAACGCCTTTAAAATTGGGAACGTAATAGAACCCTTTCATAATTACGTCAGTTGTTTAGAAATTCAGCTTGAAACAACCTTAGCCTCAACATGATGTGTTGCGAAATCCCAAAGCATGCACTGCTTTTAAACTCACAAAGCAATTCCAATTGTTGCTAGATTTGATGCACGCTTTGGGAATTAGCTGCACATCATGTCGAGGTTAAGGTTGTTTCAAGATGAATTTCTATAGAGATGACATAATTGGGACAGGTGTCTATTCCACAACTAAAACAGAATTCAGTAAGTCTTACTTACTCTTAGTAATTTGGGCATAATTTTCTTCAAATAACTTTCGACCCAAGCCCTTGAACAAAGAGATTTTCACCCAAATTTTAAAGAAGTCAGAAAAAAGATCACCCAACCAATTTCTCGCCGGTGCCAACATGCAGGACAAGTAATGAGCAGTCTTTTAGATTAGTAGTACCTATCTCTTTCCTATTTAAAGGAAACATGGTATTTATAAAGGCTGTGATATTTCTTGCTTATAGACAGGTTATATTTCATGATAGGAGAGGCTGAACTTGTTGGGTCCGAACCAACATGCATGATGCTAAAATAGATGGTATTCTTTCGCTGGATTTTGTTTAGGATAGAAGCATAAAACTCGGTAGTTGAGAGTACAGCCGTAAATGTATGCAAACACTAAATGTCAGTCTCAGCTAACGTGAACGTAAACGGCCCAACGTTATAACAAAAAGACTAGAAATAAGGTTTCTGATAACAAAAGGATTGAGATTTTACGTGTGGAAACTAGTGCTCAGACATCTAGGGTTATAGGTCATAGGTCATATATAATTTGATTCTTCAGAGATTTCGAGAGTGGTGCTATTTGTGTGATGGATATGAATAACTGTTGATTTTAAAGTATGGCCTGATCATTCAGCGGTAAGAATATCGATGCATGAGGTCGAAGGTCAAAGGTTCAAGTTCAAAGGTTCAAGTTCTCCTCAGTTCGTGTCATTTCTTATGATGTATAATGTCTATTGTTACTAACTTTTTCGAAACTATTTTCATATTCTTAGGTATGGAGTAACCCTGATGGGTGTAAGACGTCAACCTGAAGGATCGCCTATATTTCTAAATCCTGGACCAAGCTTCAAACTAGCTTGGGACGACACTTTGTTTTACATAGCAATAACAAGTGAAGAAGACATGGCGCTGGAAGAACTGAAGAAAGGAACAAACAATGCAAAAACTGCTACGAAGAAGACCAAGGCAAACAATATATTGAGCCGACAGAGTCAATGGGGAAGTTTCACGTCAGTAATCGATACAAGTGAAGAAGAAAGGAACTTGGGAAATGGTGCGTTTACATGCATGTTGATGTTCGTTACATTGATATTCATGTTCACTTAAAGGCTCGCTTTTACGCCCATCTTCATGTTTATCTTGATATCAAGTTTATATTTATGTTCACATTTATGTTCACATTTCTGTTTATGCGTTAAGGTTCATGTTCACCCTCCAGGCTCGCTTTCACGTCCATGTTTGTTTTCATCTTCATAGCCACGTTCAAATTCTTTCTGTTTGCATGTTCATGTTTGCATTAATGTTCACCTTCAGGCTCACGGTTACGTCTGTGTTCGTGTTCATCTTGATATCCAAGTTCACATTCTTGGTCGTTGTGTTTTGTTTCACCCTTTGGCTCACTAAACGTTTATGTTCACGTTTAGGTCATACTCATTTACGTTATTCTCGTTGTTATACACGTTCGTTCAAATTTGTGTTCATATTTGCTGAAGACAGTTCTCTTCATTTCAGAAATTGGAATGAAGCGTACATTGGGAAATTCAAATGGCTGTGCTGTTCATGAAAGTGAGGTTGGCTCGCAATCACCTTGCTCTGTACGAGATTTGAAGATGGGAAGCACAAGTGACTTCAACGAACTTCCTGTTTCAGAATTATCAGAGGGACTAAGTGAAACTGATGTTGCTGAATTAGGCATTTCATCTTTTCAGAGCATTCCTAAGTAAGACTTTTGTTATCTCTTGGAGGGGAGGGAGTTGCTCAACTTATTTTCATATTCGATGTGCTACTGTTATGGCGGGGCCCAGATGATAGCTTTTCGTGCTGAGGGTACGAGTTTTCAAGATTACTAGAAAAACTTTAATATGATTATTAAAATAAAAAATGTTAGCTTTTTGTAGTGAGGGACGAGATTTCAAGATTATTTGAAAAACTTCAATATGGTTTTTGAAATCAATTA
This sequence comes from Pelagia noctiluca, assembly GCA_963924455.1. NCBI lineage: Eukaryota > Metazoa > Cnidaria > Scyphozoa > Semaeostomeae > Pelagiidae > Pelagia > Pelagia noctiluca. Next base: position 13,433,566 of record OZ004316.1, on the reverse strand, counting down.
AGTTTCTTCAAATGGGTTTAGAATATGTTGATATTTTTACGAATGGGGTACCAAAATCTTGAAATTCCGTTCATGTGTATCGGTTCTCAATAAAAATTTCAGATTCACTTTGAGTCCAGTTCATATCAAAGTACCCAACCAGGTTTATCGTTCATTGTTCTACATCCCACATTATTCTATCTTTTTAATAGATCAAATTAAGTAGTGAATTCTGGATCATTGTTTATATCATTTTGTGTGGTAATTCATTGTTTTGTTTTTCCAGCTATGTCATTGGTGTACCGCCAGTCACTCCGTACGTTGGAAGGAGTCCTTTGAAGTGTCATTTACTAAAAGAACCAAAACCGTTTTGCTGTATGGAATTAAACAAGGTAAGCGGAGGTTTCAGTTTGTCATGAAATGCATTTAAAAGATAGAATAAATAATTTTGAAATAAAACTACTGCACTTTTCTACCAAGAGTTTGTGTTTTGGGCTGATTAGCTTAAAAGATGTCTGAGAAAACCGGAGGTGTAAGGGTTATTTTTCCGATATCAATAGTAGGGGGCTGGAGGCCTTTTTAAATACTGTAACTTAACTTTATGGACTTATAGATATCTATGACCCCTTCTATTATCATCTTTTATTTGAGATCTTTTGGTAAAATCTCAGCATCGATTTGTTATGCATGATATTTTCGTTCACACATTACACTCTTTTCTTTTTATAAGAACCAGTAAAATTGATTTGAAGCTGGCTGTTATCAAATATTCCTCTATTTTCAGGCTGAAATGTTCTTAAATTGTTCTTTCTTTTACAACAGTAGGGAAGCCTTTTTGCTATCAGTAGTGTTAATTGTTGCAAAGTTTGACTCTCTTGACCATCTGACATTATCTGTGTTCTGCAAATCTGCTTGTTTTGTAATTATTTCTCAGTGTTATGGTTTTTTCATAAAATTTCCATGTTGAGCCAAAAATGGTCAGCTTCGGTTTGTTCTTAGCTTGTTCTTAAGTTTTGGCCAAATTTGAGGATGGTGTACTTATAAAATTGTTCTTATAAAAGAAAAAGAGTGTGAATCGTTTTAATGTTATTGTTTGTTCTCAAGTGACCCGTCAATATTTCAAAAACATAAGAAAATTGACTCTTGTATTTACCTTTCTCCTTCTAGATATGTAAAGTGCATAAACTTCATGACAAAGAAGAGAGGACGAAGGCTTTATCTGGTGGTGTTATAGTCACATGTCCGGGTGCGGGAGCTGGCTTGTACAACTTCATTCTTCCTCTTCGTGCTTATTACAGGCCAAAATGCTCCCTCAACCCTCTTATCATTTTACTCAATGAAAGGTATGTCTTGAAATTCTGCATTTTGTTCGGTTTTTATTTTCCTGACATACTATTTTGATGAGTGTCAAACGGAAAGCTTCAGTAGTAATTATGTTTTGCCATGTTTCGGCTTATTCTCACAATCCTCGTGTTTTACTTAAGTGAACGGAACCATCTTTCCCCAATTATTGATTTCCAAAGCATTTTCAAATTGCTGAGTAAAGGACGAGCTCGTTGTTTTAAGAAGGTTTACAGCTATTTCACTTGTTTTCATTTCTCAACTGTGAGTTTTGACTTATACAACGGATAAGAACGGTTCTGCTGAACACAGGAACGCATGGTACCAGCAGAGAATAAGCATTGAGATAATGCTAGGCTCCTTCTCAGCCTTAGCTTTTTGCTGTATAGCACATTTGCTAAGGCAATTGGTTTCTAACCAAGGGTTGTGAGTTCGATTAGTACCACTTGCGAGGTTTATGGCATTCTATTTTAGTTTTGGGAATGCCTCAACTGTGAATGAGACCTGGAATTTGATAAGTCATAAAGTTTGACTGCTATTTCTTTACCCTGTAAGGAAATTTAGTATATGTAAATAGAGGTTTATGTAACAAAGGTATACCGTCTTTTCATTACATTTTATCGGTTTTTGCCAATTTCAATAACATATATTTCTTCTTTTAGACCCTCGCCTTCATTTTATGAAGCTGTCTGCTCCTTTCCACTCTTGTATTTCATGGTTGGGTCTTTCAAAAAGTAATTGAATTCCTTTAATTCATTATTTCCCGTTATTGTATTATATAAAATTGAAAAATGTTTCTGAAGTGGAATATTCTATTACGGTAAAAATATCTTTTGAAAATCGGGGGTTCTAAATTTCCCATTGCCGCTTGTGGCAACTGATTTTTTTATTTCTTGTTTTTTGCTGCACCTGGCCCGTATGAGTTTATGTTTAACGCCATAGTCAGCGAAAGGTAACAAAAGGCTTATTTCGAGAAGGGGCATGGTACCATACACTACCTCACTAGTTATATTAGTATAAGATGTTTTAGTTTGTTTTTGTCCCCATTTGTGCTATAGAAATTTTCAAATTAAAAACTGCTCCTCACTGACCCATCGTACTTCAACCCTTCAATTCTACATAAGTTCAACACAAGTTGGTTTGAGCCCAAGGCCTCCCAGAACGTGCTTCCGTACTAAGCAAGCAATGTTACGTACCGACAGGCCTACGTTTGAAAACTTCTCAGGTGACAGCATGCCAAGCAATGTTACGTGCCAAATATTCTTGCGTTCTCAGCAATGCTATTTGCCAACTTGTTTACGTGCCAAAACATTTTACATGTAAAGAAGCAATGTTGCATACCAACATGCCTACGTGTCAAAACTTCTCATTTGCAACGACGTGCTAATCAATGTAACTAATATTTCTGAAGAATAACTTGACTAACTATTTCTAGTGTTGATGACTTGCTACAAGCTGGCGTGCTGGATGCTGAAACGATAGTTGTCACAGATCAGCTGCAGTCAATGGAAGGCATTTACCAAGACGAGGAGTATATGGCTGATGCTTACACCATTGTTGGTGTACAGACGATATACAGGTATCCCATTCTTCTTAGCACTTGTGAAATATTTTTATTAGATACTGGTCTTAAAGTACTTTGCCTTTTCATACGTCTTGGCTATTTTGATAGTTGCTTGAAATAAGACACGAAAAGCAAAACCAGACAAGATGGTAAAAAGTAAGCAAGGTAAAAAAGGTAACAATATGAAACAATCATAAATGATTTACAGTTGAAATGAGGATTCAAAATGTTTGATATGTAAGCGTCAGTATTGAACTAAAGACCTTAGTATTACGGAAAGCACGCTCTACTAGCCGAGCTAGCCAGCCCTACCAATGGTCAAATTAAACTTTGGGGTCTTTTTCCCCCTATTCTTTTAGAAAACTGTTCTGTGAATATTTGAGCATCTCTAGTTAGTACGTAAAATACTCCGTTCCCCTAATTGATACAAAATGTTCCAATTTATTACCTCATCTTGTGCTTGTTTCCATGCCACTAAAATAAACTGAAGAAATTTTTTTTCAAATTACATATTTATGATACATTTCTTTTGACTCTTCTCTTGTATTATCATATTCTCAAATGTTTCGATATTCGTTTCAGATTATTTCCGAAAGTTGAGTTGATCGTCGAACTCACACACTCAAGCAACATGAGATTCATGAAGTTTGATGTTCCTTGTTTAACTTTACCAAAGAAGAAGGAAACCAATAAAAAAAGTCTAAGAAAAACATTTAAAGTAAGAACACATGAATTATACCTAAATATGAATTTAATTGCTCAATTTTTGAGAAGCTGTTACCAATGTGTATCTAGTAACATTCAATGTAGCAATCTTCAGAGAAAAATCCTATTCTTCCTTACAAAGTTATCATTTTACCCTGAAACGCTGGCCTTACGATCATGTTACCCTTGCGAAAGAAGCTACGCCGTTTTCCTAGTCTCTGCTGCTCAACTATGGGGCATGATCTGCATGATACATTCTCTGTATCTATTTAAAAGTCTCTGCATGCTTATCTTTCATTCAATAATTTCATCAAATCTTAATGCTATAACCTTAAACCAGGAAAAATCTAAACAAATCACAATAGTTCGTTGCTAACTCGCAGCTAAGGAGAATAGTACTACTTCAGTTTAATTGGATACAATCTAGACAAAAACGATTACCTGTTTTTAATTCTGTTTTTTCATAAAGCAACGTCGAAGGGAAATAAAGTCACAAAATGATCATCTGGATTATCTATTTCGTGGTCCATTTGCCGCTGGAAATGTGTTTAGTGCGAGTATGATTGACACTTTGCTGTATCAGGTATGTTTTCACTTTTTGATTTGTCTCTCTTATTTATGTATCTGCGAGTAGAATAAGAACTTATTTGCTGTTGCACTTAGACGAGATTATTATTTAACGTCAGCCCATGAAGAGTACAGTGGAATCTCGATATAACGAATCCTGGATAAAACAAACTTCCTGGTACAGCGAACTCCCGATGCAACGGATAGTTTTCTGGCTCCCTTGAGAGTTTGTTATAACTGAATTCCACTGTATAACTTCAATTGATGCTACTTTGTCAGGTATACTTACCTTGGTTGATTTATGTCTCTAATCCCTTTAGTTCTCTGGCAAATCTGCATTTCATGTTCCTTCGATCGAGGAGATTCCTATAAAAAGAGCTCTGATTTGTATGTGCCTTGAACTTTTTTGCATCTGTATCCAGATATCAGTGTTTAGCATAAAATACAGCATCGGCAAATAGTTCTCTTTCTATGATCAATAGGGTTGCCTACTAGTGATCCTGTATTGACGCATACCTGCATCTTTGAAACTCTAAACGGTTTATTAGAGGGTCAAGTCGATAAATCCCTATGAGTATTTATTATCAGTACTTCTTGCAAGGTCTTGTACTTCCTGTGAACCAGTGCAACAGCCTATCAAGATTAGAAAGCTACCATTTTGAATTCTTCAAAAAAATTGTTTTTCTAAAATGACCTGGTAACCGTTACCTATGTCCCTTACCTTCTTTCAAACTTAAGTTGGGTACTCCATCACAAGATTATTTAGGTTTAAGTTCAATAAAACGTAATTTATGTCACACGTGGTTGATACCGTTATTAAATGCCAGTCATTCATCCGTAAAGTAGCTGTATAAGTAAGATAATACGAGAGCCGAATTTCTTAAGCCTATAAAATATACTTATAAGTATAAATCTTCATCAGTAAGCTCTGGTAAGTTAAATCATGAAGATCAAATCGAAACTTTTAAGAAGAATGGTCCATTTTTGAATTAGTCGTAATATGTAAAAATGACTTGAATGTTCAATCGTGCTCAGTTTTATCATCATTGTTTGATTTCCAAATTTTATTCGTTTGAAATATTTTTGAAATAAATCTTTTAAAATTCATGCATTTTCTATTCATTGCCAATGAAATGCTCATAGACTCATAATATCAAAATTATTGCGTTGTAGACATTCCTAAAGGATTATATGATCCGATTAATAGCCTTGCTGCTTGGATGCGAACAAAATGCTGAATCTGGCTTTTTAGACTCGGTTAGTGATTTCTTTGATACTGTTTACTGCTTTTTAGTGTTGATGATTTTCATGTGTTTAAAGCTCGACAACTTAGCTTAGGAACAAGTAAATCATCATAGACCAAATCAACTATTGCTGTTCCCAAATATACCTATTGCTAATATTCATTTAACTCTTGAGAAATGATTGCTTTGCTGTTAGATTCAGAGCCTGCATTATCTTTTCCGTTATTCTAAACACAGATAGCAAAACAAATGTATGAAGAATTGATAATAAGAAGGGGCCTTTTTAAACTACGGCCATCTTTGAATTTGAAGATCGGCGTATTTAGATACAAGATAAAAACTGAAATGGTATAAAAAGGTATCAACTAAAACGACATTGAATCAATTTATTTCAGGAATCATCAATTTTACTCAATAATTCTTTATACATTTTTTTTTAATGCTGCCTCTGTTCTAAATAGCTGAAAGTTTTAGACTACGTCTACACGGTAGCGGAGCAAAAAGATGCGGATCATAGTTATTCGGATCATCCTCCCGTCTACACGGTGCCGGATCAAAGCGGATACGCTTCTGTTCTTATTTCTCATCGCGTGCTTTGCTATTATAAAACGACCTCGTAATGAATCTGAACTAAATTAGTGCGGATTATTTGCGTCTACACGCGGCAGAGCAGAAGTGATCCAACACAAAAGTGATCCGAACGAAACTAGTTCGCTTTCAGAGCAGGATCAAAATTGATGCGGATAGCGGAGCAAAAGTGTACTGGAGCACTTCGTGTTTGTATAGACGGGAGGCTGATCCGCATCAATTTTGTATCGGATCAAAATTGATGATCAGAATGATCCGTTACCGTGTAGATGCAGTCTTAGAATTCTGGTTGCTATAATCATTATTTTTTCGTATTTTATTTTTAGTATCAAATAACTGACAGTCATATGTGGATAAAGAATTATGGTCGTTTGTTTCAAAGACTGAGCAATACGACCTATGACATTCCAATCGGATTGTATCGCAATGTGAAGGTAAGTTTGTAATATCTTTCGTTGTTGAAATTCTTCACTCTCGCTATTCAAATACGGATGAATAGTCTTGAGGAGTTATACTTGCTGACAACTAAAGCAAATTGTATATCTGCTGAAAGAATAAGCAGCTATTTTAGAATAATTTTAATTTTAGCTTTGACGAAATATTTTGCATGGTATGAAATGTGCAAGAAAATCAATAGCAATTTGTCTCGAAGAGGGTATAAAACTACCAAAATTAACGGGCTAAATCTTATATAACTGTTGTTAAGCTGCAGTCGTTGATATTGGTAGGTGGGCGGTTCCAAAAGGCTTTTCCATATCATGCTTTTCGTGCAATAAGATCCCTGTTCAGAATCTTAATTAGTCTATAAACATTTCTCTAAACGTTTCCAAAATGTTGCTATCGCTTCTTTCTATTTAATCTCAAGAATTAGTTGATGAGCTTGATTTCAAAATGATAGCATTTCTCGAATCTTAGGGTGCTCATAAAGATGAATATTGTGAAAGGGTGCCAGAATTTGATGATATCAATGGCATGGTTACGAATCGCTTGAGGCGACTTGGCCTGAAAGGCGAACGTGAGTATTTCGTTAAATTTTGGGTGTCTCGTCCGGATGCTTTGGGTCCAGGGCGAAATAGGGGTGAATGTGAAAACTCTTTAAGGTATCGATATATATGCCATGCACATAAGGACCTTTGGAGTCAGCTGAAAAGCACTAATCAAAGCAGTGCCAATCTTAGTCCTTGTCTCCTTTTTCCTGGAGTTACAGAAAGCTGGCTGGGGAAAAAGTATCTCTTCATACCTCATGTATCAGGTCTGAGTGTGGGCTTGAGCTCGTGACCCTTTGTGACCCGTGAGCAAGGACTGAGTGATTTAGCCACTCAGCGATCCCCTGGTTACAAGAATGTGCCAATCATCATAGAGTTGCTGAGCTATCGATTAAAGTTGTTTGTTATGCCTCCCAAATCAATTTTATCATCTCATTTTTGCAATTTACAATGCGAATAAATCATTCCGATATATAGTCCGTTTGCAATAATGGTGCTCAATGCTATCAGCTAAGCTTTCCATAGAAAATAGAGTAAAGAGCAAGCTTTATGCTGTTACTCAAAGTTTCATGCTTAACGCAGTTTTCAGACAGAAATATCACAGAATTAATGATATCAAGTAATTTTGCTTGATTTTTCCTTCACAATTCAAACTGTATTTTACCAATAAAATGAAATACCTTTTTCAGATGATTTGTCTTACAAACAAGGAAAGTCGTATGCATTAGTTAATCCTCCACCGGACTTTGAATTAGAAGAGGGTGATATCATGTGAGTATGAATAATCTTTCAAATATGTTTCTGCTTTTTGTTTTTAACAGTGGGTTAATCACACAGTATTGGCCAAATTGGAAACCCCTCTCTAATATAAAACATGATGGAGTTTGGGAAGAAGCAGGATTTGGAAAATTAATCGAGATCATTTGTGTTAATGAAAATGACCTGAGACTTCAACCCACGATCTCTAGATGAGTACTAATCTATTTAAAGAATAGCTTGAGCACTGATCTTAAAATAAAGACTGGATCGAACAACTGTTGTTCTGTTATGAAGTCATTGGCGGCCATATTAGTAGGTCAAATTCAATACATTGAGATTCCACTAGGGGCTGCTCTTTTCTTTGATGATTGTCGGAACGTTCATCACAAGACTGAATAGTTGTTCAGCTTTTGTTTGCAAAGAATATAGGCAATATAATTACTTTGGCAGCTATATTGGGAGGCCAAGTACAAGCCGGAGCAATTGGCTTCAATATTTGAATCGAGAAACAGTAGAATGCTCGATGCAGTCTTTATTCTGAGATCAGTGGATGATTTGTTTTGATGTCCATATTAATACGATTACTTCTTTGATGAGTATCAGACGCAAAACTCTAGGGGTTATTATCTTTCGTTATTTTTCTGATTTCAAATTGATTTTTAATCTCATAATTTATTATATATTATATTTCTATGTAGATATTTGTTTTCTTTTAGCTATGTGATTCGAAGATCACCATCGCTCTCGAACACACTGACACAAGTCTTGCCTCCAGAAATGGCAGCAACAACCTCCTTATAAATGCAAGTATGCAAGTGGCATTCAAATCTACTCTAATACTGGGATTGGTATGTTTTAACTACCTTACATGGTATTGGTTATTTGCCTCAGTTGGTATCTCAATTTGGCAACTCTGTGAAGCTACTAAACGGTTAATTAATCTTCTCCTTCTCATTGCAATCAGACCCGATAGCTATCTGTAGCAATCGTAGACTTAGTCTAGATGTCTGGATCTACCTGGACTTGCTGCTACTTCCCAGGCCTTAATCTTGCCTCTGGATAATCAGAGTCCTTCGGAGTTTACCTAAATCCAAATTTTAGATAATAGTAAGGAAGACTGAGGAATATGATTACGTTTCCATTAGTGAAGGGGTAGTTAACAATAATGAACACATGAAGCCAGACCCCCCATAGGGTGAGAGAGTGTTCTACATACTAATTTATCAACCCTTATCGACCTTTAGAGACTAATTTTGAGCCACTTATTTTGGACCATTTCCTTGTTCAGAACCGTTCAAGCACGAAAGAGCTATCGTTGCCTTTCGCCTATTATATTTAGATTTACCGGGTGCACAATATTGTTAATCCTGAACTCGACAATTATCCGGGAACAATGCATTAATTAAAATTTTTCTAATGAATTTAATTTGGAGATATAGCTAATAAATAGATAGAAAATTCAATTTATTCTAATCTTTGAGTTACTGTACCATAACTTCTTCTCATTTAATAGAAATAGAAGAAAATATCTGGTTTTGCTTTGCGCAGAATTCTAATGTAACTTAATAATTATCATGGGTATTTTGTTTTAATATTCATGTTAATGCAATTCCTAAATGAAAGAATTAGTTCTCTTATAGGTTTTTAGCTTCGACTTAATTCGGTTTTATATTTGAAGGTGGTAGGATTAGCCTCAACCACTTGAAATCACATGAATGGAAAGATTGAATGTAATAATGTACTAGAAATGACGTACGTATCTTTAAAGCAGGATGCTGTAATTCTAGAATGGGAGAAGATAACTTTCAAATAGGTAAGGGTACTTTGAAATGGAATACAGTAATTCTAATATGAGGTGGGGTGACTTTGAGATGAGGTGGGTGAGTGAGGTAGGTGGGTGAGTTTGCTATTTGCAAGTGAACTTAAGCTTTATCTTCTAATCTAGGCAGCAAATGACACCCATGCCCCTAGTCATGTACGAGATATAAATGATACTGCAATTAATTTCTTGAGATCTTGGAGAGTACCTCTCGGGATATTCTAAAATTCTTTGGGATTTTAAAAGCTTCTCAAGAATTGCAGGGTCTCTACAGATTTTTGAGGAGTTCCTTGGCATTAAGAGGGGATCCTCGCACCCTTCAATCATGCATGTGTCCCCAACTAGTGGGCTATTACTCTTGAGACCCATCTGGAATCTTTCTAAACATGTGACTTGAATTAAAGGTTAATCTATAAACTTGTAGTCGTGTAGTTATACAAATATTAGTTATGATTAGACCTTTAACAAAGGGCTGTGCCCATGAGAATAGGGCTGGCCACTCTCTTACGTTGTATAGCCAATAATTTGTTGCAGTTTCTTTTTGATTTATAGCTCAACACTTTTAACTTCTCATATTGAGAGGAAATCTAAGAAAGGAGGCTCTACAGACAAATCCCAGGATCAACAAATGACAGCCTAGTGATTTTTATTTTCTGAAAAGGTTGTACCCATTAAAATCAAAACATATTCCTGCTAATCCAATGAGCAATTCCAAAAAAGACTTTTGAAGGAACATGCCAAGATAAGTCTTTTAATTATCTTTATATTTTGTTATTCATCTCATTGAAATGCTTTTTAATTCACTCCCTAACTTAACCTTAACAGAATACCAACTTGTTTAATCATCTATCTGAATCAAATATCAAATTATCTAAAATGCGTTGAATTATTAAGTAGCAATTGACAATTCAAAACAAGTCGTTTACTCTTGTGACCTGGTCACCAACAGAAGCCATTGATATAAGACAGTGAAGAGGCAATAGAAAGTCAATAATCCAAAATTATGGTAAGGAAACTCTGGTGGATGCCAGATGGTTTTAGTTCTATCATGACTAAGGATCTGGTTATATCCTGAAATCTTCGTGTGGTGATCAAACCTGTTGAATTTCCTGTCATGTAAATTCTGACTTGTTAATGTTGTACAATAAATGCAACTAAATAAAGCTAGACCTTTACCAGTTTCATCCTGTTTCTTGTGTGATCATCTTTAAGTCTACTCCCTCCCTACTGTGCTCTTGCTAGCTTTGTTGGTCAACTGGTATAGGCAGTAGACTAATTAATAGGTAGATGTCATGTAAGGCTTGCTTCATTCACGACATCCAAAGGACCTTCTACATTGTAAAGACAAATATCGCATTCAACTTGTAATCAAGGCCGTACGCAGAAAATTTCTAGCGGGGGGGCAAAATCCCTTTTGAAGAACTTTTTGAGGATATCCTCTATAGGAAAGTATATGCTTTTAGGTTTTTTTGCGGGGGCAGCAGCCCCCCTTGCCCCCCCGCTGCGTACGGCCATGCTTGTAATCCCAATGCAATGCAACGACTCTTCTTTGTGATGGGACAAATTCTTATTTTGATTCTTTTACATGGAATAAGACATATCCAAATCATACTATCAAATGTTTGATTCATATAACCAGAACGAGATGTCATTTTATTCATCGTCTTTGTCCGACATGGAGAGGTTGAAAGTTTTTGACTGAGCGTTACTAGAATATTTTTCAAGAGCCTTTTCATAGATATTATGCGACAATACAATACATTTAGAAAGTAGTACGATTTATTTGACACTTTAAAGTGTTTTAAAACGTTAATGTATATTGTTGAAATTAATATATTAGTGAACGTTTATTTATAAGCATTCAAAATGCATAACTGTACATTAAAATTTTATTGTTAGTAATTAACTAACGAAGATGATTTCTGTTTTCATTTTTTCCTTTCCTCAGATCGAATAGATTTTTCGGATTTAATTCTGACAAATTGTAGAAAAACAAATGAATTTTTTGACGGTCAAACGTCTAGTTTGAACCAAGGTTAATCACCCGTGTACGTTATTGTTGATTGCCATTGGCAGAGATTGTATTCTTACTGTTATTGAAAATGGTCGGCAGTTCAGGTTAGGCACATAAGCTTTAAGCGTTGGCCGGAATCAGACCACACTTCGAGCTTGCAGACTAACAGCATGGCAGCGACTTGTTAAAATACCCTCCCTCCTTTCCCTGGGACTGGCTATCAAATAGGAAGAACATAGGAGCTCTTTTTAGCTAGTTAATCATTATTGCCTAACCTTTCTTGTTTTCCTGCTGGTAACGTTTTTTCTATCCCCTCAGTTCTCACCGCATTTCTTTTCCACGGTTGGACGTGTGCATGGTTACCAACCTGAAAAGCTCGTTTTGATCAGGCAGTAGTGGGCAGCATGACTTGAGAGCCGGGGACATTGGGGTATTCACTAATTTTGGTGGCTATAGGGGCTGGAAATTCTTTTTCCTTTCTCCAAGCACTGGCCTTTGTCCTCGGGAGGTATATGCTCTGTCGAGGTCTTTGGAGAATACTCAGAGTGGCTATTTGCACAAAGCCTAACTTCCTGATATGGGTAACGGGATAGGGATTAACTTTCCCTATGACGCCTAATTCCTTGCCCCTACTTTTTTAATTTGTGGAAGTGATTTGAGTTTTCCAATTAAAGATAAACCTTTCGACTCCTATTTGTTCGGTAATGATTTATTCAACTCATGAATTCTAGAAGAAATGAATCCAAACATTCCAATTATTCTGTTGTCAAAGACCTCACTTTTCTGAATCCATTAAAACTTCAAATTTGATAAAACCAAACAAGTCGGAAATTTCACCAAAATAACACCAAAGTTTCTTGATCGGCACTTAGCAGAGTTAGAAATAAGTAAACGTGTTTTGAACCCTTATTTGGATCGATATAAGCTAATGTCGACTAAACTGGATTGCTGAGTGGTCTATTTGGATCCACTATTTAGTTTAAAGATCATTTACTTTGCCTGGCAAACTAATGTAACAGTTAATAACGCTTCGCTATAAACTAAACAGTCTCTGATCGGTGAAGAACTTCAGACTAGCAAGAGAAATTTAATGTAATAGCACGATAAGGATGATAATAATGAAAGAAGTACATCAGAAATAGAAAGAGAACGAAACCTAACGAATCGCTCCTGTAGCTGAAATTAGCTTTGATGTTTCCAATTATAGACGGAGCCCTCTTGAACAGATATTTGCTTGGAATTAATCTAATTCAATCGCTCTTTCAAACGAACCTGAAAAGGAGCTTTTGTTTGTAAGCTACTGTACTTGCCTTGAATGCACGGTCAATGGGTAGCTGCCTAATTCAATCAGGTTGGTTTTCGACAACTTTCAATTGAATCACCCGTTTACGTATTAACATGTTCACTGAAAGCCTTGAGCAAGTGCGCGTAAGGCCAGCGGGTGAGACGGAGCAAGGAAGCAGATTTTCACACGCCAAACAATTCAATAATCGCAATTTATGTCCCATGTTTGGGCCTACTTATCGAAAAACTGGCTGGAAATTGCCGAGTGTCAGATGAATGAGTTAATTGGAAATATAAAGGTGAGATGGTATTATTGTGAATGTTGTTTTACTCTGAATCTCAGAGTTTGGATCGGAAGAATAACAGGAGTAATATCGGTTGATTGAGCAGCTACTTATTCGTTTGTATTCGAAATTAAAGGGAAATATTAAGATATAACTTTTTAATCACGACTTTTCAGATGGAATAATTCTGAGTTGGCTATTAAGACATTGTAGGCAAAGGCTTTTACGATGTGTTTTCAAAAGTAGCTACTTTTGATACCGCTCGATACATTTGCTACAATTGTATCGCCACTTCTTCCAAGCAGTTTATTATGCAGCCTATTACAATTAGGAAGCACGGTTAATGTTGCTTTTTTACTAAATCTTCAATATATCACAAATGATTCAAAATACTCCTAAGAGAAAACGTTAGCAGCAAAATGTTTTAAGCAAGTAAATGGTTTACACCCAGCCTTTGTTTGCTTTGTGTGAACATGATTTTTCTTCTCGATGTAAAAATGGGTTCAGGTGACCTTGGAAATGTTTTTCTGGCCTCAACTTGCTGAGAATGAGTCTACAAATAGAATTAGTATTCGGGTTCGTAGATGGATTTTGGATTTAACCTGAAAACCCCATATTGAAAAATAACTTATTCAAGACACTGATTGAGGACACTACCCTAGAATTGGGCGTATCTACGGGCTATCTGTGCTTATTTAGACATGGGTATGGACAGGACATGACAGTTACAATTTTCTGTCTTTTAAATGATATCATAGATTATTCCATCTATCAGTCTATCATAAATCTACTCTGTTGTCCTTCCTGATGTTTTATTGTACTACAGTTACTCATTGCTCGTTTGGTTTCCCAGCCATGTCCAAAATTTGTATACACTAAAGACAGGTCGTCTAGCTTTCGATGTCAAAACTATCTTAAGGCTATAAACAGTTTTCAAGTTTTTTTCTTAGACTACATGACAGGGGTAATGGTTTCCTAAATTTGAGTTTTCTAGAGGATCTTAAGAATGTTTTACGCTTTACTAAGTTTCTCCCTCTACTGCCAAGCCCGGATCCACGGTAGGGTGTAAGGGGTGTACGCTCCCTTCTGTTTTAGAAGAAAATAAATATGATTTACTCAATAATGCACAATTTCGTTGGATACTATCCTTAGATATTTGTGTTAACCCCCTTTTTACGATGCAGAATCCGGTCTTGACAGACACGGATCACGCGATGGTGGTCAGGCCCGGATCCAAGAGGGGCGTAAGGGGCGTACGCTAGAAAGTTAGGGCGCCAGCCTATTTCGGTAGAAAAACAATACAATTAGCTTGATAATATCCAATTTCCTTTAGACTATCCTTTGATATATGTGTTACGCCCCCTTTCTGTGGGTGCTGAATCCGGCCCTGGTGGTGACTGGTTTGTTGTGTGAAAGCCGCCTGGAAGTGGACGTACGGGTTTAAGCGATATAGGCCTAGTAACATGATATATATTGCTCTGGAAAACTCGGTCTGGATGCGGGCCTGCCTGACTTCTTCGTAAGTGCGTTCGTAAGTCTTCGTGAGGGTGTTCGTAAGTCTTCGTAAGGGCGTTCGTAAGTCTTCGTAAGGGCGTTCGTAGCTCAGATGCTCCTAGCGCCGATTTGTCGGACAATACAACACAGGGATACGATGCGATCAAGCAAGAAGCTGCTTTGTGTTTTGCACCATTTTTGAAAGCACTTTTTTGAAAATGGAAGACGGAAGCCTTTCCCATCGTAAGATCATGGGAGCCATTTTGTTGTGGCAAAGCTTAAAACTGTCAAATCTGCACAACAGAAACATTTTTCCGCTGATAGTTCCACCACTTAGAAAAGAAAAATGACATAGGTAACGTATAGAATTGAAACGAACAAAGAAAACAGCAAATAGATCTAGGCAGCTTTGATAGGCTTAGGCCCTATTTTATTAGAAATAGAGCCCAACAATAGGCCTAACTAGTTGTAGTAGCTAGTAGTTTGTGAGCATGCAAACTAAATAATGGTTTAACCATAAGTGTATCAGTGTCCAAGTTTTGGAAAAGCTTTTTAATGTTACATAATATCCATTTGAATGATGATATCAATTATTGAATCATCATTTATAGGTGTCAAATGAGTAGAAAATAGATGGAAATAAATCTTAATTTCAATGGTTCAATCTCCTTAATCATTTTTATTTACTTTTGCAATGATACAGTATATGGGTGTGCCTTTGAAAATGAATCAAATGCAAGTGACTTAAGAGCAAGTCAATTAAATCTTTTGCAATGAATAAATTTTTTGTCAACCTTATTTAATCTAAATTTCAATAAATTTTGTAGTTCCACAGATGAAACTGGCAAGTGATTGCTGCTGCATTTGCTTTGTTTTTCTATTAACAATAATCACGCAAGTGTGGCATTGCAATGGCTCTGCTCGATCACATGTAAGTTTGTTTGATACTCACTTGATACCACTACTCACCCCATTTTTTAAAGCGACCATGTTTTTCATTGCCCTGTTATCACCTTTTGATCTTTCAACTATCTTTTAACTTTTGTCAAAGTTTAAGGTTTTTTTAAGTTTCCAAAATTATATTAATCATTATTCATAAATCAATGGATGGAAACTTCAGTGGTGGTACTAAATGGAGACAGCTCTGTCAGACAATGTTAGCCCCCTGTCCGAGAATGCTTTCCCCTACATCTGAGTATAGTTAATACTCCATTTCTATTGTCCTGGAGCAAATTTTTGAGATTCTTATGAATGACACCTCCATTGGAGGTCATAGCCCTCTTACTCGTGGGAGAAAACCTGGTACCGCCACTGGGAAAGTCCTGATATTTTTTGTTTAGGAGATGATTTAAAATCAAACCAACTGAACCTTCAGTGATTAGCTCAAAAGCTCACTGTTGAAATGTTCTTGATACAAGACTTGGAAAGGGACAAGATCAAGCCAGTTGTTGTTGCTTCTTGATTGCAGTAATCTGCTATTTCTAGTTTGTTATTTGTTAATTAACTAAGGTACTTCCCCGTACGAGTCTCTCAGTTTAACTCTTGTAAGGACGTTGGAGTGATTTGTATAGTCAGTAGCACCTGACAAACTACTTAAAGGCATTTGATATACATAAGTATAGTGAATCCAAAAACAACTATCTCTCCACACAATTGGATTGGTCTCCATGCAATTTTATTTGTGTCTGCACAGTTTGATTGATCAGCCAGTTTTAAGACATTAGCTGTAAGCCACTTTTATGTATGTCAAATGCCTTAAAGCTGCTTGGCCATTCACCTAAGTAAACTGTGCCCTGTTATGTAATGATAACCTTTCTTTGGGTGTTTGCTAGAGTTCAGAGGCCATTGATTTCAAGATTTTCCATCCACCATCCACCTCTGTTTGCTTCGGAAAGCAAATTCCTTGATTGCTTTTGTTGCATAGCCTAGACTTAATAAAACTTTCATTGATATTTGATTTAGCTTCAAGAACCTCATCTGTTTATGACAAAAAGAGACCTTGGAAGAATATTTGGTGTCGATTCGTCCAATGAAGGTAAATATTCAAATATTTAGATTGACTGTTATGAAGAGAATGTAACAATTAGCTAAGTGAGGAATTTTATAGTAGGCTTCATTAAGATTTCAATGAAGTCATGAATTTGCACAAAATTGCTCTTATTCAAAATCAAGCAAACAAATAGTCAGAATTTGACTTATTGACAATTGAGTTTCCATTTATCTGGTTTATTGACTATTTTGAGCATTTTCTTTGGTGAAATCTGTTTAACATCTGTTTCACATGCTATAAATCAATGGAAATAATTGATTCTTCTCTTCAAGTATGTTGTAAATAGTTTAAAACCCACTGCACCTTACCATCTTGAGTGATGAATCATCTTTGTCAAGCTGAAACTTATTCATCTTGTGGGGAGAAATTAGTTTCTAACTTGACATGGCAAATAAGATTTATGATCTGCTAAAGGGACCATAATGAAAAAAAGGTCTTCTCAATATATCTTATATGCTATTTCTGCCACGGTCTCTTGAGTAAGTAAGTAAGTATTTATTTGCCGATAAAAACGTCACAAAAGTTACAAAAGAGTAAAAAATTAAAAAACTTTATAGAATCCTAAGAGACTTCATATTTACAATAAAACCTAATTTCTATGATTATTACCTTATCAAATTGATTAATTAACCAATAAAAATTAACTTTGATATATGATATTGTCCTTTTTAGTATAAATGTGGATTTTTTCAGGATTTCATGTTAGGTTTTTCTTTTTCTATCATTTTGTATTTTTTGGAATGTTTTTATTAGCAAACTTACTTACATACTTACCTATTATAGGCCTATGCCAAACATGAACCACTTAATATGTTTGCTAACTTTGAAGCTAGTAAATGCATTCATAAAAAGCCTAAACATAAACTTTATGCATCATATACAAAATATATTTCTGCTTGAAGTGTTAAGTGTTATTCTTGAAGCACGTTATTTGAATAGCAATTGTTACAATTATCTTTCATTTATCAATAGAAACGCATGTTCTGTTTGATTGTGAGTCAAGGAATAGAGGTCGATGTTGATAGGCTAATATGCTTACTATCTTCGTAAGGTATTGGTTTATGTGCAAAGCACAAATTATAGGTATACTGAATAGGTAGACTAATCGAGAAGTACCTGGTTCTTCCTCTTGATGTTACCACATCTGGGATGGTCTGGAATTACAGAGAGCTGGCAGATTATCTCCACACACTTTGTGACAGGTCTAAAGGTGGTTTCGAACCCGGCACTCTTTGAACAAGAGTCAAATGATTTAACCAAATATATGTCAGGTATCATACAATTTTTCCTCCTAAACTTCCCCGAGGGACCATTATGGAAATAAGGCCACATCGACCTTATAATGCTATCCCTGCCACTATAGTTAGAAGTACTTTAAAATTTTTATGATTAGAAAATCTTAACCTAATGTATTTCGATGTGTTTTAAATCTTTATCAACATTACTTTAATTCACATCTTTTATCAATTGTAGATATGTTTTTATGGTGGCAAAAATATATTAACGTACTTATTTAAACTTCTTCCTCCAGTTCCAGGGTATGATGTTTCTTACCCCACAATCCACGAAAGCAAACATTCTTCAGTTATCAATGAATTCAAGAGAAGTAGAAGGTCAGTTGATGAGGATGCAGATGAAAAGCCTTTAGATTTCGGCTTTGGAGTTCACGCATTTGGTCGAAGCTTCAACTTGGCATTGTCGCTGAACAAAGGTCTCCTGGCTCCGAAATTCAAACTTGAAGTAGTTAGGAAGAATGGGACAGAGCAAGTTCACAAGCCTCCAAGTAATTGTCACTATGTTGGAAAGGTGAAAGGAGGAAATGGCTCCGCCGCTGTCAGTAATTGTGATGGACTGGTAAGGAGTATGATTCATTTTACATTTGTAATTATTCTATAATATCTACCATATATTTTTTAGCAGCTATAAAAGATAGAGAATACTAGAAAGCTGTGGTGAGTTCTATCTCAGCTGAAGTTGCGAGATGATGATTATCATTATTATTCTATATATTATAATTCAAAATTCGGTTTTAGTGTTTTAATGGTCATAATCACCATCATCATAATCACCATCATCATGGCATGGTCTAGCATTGTCCACCTAGTTTGACCAAATAGTCAGGAGGCCCACTACTCGAAAAGAGGGATGTGGTGTTTATTACCAAGTTCTTGCTAGGTGTGACCCCATTGAGAGGAAGGACTAGGGGCTTACTACTTTGATTAGTGCTTTTAAGTGGGCTTATAGTGGTTAGCACTTTTTAATTGAAATCGATTTCAGTCATGAGGTGATGGAATTTTAAATCTAGCTTGGATAATCGTTTGTAGCCTTTTTGATGGAATGCATGCTCTTCCTTGACCTTCAAAAAGAGTAGGCTTGAAACTGCGTATACTTGAAAGTCATTTCCTAATGATTTTATTATGCAAAATATCTGTCTTTTTTAAGTTTTAAAAATTATTTCTAAAATTTCTTAAGTTTAGAAATTTCTTAACCATTAGGAATTTAGTTATACATCTTATTGAGAGAAATAATTTGCACTTTTTCGTGTTTCCATTTCTGAAAAACTAAGAGCACACAGGATACAGCCATCTGTTTGAATTTGCGACTTTTCTTTTCAGACTGGAATGTTTACCTCAGAAGAACATGACTATTTCATCAATCCTGTGCCTAAATATCTTCAAAATGTTAATGTCGGAGATACCAACTTGCAGCCACATATTGTATTCAGAAGATCAGTTAAGGATCGAGTAAGAAGACGAGTGTTGTCGATAGAAGATGCCTTTCAGGATTCTTACAGCTATGCTACCAACCAAGAAACTACCAGCTCTTGTGGAACGAAAGGTATCTCATCTCACTTTGCTGCCCTTATGTACCACTACCATTAATCAATCCTTTTGGCTGAATTATATGTCTCCTAACAGCATTGTCTTTTTGTGCTGTTATTCCCGTTCTAGATGTCTTGTTTGCTTTGTAGTGTTAAGCGCATACCTGAACGATATTTTACAACAACTGAGGTATGGAGAATCGCAAGTATGACCCTCTTTCAAAATCAGGAAACTTAACCAAAGTTAGGCCAGTATCTATCAAGTTTTGATAGCATACATGCTGAATATGATTTCCCATCCAAATTTCATTCAGAGAGCCTAATCAGACAACTAGTTGATTGAGTGGACCATTAATCTATTTTCATACATTTTCCTCAATCTCTTGAACAGCTGATCCCAAAGTTCGCCTTCGAAGAACAACAGATGATGCAAATGAAGGAGTATCTTTGGATAACAACGAGAGGTTTATTGAAGCTCTTGTAGTTGTTGACCAGAAGATGTGTAATTACCATGGTGAAGATGCTGCTACACAGTTCACAATGGCAGTATTAAACATGGTAAGAACTATTTACAAACTCTATGTTTAATTGATTTAGATTAGCCATAGTTAAGACAAGAAGTTCTTGGCTCAATACAGGAAATACAGGAAGTGCCTGGTTCAACACAGGAAGTACTTGGTTTAACACAGGAAATACCTGGTTCAATACCGGGAATGCTAGTTCATGACGAGGAGTGGCAGTGCTTGGCTCTACATAGAAAGAGTCAAGTTTCACACAAGAAATAGATGTTTTAATACAGAAAGTGTTTGGTTCAATAAGGGAAAGGCTTGCTTCAATATAGGAAGTGCTTGCTTTTACAGATAGGGTACTTGATTTAACAAAACTTAAAACATATCCCGGACAATAACGAACCCTAACACAAATTAGATCCTAGGATAAATTCTTATTGATTATAGTGTAATTAATCAGTCTTAATTAAATAACTAAATCTAACTAGTAAAATTGCAGGAAAAATTGGGCATGCGATGCATTGGCCCGGTTTTGCCTGCGACTACACTACAGCTTGTTACGGTCGGCGATTGAATCCGAAATTGCCAAATTTCCGGCCAATGCACCTGTCCGACAGAAAGACTGCCAGAAAGAAGAAAATACTGAACAAATCATAAACTCAAACAACCAATAGAAAGAGGGACAGGGTGGGGGGGAGAAAATATTTTACCTACGAGCAACGCTTGCAAAACTTGAATGACTAGAATCCTAGACATAAACCCTAGTTATACGCAAACCGTTATCCTTGACAACAACAGCGATGCCGACATCACTTAGAAATACACAGACATGCGAATTACCCAACAAGTAATTAGCCTAAGACCATGCAAATAGCTGCAATCGATCACGATCATCACAATAGCATACAGAATATCAGATTTCCAATAATGCCAATGTGCTAAAACCATACAGATTACCGCTATCGATCACCAAAAGAAATCAGGATACAAATAACGACAACGCCCGGGCTAGTTTTAACCCCACTAAAATACTTGATTTTACTGGCATTTAAAACATATCCCGGACAATAACGAACCCTAACACAAATTAGATCCTAGGATAAATTCTTATTGATTATAGTGTAATTAATCAGTCTTAATTAAATAACTAAATCTAACTAGTAAAATTGCAGGAAAAATTGGGCATGCGATGCATTGGCCCGGTTTTGCCTGCGACTACACTACAGCTTGTTACGGTCGGCGATTGAATCCGAAATTGCCAAATTTCCGCCACAGAAACACGAATGTTGAATTGTCCGAAAGAAAAACATGAGTGTTGACCCCACAATCGCCAACCGAACAAGTAGAAGAAATATTTGGAAGAATAAAAGTGATTCTACGAAAAAACCTATCTACCTAAATTCTCTCCCGACCCCAAAAAATTTAAATTAGAAAGACAAATTAAAAGCCATATGCAGAGCAGGAAACAATGAGCTAAGGCATTCAGCCTACAAACACTCATAAATGCCAAAAATAAAACGAACAAAGGCGGAGGAGCGTCAACCCCAAAAGGTAACTAAAAAGCCAAATGTTAGTGGTTAGTGATTTTTTCTACTGACATAAAACTTTTTGTTCTAAGCCAGTTGCTGCCACTGCCACATTACTCAGCCCTGAGTAAGCACTTGGTCGCTCGACCAAGAATCATGTGCCCTATCTCGGACACACGATTTGCTGCCACTAGCTACTGTACATATTACTCAGCCCTGAGTAAGCCACTACTGGTCGCTCGACCAAAGAACGATGAACCCAAACTTGAAGCCATGATGAGCTGTTGCTGCTGTCACGTTTTCATCTGGAGCCAGTTGCTGCTACTACACATATTACTCAGCTCTGAGTAAGCCACTAATGGTCGCTCGACCACAGAACAATGAACCCAAACTGGGAGCCATGATTAGCTGTTGCTGCTGTCACGTTTTCATCTGGAGCCAGTTGCTGCCACTACACATATTACTCAGCCCTGAGTAAGCCACTACTGGTCGCTCGACCACAGAACAATCAACCCAAACTGGGAGCCATGATTAGCTGTTGCTGCTGTCACGTTTTCACCTTGAGCCAGTTGCTGCTACTGTACATATTACTCAGCCCTGAGTAAGCACCATTGGTCACCCAGACAGAGAACCATTTGTCCTACGTTGACTAGCTGCTGCAACAAATAAAAACAGAACATTGGACATCTAGCCTTTAGCTAGTTGCTGCTAATGCTAATATTCTTATAATACAGCTATAAGTTAAGCACAACTGATCCTGGTTGCATTAACCCTATCTTATACACACTATTCACTACACTGCCTAAGCCGTTAATTGCTGCACAAGTAAGCATAATATTGAACAGAAAAATGCATTCTTAACTTGAAGGCTGATTTAGAACTGATTTTCCTTGAATAGTTGCTGTCAATATAAATAGTGCACGTTGGACTGGACGCAGAACCAGGTTGGGCCTATCTTGAACACGATTTGTTCCTAATACCTTTTAGCAATGGGTTACTACACACAAATAACATAATTTGGTACTTCTACCAAAGCAGCCTTAACAAGATATTGACATAAAAAATCCTTCTTTATATGTGCTATTTGCTACTGTTATACAAATTACACAGCTATCAGTGTGGATTGGACATATAAACCAAATTTGCCCTATCTTGAACATAATTTGCTTCTACTGCCTTCAGACAATTAACCACTGCCCACAAGTATAGCCGTAGATTACGAACCAGGCAAATTGAAAACTGGAAAGCTGATTGAAAGCCAACTGTTCTGAGCTAGTTGTTGTTACTGCACCTATTACCCTGAACTCCGAGTAAACCCTGTAAACTGCCCTTCCCGATAATCATGTCATATATCTTAGAAAGTTGATTTCCTGCTTTTGAATAATTTTTAAGTCATATCACAAAGGCACTCTTATAATTAGAATTCAGAATGTGATAGGGTAAAAATATGGCTGCGTGTGGACCAAAGTGAATATGCAACGGGAAGTTAAAAAAAAATAGATGTTTGCGTTTTAAGACACGTTTTGTTTGTTTCATTAAATACTAAGAAAAGGCTTCTGAAGTTGCAGCACTAACCCAAAACGATACTAGGAAAGTATCTAGCTAAACCACTTGATTTGCAAAGTTTCAGAATAGTTCTAGATTCTAAGCAATGTAAAAAACCATTCTCAAGTAAAAATACTGAAAATTGATATAGGCACATGTTTGGATACACTCCATTGGAAAAATAATGCTTTCCTACTCACAGAGAGCATCTAACCCTGCAAACATATCTCTTTATAAAATTGTCAATTTCAAATTTTTTAACAATAAGTAAGCTATATTGAGCACCTGGCAATTAAATACACCGAAACACCAACTAGGGTTAGTTATTATGAGAACAAAGCATTGAGAGAGGTAAAGCATACAGCAAAATCACTCAAATACTATAAAAACACCGTTCATAACAAGCCTCCCAATAAAGGGGGGGTTTATCCATTGAGCTCCCATGTAAGCGTATACATATGGCCGCTAATTTACATTTATAAGTTCCTGCGAAGCAAAAACTCTGGTCAATTGAAACTTGCTTCCCTCACCAACCCTAAGCCTTAATGTAGCCCTCAAGCCCACCGAGAAGGGGGCACTGATTTACTTATAAAAAGAGCGGGGTCTGATCCATTTACTACTGCATGCAAAAGCTTCGCTAATATAACACAAACAACAGACCGACAACTTGTAAACTAACTTGTCTCAATACGCAAAAGGCCCTTGTCTCAACACAGAAAGTAGAAAAATAACACGAGCGGCAATCTCTTGGCAAGTGCTGTCGAATGAATGAGCTCGCCCACGAGGTAGCGCCAACCCCCTCCAGGACTAGTTCCAGTCCCCGTAAAGCTCAGAGGGTACAAATAAGTGAGGAAAGACATTTTGACCCTTTCTTCTAGAAATTAAGCCTGCGTTTGCAAAACTCGAAATGAACAATACCGAACAATAAACCTAGCTTTTAATAATGAACGTTGCAAAATGTGACCCCTTGCACGACCTTGTCCATAAAAAACCTGAAAATCGAGGCAAGGTTCTTCGAGGTTACAAAAACGTCTGTTATTTACATTATTTGTATAAACCCAGCACCAGCAGAAATCTTATAAGGTTAAGCACGAGATGCACATGCGTACAAGTTATTTACTGAACCAGAGGGATGCGAGGGACCGAAGAAAATGTTTAAATTACGATAGGTTACGCCTGCACAGGAGGAAAGACAAATTGATGATCCTTAAGCATACAGCGTTTGGAATGTATGAACGTAAACAATAGCCACGCATGCCGTACCACCAGGTTTGTCCATAGTGGAACCCATAACGTTAAGTTTAAAAGAGATAACACCGCTAATTCCTTGCATGCAAGTTACACGGGAACTCAGCTGAAACACAAAAGGCAAGCTCCTTAGGCCCATAGCCTATAGCGTCTGACGCATAAAACGTATCTAAACACAACAATTGGAGACAGAGTCATCTCATTATGCTTGATATCGAAATTATTTAACGCCCCGTACTTATTCGTAACGCTGTTTTAAGATGCCAAGCATATCATTGAACCCCTTGCTGTACAGGACTGATAACTTGACATGAAAATTGAAGCTAAACCTCTGTCATTAGCTTAAAACCTTCCCTTCAAACGAGGTTAATAAGAATAACGCTGATCTTTGTTAAGCCAAAATTTAGCAATAGCTTAGCTTCCAGTTGACTCAACAAAAACAAAATCTTGAATTTTAGCAATGGAGAAAAACCGTATACATAAGAATCAACCTCTGATCATGATAGATAGAATGAAGCAAGCTTATATTGCTTACTT
This sequence comes from Pelagia noctiluca, assembly GCA_963924455.1. Classification (NCBI taxonomy): domain Eukaryota; kingdom Metazoa; phylum Cnidaria; class Scyphozoa; order Semaeostomeae; family Pelagiidae; genus Pelagia; species Pelagia noctiluca. The sequence goes on along the minus strand of OZ004316.1, from coordinate 13,408,702 downwards.
GCTGATAAGTAGTAATTTATCCCCTAACATTAAATTAACAGAATCTGGAGAGAGAACGGCATTTGTCAGAATAACAGAGTTGTGATACGTAATAATTTCAAAGTGTAACTGCAAAAACGACAACGTTGGCTAAGAATTGTAACGTGTTTAGGGCCGACCCAGTAAACAGTTAATAATAAAACTATTGGCTGCTCAAAGCAGGAGTAAAATGAGACTTACCTTGTCGAGGAAAGACGAAAGGTCATAGGTAACAGAGTTTACAACTGTCGGTACGTAAAAAATTAAGAAAGACCTCACCATCATCCAATGTTGATTGAGCGAATTGGTGGACGAAACCACGTGAAAGACATGGTAGGCCTGCAGCAATCTTTCGGAATTCCCGCGAACAACCCCAGTGTTTAGCGACGTTCACAGCGAAACAAATTATCTTGATTAACAGCACTAAATTCTGCGTTGCAAGCGAAAGTAACCGTAGAAGTTCGAAATAGACTTAAGTATAAATCTAGTACTGATTAACGAAAACTACCAACCAATCTTAGAACTCTGATCCTAGAAAATATTTTACCTACGAGCAACGCTTGCAAAACTTGAATGACTAGAATCCTAGACATAAACCCTAGTTATACGCAAACCGTTATCCTTGACAACAACAGCGATGCCGACATCACTTAGAAATACACAGACATGCGAATTACCCAACAAGTAATTAGCCTAAGACCATGCAAATAGCTGCAATCGATCACGATCATCACAATAGCATACAGAATATCAGATTTCCAATAATGCCAATGTGCTAAAACCATACAGATTACCGCTATCGATCACCAAAAGAAATCAGGATACAAATAACGACAACGCCCGGGCTAGTTTTAACCCCACTAAAATACTTGATTTTACTGGCATAAATAATATAGGAAGTGCTTGATTTAATGCAGGAAATACCTTGTTCAATCTAGGAAATGCCTTTTTAAATACAGGAAATGCTTAGTTCAACACAGGAAGTGCTTGATGTAACACAAGAAATGGTTGGTCCTATAAAGGAAGTGTTTGGTTCAATAGAGGAAGTACCCTGCTCAGCATAGACCATGCTTGGTTCCACACAGGAAGTGCTTTGTTCCACACAGGAAATGCTTGATTTAACGTGGGAAATGCTTGATAGGCTAGCTGTTGTAAGATTTTCTAGCTTTGTTATGATTTGAGACAAATAACCTTATATCTTACCATTTTGAGATTATATCAAATCATCGTTTTCAAGGTGTCCAGTATGTTAAGAGATGCTTCAATTGGCTCCAATCTGATAAATCTCGTGGTTGTGAAATTACAGCTACTAACCATTGATCCGGTAAGTTCTGTGATTGATTGTTACAATTCCAATAGGACCATCTGATCGCTTTATAAAACTTTTGAGACAGTCTCATACAGGCTTCATATTCTAATTTCAATTAATTTTTGTAAGAGGATTTTGAGAAATACAACAAAATTTTTCAAGTACATGTTTCTGTTACACATTAATCATCATCAGCTTTACAGGTAAAAGTAAGATAAAAACTGAATATTATACGTATTTTACAATGAGGTGTTAAGGGATCAGTTAGGTTCTAGAGAAATAAACAAAGTACATACAAAAATTGTATTTTTCTCTCAAACCTAACTATCACTTGACACTTTCATTGTAAAAATACGTATAAATTTTCATTTACCGGTAAAGCTGACGATGATTAATCTTTGATTCAAACATCTACTAGAAAAATGTTGTTGTATTTCTCAAAATTCTCTCAGGTTTATTGCTACTGAGATCAACTGGTAATTTTTTTCACTTAGATTATTGTGATTGTACTGGCTATCCACAAACTATAGATCGTTTCTATTGATTGCAAGTATAATAAGTAAAAGTTGAAACGAAAATATTATATTTGTACCAGGCAATGTATATCTGTATTCAGAATTTTTTCATTTTTCAATACCAAAACTATCATATCTTTTTCAGACTGGTTTGACGATAAACCATCACGCACAAAATACACTGAATAGTTTTGGATCATGGGCCAGCTCCCACAGTGATCCAGATGATAATTCAGATGACCATTTCGACTATGCGTTTCTTTTGACGAGGTATTGCCTTATTTTAACCTTTTGATAATGATCTATCCTCACTTGATGATATTTTACCTAGTAATCTCATTGCTATATTTGCACTTGATGGGCAGTTTTTTAAAATCTCATACCGTAAAATGTGTCATTGGTTCATGTAATTTATTTAAAATTTGTAGGTACAATATTTGCGCTGATAAAAATCAAAACTGTGATATGTTAGGTAAGTTTTATTTCTCTATTTGCAACATGGAAGATTTTTATGAAATTTCAATTGAAGGAAATCTGCATGCTTATATGTAACTTTAGCGAATTCCATCTAGATGCAATTATATCACTATCATTCTTAATTACAATTTTTAACATTAAGAGCTCTTTTGACTCATTTGACTTTTGAAAAAAGATTAACAAACATTCTTAGTGCAAGTCTCTTGGTATATTTCTTAGGTTTAACTGAAGTAGGAGGGATGTGTAAATGGCCCTACTCAGCCTCTGTCAATGAAGATAATGGACTTCCGCTGGCTTTTACAATGACCCATGAACTCGGCCACAGGTAAATTCTTAACAAATATAACAGTTGAAAGTTTCAATCTAAATTAACTCTAGCTTGAAAAATCCTCGACACTTCTTCCAGGCACTAAAATGAAGCCTAGCATATCAGCGTTCATTTCAAGCTATTTATTTCGCTGTTGAAGCTGCCTCGTAATGGCGAATCAGTTTTTGAGAGGCTCACCCCTGCGCATGAAAATTTGGAAATGCAGGACCCCCTTGGAATGTCATAATCGCACTAAATGCTCCTCTTTAAAACTGTTAATTCTAGCTGAAAGTGTAAATATTGATTTATTAAAAAAAACTGGCTCAAGCATTCATGTAATAACATCTGTTTGAATACATGAGTGAGTGAATCTCTCTTCGACGTGCTATCCTTTTTTTCAGCCGGGGCACTTTAGCTTCCATATAAATAGACTGGATATCATGAAGTCTTAGTTTGACCGATTGTAGGCATTCATGAGCGATGAGAATTCTTTTTAGCATGCTAACCTTAAAAAATCCCTTATTTTTAGGAAGTGTAACATAATATGAGCATGCAACCTCTCCATATTTGGTAGTATTAGGTCTTAGTTCATTTGATTGCAACCGTCCATGAGTGATGGGTTTTTTGCCAGCTATCCTTACTAGAAAAGAGCCTTGCCCCTAAGAAAGGCACGGTAGCATGCACCACCTCTTTACATTTAACAGTTTGAGGTTTTAGTATGTCTGCTCGTATCACTCATTACTACAGAAGTATCAAATGTAAATCTAATCCCTACCAAGCAAACCCTTGATTTTAAGTTTGACGCATGGGAATTTAGAATCCACACTTCCCAAAATCTCTAGCTACTAGCAGCTGAATATGCAGGTGCAGGTTTCGTGAATGAAAATTTACCTCGCAAAGATATGTAGCTATCATTGTTGCATCTTTGTTCAAGGCATACCTACATTCATGATACAGGCACTTTGTACCCTAGACAGATATGTATCTCTCATTGTTAGTTCTTGAATTACGTGCGGTTGTTAACTCGTGAATTAATGACTGATTCAAGAATGAAGAATGAAATGTACATCTCTGTTCAGGGTACTTTTACATTCATGGTACAGGCACTTTGTTGAGTGGTCACGAAAGGGTATAGAAACATGAATGATTGTTTTTTTATCACTTTTGATATTTCATTATTTTTTGAATAGTAGTAGTTTTAGATAAAACTTTTATTTACATATAGCCTTGGTATGAATCACGATGGAAAAGAAAGTTCTTTCATCTGTCCTGATGGCACATACATCATGAGTACGACTAATGTTGGTAAGGAAAGTGGATACACGTGGTCGCGATGCAGCCGAAACTATCTACGACAATTTCTCAGGTAATCCATCAAAGTAATAAAAAATCAGCTGCTCAAGTGCATACTATTCAAAACTCTTGTTTTGAAGAATCAATATAGGTGCCGAATATAAGAAAAAATTTACGCAGAGAGTTTTATAGATCAATAGAAATAAGGTAAAAATAGCCGATAAATCTTTTTAGAAATCCTTTCTATGAAATTTAAAATTGAAATTTTTGTCTGAAGAGTTTAGTTTTCATCGGATAATCAATGAAGCCCGTTAATTTTCAATATACTCTTGCTATGTCTCCAGTGGCGGATTTAGGGGGGGGCAACTGGGGGCAGTTGCCCCCCCTTCGCCGAGTTGAAACAGGTCGGGCGCCCCTTTTTTGGAAATTTTGCGCCCCCTTAAAGAACTGACTATTGATATTTCTGTTGAAAAGAAGAGAAGCCTTCAGGCACCCAATTAAAAATAAATATCTTTGTTGCACTTGCACTACAATGGTCGCGCAGGAGATGGGAATGACAATGAAGATTGACCTGCTAAAATAGAAACAGCAACTACAACAATGTTCACAGCGACTTCCAGCAATGACTCCGATGCCTGCTCAATTAAAATCCACTTTATACCTGTTAATCAAGATCTAGCCTTTTTCTTGCTAAAAGATATAAGTGTGGAAGAATTGAGGTTGGGTCTGTTCAATCATTGGAGGTCGAAGAAGCGAGAGGACTGTCCCACATCTTGCGATGCATCTGTCAAGTGTAATCGGCGTGTGTCACTTACCCTTCTCCAGGAGGAAGATGAATGAAATGGCTAGCGGTCAGCAAAGCAGATGGTCATGAGGGGCTTCGGTACAAAGTCTGCGCGCTAATGAAGCACTCAGATGTAAAGAGAGGCCAAAAATGGGGCACCATTGAAGAATTTTAAGAGGGTCCATGGAAAAGATGGGTACATTTCTCAGTACAAAGCATCACAATTTCATAATTTAAACATGGAGAGAAAGAAAGAGTTTTTGCAAAGAATGGCCACAATAGAAAATCCAAAAGATGTATTATCACTGATGTATGGTAAATCTGGTGAAATAATCTCTAGAAATCGAGCAGCTCTTCAAAGCATCATAAAGTTGACAATGTTGTGTGGCCAATAGAATATATTTTGTAGAGGTCATCGAGATGATGGGGAAGTGTTGTCCGAGCCAAACTACAATGATGGAAATTTTCCCGCTCTTTACCACTGCACTGTTGCAGCAGGAGACGAAAGACATAGTTTTTATGGCAAAGGAAGCATCCTATTACTCTACCATAGCGGATTAAACAACTGACCGAGCCAAAAGAGAACTTATAACGATTGCAATACGATTTACACGTGATGATGAATCCACGCTGCAAATACATGAGATGCCCTTTGTTGTCTTTGATTTACTTGGGGCAATCAGGTAGCTAAAGGAGGAAGAGGTGAGAAATGCAGATGAAGAAGTTTCTGACAGCCAAAGCGAAAAGGCAATAGAAGAGATAAAGATGTCCGGAGAAAACATTGGGAAGGTTATCTTGAGGGAGATAGGCCGAATAGGATTTGACCCCAGCTTCTGCGTCGGGCAAGGTTACGACGGTGCTTCGGCAATGTCAAGTGAAAGAATTGGAGCAGCAGCTAATGTCAAGAAAGTTGCACCCCTTGCTGATCATTTCCATTGCGCCAGCCATTGCCTAAACCTTTCTGCCTCTAAAATACTCAAAGTTCTTGCCTTGTCCTGTTGCCTGGACACTGTCAAGAAAGTAGTTACATTTTTTCAGAGTGCAAAGAGAGACAAAGTGTTGCTAGACAGCATTGCTTTTGAAAATGGTGATCAACGCAAACGAAAGCTAATCAAGCTCTGTACAACCCGTTTCATTGAACGACATCAGGCAATACTGTGTTTTGAAGACCTCCTTCCGCACATTTTAGCCGCTCTTGATGCTATCCCAGATTGGGACCACAAGACCTCGGCAGTAGAGGTCAAGATCCTTCAGAACAGCATCTCTGATTTCGAGTTTCTCGTGGCGCTGGAAGTTTTGACAAGAATGTCCGGCCATTTACTCATTCTGAGCAAAAGCCTCCAAACAAAGCCTCCGTTATGTTTTCTTAGAGTTGGCGTTTCGCCGTTTCCCGATATCTTGCAAATGATCTGGTCTTAATTAAAACATATCATTCATGCAGTTGTTTATGTTATAGCTATTCTGGTTGCTAGTAGAGCTTTTCGGTGTCGTAATAGGACTATGCTCGTCATTACAAATGCTCAATAAAGATTGATTTTATGTTCTATAAGATTCACAAAATTCTACGTGATGCACAGACTATATATCATTGCTTTAACAAAATTGCTTTTAAAGTCTTCCTAGAACGTGAATAAAGGACCTTCTATCAGTAGTTAGGGTCGGCAATAATTGTATACAGCAACACAGCTGTTCTTGTTGGTACTTTCGTCATGAATTTCTGAAAATTTTTCAGCGCCCCCATTATCAACTGCCCCCCCTTCAGATTTGCTCTGGATCCGCCCCTGTATGTCTCTCTAGAAGAGTAATGATATCTATAAGTACTTATACCGTTAATGATATCTATAAGTACTTATACCGTTTCTGTAGAACTATTCAGTTTTTGAAGCATATATAAATGCAACAAATTGTAGAGTTTACGCTCTAGAAATCACCAGAGGATGAATGAAGATGACAATGTGTCTTATATCCATGGTATGCCCAATCAAAGCTTTGCACTGTTTCATGCATTTCAATATTTTGCCTCTTAAACCAAGAAGAGTAAGCTATAAATACCTATGCTATGCCATCGTGCTCTAAGTTTTCTTTTGGAGGATGGTTTTATCAATATCTTTTCCTAAAGCAACCAAAATTTTCATAACTCTCCTTCTTGATTCTTCCATTTCTCTACACTGATCAGTCTCTTATGTATCATTAATCAACTTGAGTCAGAAAAATTGATAAACCCATAGTAATAAACAACGTTAGTTGGTTTTACAAAATCATACGTTACTTATTATTACTCTTTAAAGTTGATTCTTTGTACCTTCCTGTTTGCATGAAATGTTTTTATAAATATGAAGAAAGTAATTATCAATTTTTGCTTTGATTTTTCAGCAAAAAAGAATCAAGTTGTCTGTTAGATCTACCTGGCAAATCAAGGCGTGTAGACTTTGACAAGATCGGAAACAAAGCTGGCATACTCTATGATGTGGACAAACAATGTGAGATGATTCTAGGCACTGGTTCGAAGTTCTGTAAGGAAAAGGTTAGAGTCACCAGTCCGGTATTCAAATATCATATAGTTTCACTACATAGCCCTTCTAGGTGAGGGGGCATGTTATGTTACACGAAGGTAGACAATCCTCTATAATGTATTTGTTTTTAATGATTCAAAAATAATACCACCTACAGTATTAAAGGTTTTTCCAACTATTTTCTTAGATAAATGCTATCTTTGACATGTGTAATTTTAGTAATGTAATCAAACTTTTCCTAATGAATTCTTGCTATACATGACTCTGAAGAAGGATTTGGAATCCGTATCATGAATTAATGCCTCCACTGTAGATTGGCTTTGGATACAACTGAAAACCAAAGAGCTAATACTTTACGCTGTGTGGTTATTGAGTTTGTACGCTGACCTTTTGTTGGAAAGGCCTCTGTTTCAAAACCTAGTTTAGGCATACTAGAATTGTGTGAACCTACTGTCGAGAATTTATTGATTGAAGGATCCCTGATTTTAGGCATACTTTTTATTTGATTTTGATATTTTTATTTCAAGCAAAAATGTTCTTGTTTTTTCTGATATATTTTTCTTGCTTGTTTAGAGTGAGCAACTGTGCTTGCGTTTATGGTGCACAAATCCAGTAAGCAAAGATGCAAGCTGCATTGCAACCAATTACCCGGCAGCAGACGCCACAGAATGCGGACCATCAAAGGTAATATAACCAATACCTTATATAGATCATGCAAGTTAGCCACCATACCACTACAGTTTTCTCTCAGCCTCGATACCGAAGGCTGTCTTAGTTTAAGAATATCATCTTATATCAGATATCAGAGAATTTTGAGAAAAACAACAACATTTTTCAAGAACATGTTTCGATTACACATTGATCATCATCAACTTAACAGGTAGTATTGTATTATGTTCAGTTTTTATCTTAACCTGTAAAGCTTATGATGATTAATGTGAAATCGAAACATGTTCTTGAAAAATGTTGTTGTTTTTCTCAGATTTCTCTCGAGTTTAATGCTACTGAGATCATATCATAGAATGAAAATATCTGGAGCCATCACTATGTTCATTTCTGCGTTTGGAAAACACATCTTGACAGCTTTGATGTTCTATGAACCTGAAAACTGGTGCAGCAGCTCTAGCTTTTGCAGGACTCCTGGGTGGTTTTAAAAAACCAACTAACAAATTCTCTTGCATGTTATGGACACCTGCTCCGTCTAAAGAAAAAATGAGGAATCGTGATTGATACTGCTAAAAACACAGACAGCCAAACTCTTTTTATGTCGAAAATTAGCCATATCATAAATACAAGATAGACATAGCAAACAACAAATTCATTCATAATTATAAATTTAACATTAATAATGATTAATAATTAGAAAAGCTTCTCCTGGTGATGAAATGGATTTGTTATTTTCAGCATGTCTATCCTATACCAAACTATTTCTTGTTCATATATACCAAAAATAAGTGTTTCAACACAGTTCATTTACAGTCTTTGGATGGTACAGAACTTCAGTATAACCAGAAATATCGGAAACATAATGAAACGAACACATAGATTACTCAAGCTTTTCGTCTGACATTCAACAGAGTAATACGTCAGAAAGAGAACAAAACAGAAACCTAGCTGATTTATATACCCAGATGTGGATCGAAATAGGCCAATCAGAAAAGAGGTGAATGATTGGTATGGTATAGGTTCTCTTTCTGACGTATTACTCTGTTGAGTGTAAAATGAAAAGCTTAAGTAAACTATGTGTTCGTTTCATTATGTTTCCAATATTTCTGACTATACTTTTAATGAAAAGAAATCTGGGTTGAGGTTGCTAGTAATTCTTAAACTCTATCAGCAATATTTCAATGCTGATTTGATCTTTTAGTGGTGCATGAGAGGCAGATGCATTTCAATTGATAAGCCAATAGCAGTTGAAGGAGGGTGGTCATTATGGTCACGTGATTATAACCCTTGCTCAAGAACGTGTGGTGGTGGAGTGCAATATCGACAGAGAATCTGCAACAGTCCCAAGTAAGATTCATTTCTTATTCTATGGTAAATTATCATTTGTGCATCACATTTACGGAGCTCTATGTCACAAGATTCATTGGAACCTCCATCAACGGACGCTTCTATACAATATAAACCTTCCTACAAAGGAAAGATACTTGAGTCCTGAAATTCACATGGTCTTTAAAAGCAACGTCTTTATAGCGGACACCTCTCTACAACGGACAATAAAATTGGTCTTGATGGTGCCCGTTATATGGAGGTTCTACTGTAAAACTAAAATATAGGTATTATCTAGATGCTATGTTTTTAGCTTAAATAATTTGTAAGCTAGATAGAGGCAATTTATCCAAAATATATTAAAGGGACGGTCTGATACGGCATTTGAAATCATTATAAGAAATTCTTTGCTTTCAAAGCAGACATTGTGTTTTATCAGAGCAACTATCAAGATTGAAAATAATTCTCAAAATCACTAGAATTTCATGGTTGAGGCTCTTGCTTTCTTTGGGGTGTGATAACGCAAATGCTCAACAATCGTTATCATAACTCAGTTACTTCATTTTATGGTGATTATCTAAGATAGAATAGTATTGATCTCTGTTATATAATTTGCACTTACATTTTTCAAAAGCTTACTCAGAGCTTATTGCTTTAGTGATAGGATTTCAAGCAGGAAGGGATTTTGATGCTGTTTAGGTGGAAAAATCAGATGTTATAGCGTGTTTGCTTTTCCAGTTTTGAACAAATTTGCCTTGTAGGCCGAAATTTGGCGGAAAGCATTGCGAAGGAGAATTTCGTTCCTATCAGATCTGTAACAAAACTGTAAGTTATTTTTTTATTATATCAATATATTTTTTATGAAATAACATCGGTTTTCCTGGACTCGATCCCATGATACTGTTACTGGCTCAGTTCACGAATCTGCTTGATTTATTTGCTTGTCTCTTCAAACTCCTCCTTATTATATTGCTCTTCCTTACCATATTCCCTGCTTTATCATTGTACAACAAAGAGTTCTCTTTTCTTATTGATGTCATTTCAGAAATAGTAGTTGAATCTAGAAATGTAAAATTGCTAGGAGTTTAGAAAGATAAATGTTCATCCGTAGCCTTGTCCCGAAAGTGGGAAGAATTACAGGACAGCTCAATGTGAAAAACTTAACAAGAGACTGTTTGGTGAGAAATACTTTGATTGGGAATTCAAAGCTTCAAGAATACGTAAGTTTCTTTTATTTGCAACAAAGATATGTATTTTCAACTTTAATATATTTAAGAAATATGAAATTGTCTACGATCTCGACAGGTTGCTTGAAGATTTTTCATGTGGATTTACTATTTAGCTCCTATGTTATTTTGGTAGGAAAAAATAAATAAATATGTAAAACAGAAAAGATTTATTCATCAAAATTTGTTGGAAAAGAAAAATATGTAAAAATCGACATTGCATCCAACCTTATTTGGTTTCAAGTAAAGAAAAGTATCTTGAAATTTCGTAATTGAAACAATTAACTGCTTATCTAGACAAAAATGTCATAATTGGGAAGCATTTATTCTTCATAGTTTTGTCTGATACTTGACAGAGATGAAGGAAGGCCTAAACAAGATCCTGACAAAATATTCTTGTCAATTAAAAGACTGTTCAAATAAGCTTGTGAAATAAAATATGAATAAACAGCTGCATGAAATAGCAAATGAACCTTATTTTCATGGTCTTTTTTATTTGCAGTTAGCCCTAGAGTATATTTGAAAGTGCCTAAAAACTATCATGATATTTTTGTATCCTGGATTCATTTTAGCTCCTTGTAAGCTTGGTTGCTTCATAAAGAACACACAGCATGGATACGATTTTGGAAATGTTGTTGACGGAACGAACTGCGATCAAATGGACGACAGTATTCAAGGAGATAAATGCATCAATGGAGAATGTGTTGTACGTATTAGTTTGAAATACGGTGATGGTTATGCAGGGCTATGTTTATATGTTTGTTTTTATAATGAAAAAGATGATTCTGTTCTTTCTTCTTGGAATTTCATAACTTGTCCAGTTAAGAATATTAAGTAACTGAAATACTGTTTATATTTATCAAGCTAAAATTCAATACAATAAAATATACACTACCATTTCCAATTTTACTCATTCTTTGAGAGCTGTTGAAAAGTCTTACTACAAATAACATTCATATTGCTCATTCTCTCTGTGAAGGAAGTTTAACTAATCGCCTACTTTGAACTTTCTACGTACTTCTTTACCTTGAGCAATGTCAACTAACACTAGGATAGTCTGTCTCATGAGTGGGTAAGCATGAATCTATGAGTAACAGACTTGTTGTCTATTTTCTAGTCTTATACTGCATTCATACTGACTTTGTTAACCTAGGCTCCTTAACAGCCAATCAAGTGCATCAGAATTACCCAGTTAACCAATCAGTGTCTTCCATTTAATAGCCTGGTTTAGTTTAAGCTAGTTTCACTGCTATTGTGATAGCAATCTTATTACTGCTATAATATTGAACTTGTTATTCCTTCTAGACTGTCGGATGTGATGGGATCATCGGCTCAAAATCTAAATACGATCGTTGTGGGGTTTGCAATGGTGATGGGAGGTCATGCTCGAGTGCAGATGCTCGCAGTGAAACCCCAGACAACGAAGGGATAGCAGATGCCTTGAAGTCTTTGAAGGAGATGGGTTTTGATATGGGTACTTTGTACGGGAAGGCAGAGCTGAGCTTGGCTGCACGGCGATCTGGTATTCCACACAATCCGAATGATACTGCGATATCAGAGTTTATATGGGCAAAAATCAAATCTGGATGTAGTGTTTCTTGTGGTGGAGGTAGGTATTCTAATTTCGTTTAGTTAATCATTTTTTCTATTTAATCGGATTTTAACAGACTTGTAATTGATGTTAACATTTCTAACAATATATAATAAGTTATTTCATTTATTTACCAAATTTTCTCTATTTACCAAACAGTCATTATCAGTTTCAAATCAGAAGTGCGTTAAAAAGCATTTCGGTCTTCTTTTGGACATGGTTTGCCTACTCAACACTAATTTTGTTATATGTTAAGCTGGTTTTCCACTAGGCGACAAATGTCGCGCGACGCGACAAATTACGCTGAAGAATTCCCATGAGAATGCGCAATCAGAACTTTATTTTTCGCAAACAGAGTTTGCGGCGAACCAAAGCGAACCTTTTCTGTCGCAAAAGGAGTAGGATTCAATCCTACTTTTTCCGACGTCGCTTTTTCGCTGAACAAAATCAGCCAATCAGAATTGAGATTTTTTTGCAAGATGGCGGCCGAACTAGTTGGCAACGACTTGCATGGACTGACGCTGACACCGACAGACTTTGACTTTTCAATGTGGTTAGGGCCTCAGCTCCAACAAACACATGAAAGAGTCATGGAAGCTGGAAATGATGCAGAAGAAGGACCAGGAAAAAGTTCTACTCATTTTCTGTGCCCTAAGGAAATTATGTTCCTGAGCCTGATTCCCTCTCTTGGTACAGTTTTTGCACCCAAAAACCTTTTTTCTTATTGATTTCAGCTCTCTTTCTAGATCTTCTCCTTAAAATCATGAGCTGGATGATGCATTTTAGAAGAAGTCTTTTGTTGAAAGCAGGAATTTTGCACATTCGCCTTAAGTAAAATTCGCTGCTGCAAATTTTCAAATGGAAATTGAAATTAATTTCGCGCGACATTTTTCGCTCCAAATTTATCGCGTCGCGCGACATTTTTCGCCTAGTGAAAAACCAGCTTAAGGTATTGAGACTCTATACGCCTATTTCTTGATCCTCGAATGCATAGTATAACACTGCAAAGAGAAGAATTACAGTTTTTTACAAATACAGTATGTAGTTTGATATCATATACTCCGATGGATGACAGTCTGCTGCATATTCAGTTTCATTTTGGTACATGTTAGGTATTGAGACGGTGACGGCTCAGTGCAGAAGACAAGATGACGGATCACCTGTACCTGAACATCGATGTGACGCCAGGCTGAAACCCAACACACAAGAGTATTCTTGCAAGAAAGAACTTTGTCCTGCCACGTAAGTACATTTACTCTGATCTTATTTCTCATTTTACTTGACAAAACGGACCTCAGCTATCTTCGAATATTGTCTTTCTTCAAAAAGATCTGAACCCCAGATGTTTTTTTGCATGTGATGGAGCTGATGTTCTTCTACCCTTTTCCTTGTATCTTGATTGTATCTGTAGTAAGACATGGCTTTCCATTAAAGACTGTTATTGCTATTGTTCTTGCAGATGGCAAACCTCGTACTGGGGAGACTGCAGTAGAACGTGTAATGGTGGCGTCAAGCGTAGACATGTTCGCTGTGTTCAGTTCGGACAGCAAAGCATCGAATATGAAGTTGATGAGAGCCTATGTGGTGGGTCAAAGCCAGCAAATCAGGAAGTCTGCAATCGAGAGCCTTGTCCACCTGAATGGGTGGCACAGCCCTTCGGAGAGGTAAGGATTAGAAGCAATGTTCTTTTTTGCTCATTATGTGTACTGTTAGCTCTTTACTATACTAGCCACAAAGTAACAAAGTACCTTACCTGATTAATGACTTTTTAAAACACTTGTGCACTTATTTCATATGACAACTCCTTCTTCATAATCTCTTTGCTTATATTTACAAGAACTGTACAATTATCATAGCTTTCGGTTATACAACCTTCCTCAGTGACACTGAGGAAAGTTGTATAACCGAAAGCTATGATAATTGTACAGTTCTTGTAAATATCTATTTTATCTGTATATATTGAATGTGGTTTTAGTGATTCTCTTTGCTTATATTTTTACCACCACTCAAATCCCAAGTCATAAATAATTTCTCTCTAGATTCACTATTGCTTATTTTGTATGAAATATGGCATTAGCGAAATTTCCTAAATTTTCCCACCAAAATTATGTTATTGTGCCCTGCCGACACAATCTATGGGAATTTGCCTAGGCCTAGCTCTCAGAGCTTTGCAATTTTACCACCATTTCCAATCCATGTATGTAATACTTTTGATAGGCTAGTGTGCTTTGTGGCACTTCTTCAAAATGTCTATTTCCATAAATCTCGTATAGAATTTATGTCTTTTGTGTTTTAAGCAATAATTGATTCATATGCAAACATTCACTGCAACTCTAATTTTGCAGTGCTCTACTGTTTGCGACCCAGGAGTCCAACTTCGCCAAGTTCTGTGCCAAAAGAGCCTGCAGGACGGTTCTACTGTCACTGTTAAAGATGGTGAATGTTCAAAAGATGCCAAACCACCTACAGAGCAGAAATGCAATGTTCACAACCCGTGTCCTGGAACAGGTCAGTGTTTACCTAGAGGCATTATTCAAATATACCAGTCTATGGAAATTCATCTCTGATATTCTCAATGTACTAGATGACTAAGGAAAGGGTTAATATGCCATATGCGTAATGACGTCATAGGTGCCATGGCGCGCAATGCATTTCGGGACTTGTGGTCACGCATATCTCGTCGCGTTAACAGAAAAGTTGTTTACAGTACAAAATCAATTGGTTTGCTTGTTGTCTTTTTGCACTGTTTCCACTATTTTAATGAATAGAAAATAGGAACTGGGATTTGCCTTTTTATCAACTGGGAAAATTGGATTAGGATCGCTAAACACGTCTATATTGGGAATTTACCTCTTTTTCTCATTGGGATTGGGATTTTTCTATTTCATTGCTGCCAATCGGGATCAGTACCCCCCCCCCTCTTCAGGACCCTGTAAAGAATATTTGTTTTAAGGATTATATTTCAATTTAGGGATTCACGATTAAGGTTTGCCGTATCCATGACGAATCTAAGGCACTTAAGATCAAAAGCCTAAGTATCTTTTTCAATTTTCAAAGTATAAGTTTCAATTTTCGTGAATATGGAAGACTACAACGACGACTCCTCAATTCGATAAGATTATATGATCTCTATTTGCAAGCTAAACGCATTGCAGCTGTCGTAGAGGTATTCAGGATGTCCCAGAATCTGAGTTGGCTTCAAGCTGTACAATAATACTAGAAACTATAATAAACTATAATCATGAACCCATGTAATTTCCAATATTACACAGACAGTATAACTACAGATTGATTGAAAAAAGAGGTAAAGAAATACAACTTTCATACAGCACACTTAGTCTTTCAAACCTATGTCCTCCTCATGGTAAGACTTGTAATTCTATAAATGGAAACTATCTTAAAGATTTATATTTAAGACTGGAAAATATTAAGAATATTAACTATTTCCTATATGGTTATTATTAGTAAATCTTTTCAATATTCTTCAGTCTTATATATACAAATCTTCGTGCTAGTTTCAATATATAAAATCGTAAGTCACAATCTTCGGAGGATTTAAGTCTGAAAGACCTAGGTGTGTTGTATTAAAGTTGTGTTTCTTTCCCTCTTTTTCTACAAATTTTTAATTTCTAATAAAGGTCTGCAAACAACCGTGCATCTTCAAAAGTCACCCATTACCGTGTGTTCCCATTAAAGTAATACATATCTAATATATGATTTGCTTAACAGTAGCCTTTTCCGACGATTTGCAGAGCTCCATTGTAATAAGAAAGTTCAAACACATCTCGACAATTGTTTCAACTGATACTAAAACTGTATTATCTTCATTCATTTTTAGCTGATTGTGGGGGCATATTCACAAATACTTCCGGTAAATTTGCTTCACCACTCTTTCCAACCAACTATCCCAACAACATGGAATGTGTTTACATCATACAAGTTCCAGAAGGAAAGATGATTGAGTTGCAGTTCGACAGGTAAAGGAATATCTTCTCTTTTGTCTTCCAATTATCAACTGCCATTAACAATAACACGCTGAGCAACAGCGTGTCGAATCGATACCTCGAATACGCAAGGTTAGAATTTCCATTCATCTTCAAGGATATGTTGCAGTGAAGTTACTAGATATTTTCAAATAGCAATTGATAAGTTGGCAGGAAACCGAAGTTTCAGAATGCACAAAGACATTTCGATATGCTTTTTTTATGACAAATCCAAATAGCTAAGACAAGACCATTATAAGTTACGATAAGGGTCTTGTCTTAGCTATTTGGATTTTTCATGAAAAAAAGCATGTTGAAATATCTTTTTGCATTATCGTCGCAGTTCTTGTTTTTATATTTTCAAATAACTTTGGACAAACATAGCATCAAATTCTCAAAAAGATTATAGTTTCACCTTATCTTATGCTAACACCTGGGTATAAATTGTATGATCATGTGCCCAATTTTTGAGTAATTTTTAGATCAGCAAACGTCTAAACTTTCTTCTGGTTCACTTCTTCTATTATTATTCATCTGTTTGATGTGTTTAACCTTAATAATGTTTACGCGAGAAAAAATGGTAATCTTTATTTCCTGTTGTAACCTTTCCCATGAAAATATGGTTTCTTAAAAAAAGTGTATTGAGTTGTCTGATGATCGCATAAATACGTGAAACTCGGAGTAGTAACAAAGATATGCGTTTTTTCGAAACTTCAACCTCTGTGTATAGAGTTTCATTATTTGTAAAACAAAATTACCTTATCCTTCAGCATGAGAATATCGGCCCCAGAAACGAATGATTGCCAAACAGACTTCGTGAAAGTGATGGACGGAGATTGTGTCTCTCGCCTTGGAGAAAGCAAGTTTTGTGGCAATGTCATCCCGTCTAAGTTCGAATCGACAACCAATCGGTTATGTGTGAAGTTTTACTCTGACGATTCGCAGAATGACCAAGGGTTCTCCGCATCTTATGAGGCAATTACTATCCCCACTCAACAAACAGGTAATTGCATTTGATATTTTTTAGCTCAATTGACTCAAACTTCCCTTATTAATAGAATTCAAATTATTCGAATCCCTTGAAAATAGTAATGGTCAGTTTTACTATTTTTAGTTCTAGTTAGTTAGTAATTGATAGTACTAATCAATTTACCAATTGGTGCTTCTAATCAGTTTAGCAATTAGTAGTACTAGTCAGTGTAGCGATTTATAACCCAAGTAGATTTAGCTATTTGCGATCTTACTTGTGTCCATATAATAAACTACGAATTGAAATACTGTGATATAAGTAAATTCATTATCTTCAATTCTAGCCATAGCTAAGTCAGCTTTTGGTGGCTAGGGGGTGAACTGATTAGCATATCTGCTATCGACGTGCGATCTGCAACTCTGAACCTTCACTTTTACACACGAGCCCTTGCAAGTGCAATTTCTGCATCGTGCAAGGTATCCTTTGGGACTCTCTTGTTCTCCTCAATAAAAATAAACTCCATACTTTTTCTCCTTCATAATCATGTCTAGATGCAGTGATATGAACTTGATAACATAAGTGCATTTATTGATTGGTAGGAAACTTCAGAATAGCATGGAATATCAGAGCCACAGTTAAACACATTAAACTACGAAGCTTTTAGTCTGAAACTCGACAGAGTAGTACCCTAGAGCTTTGTTATGCCCCTGATTTTCCAAGCTGTTGTGAATGCATTATTTCAAGAACTGTCCTCGAAAGAAACTGAACCAGCCAGAGAAAGGTCTGTTTTGTTCTTTAGGAAATATTCAGTACTTTGGAAGGTGCTCGGTAATGTGGAGGATGCTCAGTACTATAGGCGAATATCATCATTACAACGGAGGAATACCATAAAAACAGTCACGGTGGTAGACCATTAGTACGCTTTCTGACGTACTGCTCTGATGAGTATCAGACGCAAAGCTTTTGTAGTTCTTATGTTTCGCTATGTTTCTGATTTTACTCGCCATCCTAAAGTTGTTTACCGATTAATGGTTGTAATGTAAGATATTGAAATAATCTATGAGAATGAAAATGACCCGAGTAGGACTCGAACCTACGTCCTCTAGATAGGTATTGATTCGGTCAGTGATGGTGCAATTTGTTTCAAGGAAATATCCTGCGTTTCTCGAGGGTCTGATGGCACAGTGGGTTAGCACATCACAGTACCCATCTAGAGGTCGCGAGTTCGAGTCCTACTCGGGTCATTTTCATTCTCACAAATCATCTCGATTGATTGTCATATCGTGCTTCTTTTCGAATCGAAGGTATCTGAAACCAAACTGTGGCAGTGTTTTTTTATGAAAATCAAACTTTTCTTTCAGATTTATGTGATACACCGCAAACATCACCAGCTGGGATGATATCGTCACCCAACTATCCAGAATATTACCCAAGTAATGAAGACTGCAACATGACGATCATCACAGATGAAACTCCCATTAAACTTACTTTTGAGGCGTTTGACGTCGGCAGTGATGAGTAAGTGCATTCAATCAGTGATTCTTTAAACCATCATTAACAATGTAAATAAATGAGGAAATTGTATAAACTATGTAATTCATATAAACTGTCTATGAATTGCATGGTAATGAATTACATGGTACTACCTATACAGTTTGTTGTATTATCGTTAACAGTACCACGTTTATCCAATTATTTTCAACTATATTTCATCAACAACGCGAGTTTTCATCACTTTCTCGAATAATCAGAATGCTTCTGTGAATATCCAGACTTTAATGTGCTGGTTTAGCTAATGCGGGATTAGATTCAGAAACCATCATAAAGTTTGTTGGTGCTCTTCTAGAATCTTGTCAATATAATAAGTGTAGAATTAATTTTAACTTTTTATCTAGCGATAAAGTATTGTGTATACATTATTTAGTTGATGGCCTTGTAGAATACGTGTGTTTACAGTTTGAGTAGAAACATTCATAAGATATACGAAATGGAAGTGAAGATTAGAATAGGATTTTCGAATACAATTTTTCGACATACAGCCCGAGATGACCATTTATCATTTTACTCAGCAAGATCTTACTTTATTGCTTCGAATACGTTAGATACCTTCCCACAGCCATGAAATAACACCATAGAAATTAGAATTTATACCACACAGAGAGCTACACACTGGCTTCTTAATATTTCAATCGACTTCACCTGTGCGGCCACTTGTTGGGCTAGCCTGGCGTTCTGTTTAGGGTCTTCGATGGTGATTCTAAGGGCCTGTTCACATGAACCTGGGGCAAAAAGTTGACCCGGGGATATGACTGACCCGGGACAACTTTCTTCATCTGTTCACATGAGTTACCTCAACCCGGGGGAAAGTTGACCCGGGTCAGAAATACGGCCCTGGGGCAAACAAAACGTTGCCCCGGGGCAGCCTCGTCTGTGATTTTGAATTTGAATTAAACGCAAACTTACCCCGGTTTCCTGGGATGATCTCCTGCACTCTGTTCACATGATAAAATGTTGCCACGGTGGGGTGGGTCACCCGGCACTGAAGACCGGGTCACACGGCTATCGTGGTTGACCCGGGATAATAAAAAGCTCATATGAACAACAATTTTGCGTTTGAATTGAACCGCATTATTTCAGACCAAAGGCCGAGGCAACTCGTCAGCCCGAGGCAATGGCTTACCCCGGCCGGGTCAACTCATTATCCCGGGTTCATGTGAACAGGCCCTAAATGTACATCGTTCAAATGCCTTCTAACAGCCGTAATAACTTTTTTTGTTAACAATTGATTTAATTCTTCACCACTTTTTGTTGAAATGTCTGCTGAAATTTTAAATGTCGTTGCCATTGAGACCAGATGACATTATGTCCTTTCTCAATGTCAGCGGCATATCAAAATGTAACCGTCTATTTTAATTGATGGTGAAAAGAAATAATCAAAAATACTTGAGATAAAGGAATGAAAAATGAAAATAGATGAACAGCAACGACAATATTGATCAAGCTAAACTGTTGTATTAGAATGATATGAAATGAAATATACAATCTGTTGGACATCTGAATCTACGTTGTCAAAGATTTTCATACCTAATGTCTATATTTTGTTTATAGCTGCAGCAACGACTACGTGTACATCAAAGGTGGTGAAGAAGCTAAAAAGTACTGTGGAAAGAAGAGTCCTCCACCATATATATCAAAAGAGAATAAATTATCAATCCGATTTTACTCCAGTAGTCATCCGTCTACAACCAAATCTGGATTTGTTGCTACTTATACGTCAGGAAAAGGTGAGTTCTATTCGTGTTTGCCTGTCAATAAAGAAAGGTTCACCCTACTGAATAGTGCTTATGATGTTGCGTCTTACACAACAGGCAATGGTAAAGATGTTGATCAATATATGATGTTCATCCATCGATCTAAAGAGATTGCTTGAATTAAGAATATCAATATTGACTTGATTCCAACAAAATGTTGATTGGTCTACTTTCTTGTATTTTCGTGTTAAGAAATCATTTATTATTTATACTTATTCTTTATAAAGGCCATAATGCAGTTCATGATAATCGCTCCATTGATTCCAGGTCTCCTAGACAAGTATACTATTTCTCGAATTATCGATTATTGTTGGTATTCTCTCAGAAAACCGATTGCCTGTGGAATTCAACTAAAACTTAAATAGATTTGCATCTATACCAAATTTCGATTTTATACAGGCTGTGGATCTATAAGTTAATCAAATACGCATCGTCATATATCTTTGAATATTTTTGTCATGTTGATACAAAGATTTAACCTAATACAAATAATTCTAACATTTACCATAGCAGATGGAAATCCATTGGACAGTAGTGACTCCGCAAAGAAAATTAAAACCAGTGATAAAAAACAAAATAAAGCAAACGAGAAGAGTAGTAGAGGTTGGTTGCATTTTATTCTTATTAGGGCCAAATGAATCATCAGATTAATATATATTTCAGTATATTTTGCTGGGTCATTGATCAAGCAGCATTGTATCAGATTTACAAAATTTCATCTTTAATTTATCGTATGAATCACTTTGGTAGAGTTCTGAAATATCAATTTATACAGATAATTCCAAAACCTTTGTTAAAAACTAATGCTATGTTTTGTATAAGTCACCAAGTTTATTTCTGTATGTTAAGTGTAAGTTCTGTACCTACCAAAGCAGCGACATTTCTGAAAAATCTTATCTCCATCCAAATGCATGGATCTATGGGTTTTAGGAAAACTTTTGAAGCATTCTTCACTGGAAAAGGGTATCATTAGAATCATTCGCCTACACAGGTCTTTTGATTGACTTCGAATATTGATTGCAAAAATCTAGATTTTCTTGAAAAAATTTCTATGTGAACCTTTGAGCTATTTATGCTCTTTTACAATACTGTTTAGATACTATTAAGTTTTTTGACAAAAGTCGATGACGTAATTTCTATATTTAGCTTGAAATTGAAAAACATTCATATTTTACAAGAGTAATGTTATCTGTTCACAGATGAAATACCCCACAAAGAGGCTCAACAAGGTGCTGCTGTTACATTTATCAAGGCAACTTCAAGCTCAGATGAAAGTATGTTCCAGTTTTCTTCTTCGTTATTTTTCTGTTTATGATTTTTAGGCCAATGATGCTTTCGCCTTTTTTACCTCTCTATAAAATGCTACATCACAAAACATTCTACTTTATTCATTTCCTTTCCCCTAAAGGAACTATTATGGAAACAAGATCTTCTTGACCATAATGCTATCCCTGCCATCTTTGTTAGGGATGTATCCCAATATCTATCCTTTTAAATTTTAGTTCTTTTAGTATGTTTTCCTTTAAGTTTTTCTAGTTTTTGAAAATTTCTTTGAAATGTGTGTTATCTTTTAAATTATTTTATTCCTGCGATCAGTTTTAATTTTTATCCTGCCAAAATATACATATAATAGCTACCTATCAAGTCATGTCAGCCGTCGTGGTGTCTTAAATATCTAGACGAAACATATTTACCTATCTAGGTGTTGCTAACGTATTTTCAATTATTTGGATGGATTTTGTAAAGAATGGTCCGAATTTTTACTAGATAAGAGAACAGTCTTTGAATGTTATAGGGCTTCAAAATGGCCAGAAAAATCTGAAACATAGCGAAGTGAAAACATGGATTACTTAAGCTTTTCGTTTGACACTCAATAGAGTGATAGTTATTGATAGTTGATAGGCAAATACACTTACTATCTTCGTAAGGTATAGGTTTTTAACTGCTAAGCACAAAGTGCCCACTGAATAGGTAGGTTAATCGAACAGTGCGACCCTGGTTGTTCCTCTCGATGTGACCACACCTCGTTATTCCTTTTGCCTTTTTGCCTGAAATTACAGAGAGTTGGCTATTCTCTCCTCGCACTATATGTGGCCGGTCTGAAGGCGGTTATTAACCCGGGACCATCCCCTCTAGTAATATTAAGAGAACGAAACACTTATGGCTTGCCAAGAGAAAAAATAGAATTCAATTCAATTCAATATTATTTGCAAATTACATCTGAATACAGGATACCAAAAATATGTAATATACACGACCCAAGAAAAGCAAAGCCTATCTAGCTTGGGCCGTAAATTGAAATTTAAAGCTATTACAAGAAAAATAAAACAGTACAATTCTAAAACTAGTACAAAGTATAATTCAACAGTAACAATAAATGCGTCATATAGGAAAGTACTTGACTATGAAAGCTACTTTTGAATAAAGAATCTCTTTGATGATATTATTCTATTCTTTAAGAGCTATTTATTGATTTCAGTTAATAAAGACCTGGACGAATCAAAAGCAGGTATGTGGAAGTATTGCTATAATGTTTTGTAGTTCTTTATGTATAGATATGAACAAACCCTCTGTACTAGTGGAAGTCAGAACTCAGCGTTTCTTATTATAACGCTTTCACACTGGTAGTTAACCGAGCTTAAACTAAACCAGGTTTTAAATAGAGGACTCTGATTGGTCAGATTGATTATTCGAAAGCTTCCAATTGGCTGTAAAGGAACCTAGATTAAATAAAAATGGGTTAACCATGTCAGTGTGAATGCAATATAAAATCTCAAAAGGTAATGTAGAAAATGAGGTGCAAAGATAAAGGGAAAAATTGATTTCGGATCAAGATATGGATTTTGATAGCTGCTTTCAATAACTATTTTATCTTTAGGGAATATCAAGTATTCGAAGAAGATGCATATACCTTTGTCAAGTAAGTTACTTTTTCTTCAACTTGATTAAACTTTTTTTTATTTACTTAACATTTTGAAATTTGTTATTATTTTGGATTAGTTTGAAATATCAATTGAAAATCATTTTTCAGATAATTCTCCATTATGGATTCCGGAGCCTGGTGAGTTCAGTTTTCAGGTTTTCAAAATATAATAAACAACTATCAATGAATATATTTGGTCAATGTAATTTATCAGATATAATGAATGAATATGATATTCAATCGAAATTGATTTGTGAAAATGAAATGACCCATGTAAAATTTATGAATGAGTCTACGCCTCAAAATTTATTTCTTTTTCTAAATCTTGCTTTTTCTCAAGGACATCATATTCTATGATCAGTTTATTTTTATTTACATTTACATTTAGTGATCTCAATCAAAACGCATCGAAATAAGCTTCTTGGGAGCTCTCCTAGAATTCCGTCTAGATTAATAATTCTCGCATTATTTTGTGCTATCATGCTATTTGTTCGAGATCCTCTCAAGAAAATAAAGGCACAATCTAGGCCTAAAATGCCAACACATTTCTCACAGCATCGTTTGTGTATCGCAGGAACCGTTTAAAGCCGCAAATTAACTGCAGATTTAGGATGTTAGGTCTTTTAAGCCAGAATAGACTCCTTTCACAGTGACGTAGAATGTTTTTGAAAGCGAAGTGATAGATGTGATACCCTGCTGAGCAAAAGTTCTTCGTCATATTATTATGCTAATTACAAAATAATCTATGCATTGCTAGGAGCAATCCACGCCTTTGAGATTGGGATCCACATGATATCGAGGATGTGGTGTTCCAAGAAGTATCTTAAATGAATTGACGTCATTGTGGCAGTGTTATAGGATTTTAAACTGGATTGGAGCCAATTCTTCACTTCTTTTAATTTCGATATTTTTTCTACCATCATTACAGCTGATCAAGAAGCAAACTTCATGGTAGCTCCTCAGGTAAAGATGAAGGAAATACCACGAAAGATATCTTCACAGTTAAGTCAAAACCACAACAGCCTCCCTTCAAAGACGCCTGATCTGAAAGAGAGTCCAACCAATCATGTCATCAATAAGCCTATGCCTGTTGCATCAGCGAAGAGTATTAAGAAGGCAACGATAGCAAAACCGGATGTCAAGAAAAAAGCTAAAGCAAAGAAAAAATCTAAACCTAAGTCAAAAATACAACACAATCTTGACGGAAAAGCAGGTAATTGAAACTGTTTTCATCAGTGAGTGAGTAAGCGAGTTGATGGTAATGTGCTAGCCTAACTAAGGCCGAACTCCAGCAGAGGACGGTAGCATTCACAACATCACTACGAAACTATAGCATAGTATTATTGCTCATTGACTATACAGTTGTTGATAGCTGATAGACAAATACATTTACTATTTTCGCAAGGTATTAGTTTATCAAAGAAATGGGCCCACTGAATAGGTAGACTAATCGAGCCTTGCGACCCTGGTCCTTCCTCTCGACGTGACCACACCTCGTGACTCCTTTGGCCTTTATGTCTTGAATTACAAAGAGCTGGTGAATTCTCCCCTCACACTTTGCGACAGGTCTGAAGATGGTTTCGAACCCGGAAGACTTTGAACGAGGGTATTGATCTTACCACTCGGTCATCCCTGCCACTATACAGTAGTATTATGTGGTGCTAGTGTATGTATTATACCTATGTATGCTACAGAAGTCTTCTTTGAAAAAAAAGCCTACAAGACCACTAATCATTCATCTCCTTTCTGATTTGCAACTTTACATCCACATCTGAGTATGATAATTCGTTAAGTTCCGTTCTCTTTCTGTTGTACTTCTTTGAAGATTGTCTGACGCCGCAAATCTTCAGTAGTTACAATGTTTCGCTTTATTTTCGATTTTTCTCGGCATACTCAAGTTCTGAACTGATCAAAGACTTTTCCGCTAGAAACCCTGCACCTGTGTGGAAGGATAGCAGCTCCAGAGAAAGGGGCTCGCCTTCAAATACCGTCGACCAACTTACTTACCTTACTAAATGTATAAGTAAAAGATTATTTGTATTTTTCTCAGGCGAATGTCCGAAGGCAGCGAGTTTGAGCTGCATAAAACTGCTACTTTCGTATCCCTGCCAAAAGGATGGTGATTGCAACAAAGGCTTGGCTTGTTGTGAAACTAACTGTGAATACGGTCGAAAGATGTGTGTTCAAAAAGGTAAGTGTCACTAGATGACAGATTGTGATAATCGAATACTTTCTCCTGTATACATTCAAATTAGATTAAATCTGTTTGGGCTAAGCCTCTTCCAAGGAGCTTTTTTATTTTTATTCAGGATTTCTTTTCGAACGTATTCTTTACTCGCGACTGGTAGCTTTCTAACGTCAGTGGGAATATTACTTCACCCAGTATGGTAAGAGCTGAATGATGAAAGCCTTCAGTAGCATATCCTAGCTTGTATCTAGGCAAACTGACATCCTTGCAGTTTCTCAGCCTATTTTTTAAAAGCTATAATAAATTTCTTCTTTTGCGTATCACAGAAAACATTTGTACCCAAAATCCTTTTCAAAAGTTACGAGACAGTCATTGATTGCCATACAATGTTTACTAACTGTCCACTAAAGACCCCCATCTCCCCCTCAAAAATGTTGCTTTGCATATTTTTTATGCAGAAATGCATTCGCAACACCCTCCGGTGACATTCAAACCTAATATCAATATTGGTTTGAGGAAGGGGGCTCAAATGGTATTTTACAGTTTGATGTAAATTTTAGAAACAATAAGTTCCACATCTAGAAACAATATAGATTTTTTTCATTTTCGAATTCGGTGTTTGTTTTCTTTAAGGTCTTATTTGATTTCTTTCTTTTGTTGCTGTCTTATCAACTGTCAATTACTCTTTTTTGCTCAGGTCGTAAACACAAACCCTCACATATGACACATGCAGACTGACTCACACAGGATTTAAACAACTAACTACTCCGTAAACACAGTAATATATTATCCATTATCGTAATTCAAATATAATTGATATCTATAATGATGTGTAACTTTTCAATCATTATCTAAATATGATAATCATAATATTACCTACGTAGCTAGTTTAACTACTTAGATATAATTGATGAATATAATATAAACTAATATACTCGCTATTCTAATATAATTTACAAATCCCCTCTACGTTTAGAGAGTTTTATACCATAGTATCAACGTAATAGAGTCAAATGTTTTTGTGTCATCTGTCCCATCCAGTATTAAAATTGTTGTTGGATTCCATCGGAACGAAACACACCGATTTTCAGACTTATAGAAGCAATTAAAACATAGATTCTGCTCCTTGAATAACCACCCCCTAATATAAAGTTCTCGGCGTTGTTTAGGTCTCAAAGATCGATTCAAGGTTATTCATGTTATTTTGTTATGAATTTCATGTTAAATCTTTTTTAGTGACTCATCACTGTCCATTAAGAGACCCTTACTACTTTCCGAACCTTCGCTGTTGGGATGAAAACGACTGCCCCGGAAAGGCTCCTTGTTGCAGGGACATGGCCGGCACGAGGTATTGCAGGCCTCCCAGGATAACAATTCTTGACCGTCTCCATGACGACTAAATCTCGTGTAGTGCAACTGTGCGCATGCGTTTCTGAAGGTGTGATGGACATCATGATCATGCTAACAGGTCTCGTGCCAGAATATTGTGAATGAACTAAGTAAGGAGGACCCACCAATTCGACTAACCATGAAACTAGGACACGGTCGAATTTGGAGTGTAGAGCACGGATCTCTAAAATTAGACTGGATCGAGCATGTCTTTCTAAAATGAAGTCATTGGCGGCCATATTGGAAGGTTCAATTCGATGTATTGAAATTCCACTGGGGCGTGTTTTTTCCCTTGATGATTGTTGGAATGTTATAAATGATCAGCATGAGACTGAAAAATCGTGCATCTATTGTTAACAAAGAATCAAGTTAACATAATCTATTTGGCAGCAATATTAGGAGGCCAAGCGTAAGCCGAAGCTATTGGCTTCAACATCAGGCTCTAGAAACAAACGTTTACTCGATCCAGTCTTTTTATGAGATCATTGTTGTAGACATGTCTCCCTCGGTATAGCTGAAGATATTGGTGTTATCGGGCGATTGATTCCTGAGAATTGCATTTTCATTGAACTGTCTCATACGATTTTGATCAATGTCTTTGAACCATGACTTCAAAGCTTAATCTAATACTAAGCAAAAAACATATGATCTTGGCCCATCATCCTTAAAGAATAAAAGTTCAGTGCCGAATGGTAAAACCTGTATTGGCTAAGGATGCAGCTAATATAGGCAGAACACAACAGAGAAAGAAATGTGTCACCCCCAAACTCGACTGAGTGTCCGTTTGTGTATAGTCGAAGTGTGTTACCTTAAATGCTACATGTATTCTTTGGTGTTGAGTTAATGTCTGCTTGTGTGGGATTCTTCTACCTGCCAGAGGGAAATCATATTGCGTTCTTGATATGTTTAACTCAGCTGAAAAGTAAGGCAGTTTTTCGAACAGTTTTGCAATATGAGGACTATTCTTCACACCACCAGCTTTCGGCCTAAGCTAATTCAGAAATGTAAATGACATCTCGTGTAGACGTTATATTAATTTTGACTCAATGGAATCATAATTTTCTGACGCAAACCATTCAGAAATATACCAATCATGGACAGGGTTGATATCCAACCTTTTCTTCTAAACGTCTAATTTCAGTTATCTTTTGGAAATTCCTCTTTCTCTTGGGATCATCCTTAAAGCATCACTTAATTAAGAGTGAATTTTCTTTTATCTTATTCACAATATTTCGTTTGTCTAATCTGGGTGAAAACAGTGCTCTAGGCAATGTAGATTATGTAGAGGTAAACTTATTAAAGACACATGTTTGATCAATGACCGGAACTAGAAGTTATAACAAAAGTAGGTCATTTTTCAAAATACCTCTGTTTATTATCATGATATTTACCTATTTAGAGTTTTTACCCAGATTGCAAACATAAATGATCGCAGTGAAGTGTCTTTATTGGCAAGAAGAGTGCTCTATACCTTAGAAGGTAGAGCGAGATGCAATAGAAGTAACACAAAAAAAACACTACACATATGTCTGGTGATCGCAATAGTGTGAAACTACGAGTAGCAAGCTATATGCACTATCTTTTTGTGTTACCTCTATTGTATGGCAAACATTTAGATTCAAACAAAAGAAAAACGAAAGGTTTAAGCTTTTTGATATTTCAATGAACCCATGCTGTTTTCAAACTAAAATCATTACTATTTAATTATCATAATATGGTATCTTTCATGTACGTTTTCAGACGAGCTTGTTTCTGGCGAAGTTAATTAAAGACAAATGAATATCAATCTATTATAAATATTTCTAACTCACTTAATGTGTATATTGATTTAATAAGATGACGAAATATTATGATTTTATCTTGAATGGGTAGTGTGTCTTTTTCATTGGTATCTAATTTACTGCAGCCGTCTCCCAAGAAAGAATTTGGAAGCTTTACAATCAAATATTGCATATTTTGAGCATATCTCTAACTTCGCATATGAATAAATATTCAGGAGACAGCGTCTAAGGGGTCATTTTATATCTACGGCTTGGATGTTCATTGCATATTCGTGATTTATTGGTAATTTTTGGAGAGGTAAAGGAATCAATTTAAGTCTAAAAATTAGAGTCATTAGATCGTCAACGACAACTGTCAAAATACAAAGTTTATGTTGCTGAAAATAACAAAAGTTCATCTTGTAATTTGATATTGAGTTTTCCTGAAAAGATGATGTCAGTGTGAATTTGAGTTTTCTGTGGTGGAAATATATTCCTCAAAAAACAGGATCAGCAGCGCGTAGTATTTACGAGGCGTAATGAGAACGAGGCAATTTACTAATGGCTAGTTCTTGATTTCGATTCCCAGGTTAGTTGTCTCGACTCACTTGGTTAGCTTATCCTGTGCTGCTGAGAGCTACGAGATATCCTATTTATTTATGGTATTATCTGCAAAGACTTCAGTATATAAAGCCTGTAATAAATAAACTACTTTTGAGAATCTTCACAAAGAGCTTCATAGGACGAACTTGAAACTTCTGGTCGAGTCACAGTCTAGGGGACTCTCCCTATTCTTTCTTTCGGCCTTCTTTCGAGTTCTTGCTGCAAGCCACCCAAGTAGTCAATCAGTGAAAGCGAGTCGCTACAGTTGAGACGGAGAAGACGCAATGAAGGTGACAGTGAGGACATTAGACTCAAAGAGCACTACATTTGACGTGGAAGACGATGTAAGTATGAGCTTGTGAACAAACTCTGGTTCAAGAGTAAGAGAGAGATAAATGTGATATATTCTTTTGAGGTTTAGGGTAAATAACAAATAGGCTAGGGATTGCAACTAATGCAAATTCAAATATGCTGCTTGAAGTCTTTTAAGGGGATCAGCATGGGATAAATGGAGGCGTTTAGATTAAATTGAATATAACTAGAAAATGGAACAAATGATTAGAAACTACATCAAACCCTAAACAATAGGACTGAAAGACAAGAACAAAAGTAAAAGCTTAATTAAGAAGGGGAAAATGTTATTCAAACAGGAAGATATTTTATATTGATAAAACCCTGCTTTCAGGAAAATATTTTCTGAAAGATTAGGAAGCGAACGTATTTTGGTCATATGATCTTACAAAAATTATCTTTATTGATTTTCCGATTCCGACTTACTTCTTCATAACACTTGCGAAGTAGTGCTCTTATTGTGGGAACATTGTCGTCCTAGTAGACCTAGTGTGGCTGTTCCAGAACAAGTAAGGTTCATATCTGCATTTGGCGATTGGAGATGCAATTTGTGTTTGCGAAGATTTGAGATTTTTCCAGAAAATTCAGTTACTGAGAGCACTAGTATGCAAAGTTAGAGGTTATGTTTATGAGACATTATCTAGATTGATGGTGTAGCCTATCGGGTAAGGTGCTGGATTTCCAATCCTTTAAGGGCAACCTTCCTAGGTTTGGATCTACAAGCGGTTGAAATCATGAACAGCAAGCCATCAGCCTACTCAGCTGTGCCTACTTCTGATGCTGGTAAATCAGTACCCAGGGTATAGGTTCTAGACTATTGACTCTGGGGGCATAAGCTGCAGGTTTACATCAGGTGTAATGCTGCCCGACCGTAACCTTTGTTAACAAGCAAATATGTTTGCTTACTGGGTTGATTCTCCGAACCATGCTACTTATTAAGATTAGGTTTTAAGTGCTATTAGATTAGGATCAAAGTGCTATAGTAAGGTCTCTGGTTTCCTTTTCCTTTACTTGATAGTTTTAAAGACTTGTTAGTTTCTATACATATATATCATTACTGTCCAAACCAACAATGGTTATTAATGAGATTTTTACTAAATTGTGAGGAAAATTGTGAATTTATGATAGTAAAATGATATTGTATAATTTTGCTTTCAGGAAACAGTGAAGCAATTCAAAGAGAAGATTGCACCGCAGCTGGTTAGTGCTTATCTTTATTTTTATTACTATAATTCCAACTCATATTATTTATCAAAAATCCCTCGTATAAAATCTGAATGCTTTGAATTTCTTATTTGTACCTCGTACTAGAGGAGCCTTCTCATTTTTGTAAAGTTTTCTCAAAAGGAAAGATTAATTCTAAGAATCAAAGTTTATTTTTTTCTGAAGTTATATCAATTTTTTTCAAAGCTTCCAAATTTTCCTTTATACTAAAATAACAAGATTCTGTAGATTATATTGTATGGAACAGCGTTCTTTTCTGAGGAATGATGAAATTTTTTTATGATTCATGATTATTAGACTTTTTAGAAATATTTACTTATTATTTTCAATGTTTCATTCATCTATGCTGGATAAAAATAAGGTATATGCCATTGATAGAGTGATATAGATAGAGATAGACTCAAAAAATAATCATCTTTGTTGTTACTCTGAGTTCCACGCCATGCGACCATCAGACTACTGAAATTACCACTTAACACTCTGAGTAACAATTAAGACATATTACGTTTCAGAGTTTACCTCTTCGTTCTCCTTTTTTAGATATATTTCTAAGTTTTTTAGATGTATAATGGACAAAACAAATTAATGTTGATTTGTTAATTTGCTTTAACATTTCATTTTGTTTTGAAGGAAATTCCTGTTGAAAGGCAGAGAGTCATTTTCAAGGGAAAGGTTCTTCAAGATGAAAAACTCATGAAAGATTACAGTAGGATTTCTCTTTTTTCATTTAGTTTCTACAAGAATAAGTTATTAGTTGCTAATTCTTTATCTTATTTATGTTATCAATATAGTATCCAATTATGTGCCTATTCTATTGAGCAATTAACATGCTGGATAGGTGTTAATTATAAACACTCTATGGTGGTGTAATGTATGGTAGCACATTTGTAGATATCCAAAAGACTTCTGAAATTATTACAAGAGTAGTAAGCAAAATGATACAATGGTTGAATGTAGCTCATAACATGGAAATAGTTTGTGGAGTTGAATGAACAGCGTGTGTAATATATTGAATATATAACCTAGTGTGCTCCAAGTTATCATTATACTTGCAGTGTACTTACTTGTAAACTGCGGACCATTATATCATTTTGATATTTCAATATCATTCATTATGTCCTTTTTTACATTACCTAGAATTGTTTCTACGATTCTACCACACACATATATTGATAATTTTTCAGTACTTTTTATGATACATTTTTGCTTTTAGATGTTGATGGTTGTGTTATTCATCTCGTTCAGAGAGCACCCCCTTCATCAAGTAAGTTAAGAATACATATGTTTTTACATCTTCATTCAATAAAAGTTTTTGTTTTTATCAAGGTCAAGGTCGTTCCATCAGCGTCAAGTTCCCTCTTTCTTTCTCAACCAGAAATTTATCATCAATTTTATCAAAAGTTAGGATTATTGTTTTGAATTCATTGTCCAGATAAAGCATCATGGTTTTCATTTTTCATAGCCGCTTCTTCGTCAGCATCTAGAGACACGAGCACACCTGGAGAGAGGACCTCCGCTGATGGTCAGCCAAATGTTTTCATCGGTGCATTTAGAGGCTCAAACGACATGACAAATGTTACCCAGGTATTGCAGATTGAAGAATTTGCTGAAGTTACTTATTAAACTGAGTAGCTTGGTAGGCTTTGAAATTTTATGCTGACCAATTCTTGACACAAAAAGCGTCTTATTCAACTATTTCATTGATGGATGACTCAAAATATGCTCTTTCCTATATCATATGAATATAGCTTAATATTGGCAGAAACAGAAGCAAGAAAGTACAGGCATTTCGAAATTACATCAGTGTAAATTTTGGACTCTTTTGGACATTCTCCCAGTGCCTTCTTGACAGTTTTTTCACTTAATTTATGAATATTCAGCAAACTGGAGATAGTTAATCTTCTTGATTATGTTTATCTTCATGGAAATCTCTGATATAACAGTCTGAGGAAAATGCAAGTCCAAAACCCACTGTATTGTAGTAACTTCGCCTATTATTTCCATCAATTCATAAATCATATTCCATTGCTTTAGCATATAGTTGAGAATCTGCTTTCTACATTTGGTGGTGCCCATGGTGCAGCTACTGTCACAACTTCATCCACGGTAAGTTTAAACTTTGATTGAAGAAATAGAGTATTAACCAAAATGATTTTTGTAAATGAAAAAGGCCCAGATAGGAATCAAACCACAACATCTGAGTTTGCCTTTCAATTACTCTACTAGCTCAATTAAATCAATAACAATGTTAATAATAATGATAATAATGAGGCGCTGTACAACTTGCTTTCAAAGTAAAAAGTAAGATCATATTTTGTTTAATTACACAATACACAGGTCTTATGCAAGAAAAAAATTTTGGAAAATAAAATGTCACTTATTGGCTAAAAGCAGTAGTAAATAAATGTGTTTTTAATCTCATTTAAAAGTTCCAATGTCTTGGGATCTTGTTACTTGAACTGGCAATTTATTCCACAGTTTTGGAGCTGCTGCAGCGAAAGATCTATCTCCACGTGTTTTGAATTTTGTTCTTGGAATCATCAACATGATAAAATCTGTTGATCTCAAAGCATATCTTCCTCTGATTATTTAGCGAATCTTTTAACATATTCAGGTGCCATGTCATTGAGTACTTTAAAAGTAAATAATATAACTTTAAATTCAATTCTTTCTTTCACTGGCAATCAGTATAGTTCTCGTAGCAATGGAGTGACATGGCCGTACATTCGTACACCACTTAAAATCTTTGCACCAGCATTTCTATAAAGAAGCAATCATACAGAATGCACCACCACTCATCAAGCATAGAAACACACCTATTCAACTAACTTACCTGAGTGGGGCAACTTTCCAAGGGGCATTATCGTTCACACAAATTATCTCGATTGATTACTCTCATTAGCCTGCTTCTCACAGTCAGACCGTTATTTATCAGGAAAACTGGTCCTGTGAGAAAATCATTGTTCCCAAGAGAAGAGCATTATATCAATAGTGGCAAATTTTGAATTTGAAATGTTTCATTTCTTCCCCTGTTTGATTCTTTTTCTCTGTTTTTGTGACTCTTGAATGATTGAATTTGCATGTTGATATTGGTAGGGAGACGGGACTGCTGTCAATGTGCAAATCAACATGCAGGCTGAGAACCAGGTTTGTCTCAAACTCTCATACATCAAATTCAATTCCTCCAACCATGACCCATTTTCAGAAAGATTCATATCAATTTGCATGAAGAGTTTCTGTCTGAAATTGGTGGTTTAATTCTTGCAAAAATTTTGTTAATGTCAAAAGGAATTTTAAACAATTTGAGGTTGTTATTTAGATTTTGAGAATAAGACATTATTAAAAACTGTGCAATATCGCAATTTGGTATGATATCGCGCACAAAAACGTTTAAATCTGAAAGCATTTGATATCCAAAAATCTTCTGAAATTGCGATATCTCCATTTAGAGTGTCTAAGCAGCATGATGATTAAGGAATCTAAAAGAGGCAAATTATGATTTTTCCAACCATTATTCTTTTTTATTTCAGTCATCACCTTCAACGAGTGATGCAGAGCAAAGGATCCAGCAAGCTCAACAATTTCTCTCATCTGCTAGAACTCGCTTGCGAAATCTCGAGGTAATTGTTTTATTTTCCTTTTGTATTGACTATAGTTACCAAATATTTTTTATTTTATTTTGCAAGAAGTAATTTGCCAAAAATTTTTCTGGTGAGCTTGCTAGGAGCTACTACAGTAGAGCTTCTATAGTAGAGCTCCACCCAAAAATGTCCGAATATTTGGGAAATATTTCTTAATCCATTAGTCAGTAAAACTAATAAATTAGTTCAAATCCAATTCAATACGGGAAAAACCGTTTGGTCTTAATTCGTTACACGATGTTAGTGAGTCTACCTATTGTTCTGTCTCATTTCCAGTTGTTCTCCAGTTGATGTTAAATAAAATTCAAGCAAAACTGACCAAAACTATAGTTAGATATTCAACCGTATAACTAAGTAAGGCGCATTGATATGTCTTTAAGAGATTTTGAATTCATCTGATTTCTAAATGATTTTGAATTCATATCATTTGTAAAGAATTTTGAATTCATATGATTCATAAAAGATTTTGAATTCATTAACTGATTTTGAATTCATATGATTTATATGACAGTTTTTGATCTGTTTCTTCAGATGAATACTAGCTCAGTTGCAGATATGGAGGTTGACGGCGAGCCCTCTACGCAACAGAGAGATGCTGCTGAATCAGACGCCGCAGAATCAACTTCAACCCAGCCTCCTGTTACGTAAGTCTTTTCAACTTAGGTAGCTTTTACATCGTCACCACCATCTTCATCTTCATTGTCATTATCATCAGACGACTTTAAAAAAGAACTAAAAGCGTACTTAACCAACGAACTAAAAATGCGAAAAAAGCCCCGAAACACGACCCTCTGGAACAAAAGCCAATGTTCACTGCATCTTTTCATCATTGATTTACATTGTAGAAATTGAATTATAAAATACGTATATTAGAGTATTGTATAGTAAATAAATTTATTGCGGAAGAGGAATCGTACAGAAAAGTTAATCGAGAGTAGCGAATAAAAAAAGATGCCCCCAATCCTCATAGCTGTTGCTAGGCGATCCATCATGATATCTTATGTAATGACACCAGGAAACCACATCCCTCTTCCTTTACATGATTTCAAGGTTGCTTTGCTCTGGAAAAGCGAGCTTTTACCTCATAGTCAACCTGGCCAGGGTAGGGAGGAAGATTTCCATTATTTTTGAAATGCGCGTAGATTGTGCTTCTACGCAATGGCTCGAGCTCTCTCGGTGCTTCGGAATTTCACACTATACTTTCTCCATTTATGTGACTTATGAGATTGAATTTAGAGGTTGACCTCCTGAAGATGAGGTTGAAATATGAAATAATTTTATTTTAGAAATTTTGAATATTTGCGGTTCTACCACCAAGATCTGTACTAGAACCATATCCATCCAGGCACACGTCAATTTAGAAAATGCAATGCTTATTTAGGATGTTCTTGCTATTGAAAAATAATTTTCTAGTTATTTTGTTTATTCTCCGGTTTCTTATTTTTTTGATTTTTCAAATCTAGGGACTCGCCACAATGCATGGCAAATACTATCAAAGAATTTCAGGACTTGTACAGGCAATTAGAACCATCTTTAAGCCGTTATCAGGCGTTGCTGAGTGACCCAAAATCAGAGGTAAATTCTCGTTTTTGTCAAATATTTCGTTTTGCTACTTGGTCTCTAGCAATGAGCGTTTATTTTTAGTCTCACTGGACTACTGGTGATGATTGGATGTTTCTCACCATACTAATCATTGATCTCCTTTTGATTAGCCAATTTCGATCCACATCTGGGAATCCATCAGGTTTACTTTTAGTTCTCTTACTGAGGTGCTGCCCTGATGAGAGTCAGATGCAAAGCTTCAGTGATTGTCATTTTTAGCTATTTTCGCGATTTTTCCCGTCATCCTCGATTCCTGTACGGATGAAAAACTCATTCTAAATATCTAATAAAAATCTAAATACTCATTTCAAGAATTTTAGTAGTTCTAACGAATATGTTCCTTCCCTATTATAAAGCCTTCCTCTAAAACAAGCCCTTTTTAAGCATCAATTTATTTCGCTTCCTTTGATGACAGTCTTCAGTCATCAAATCCACTAATTGAAAACCTATTTTTCCTGTAGACTCGTACTGCCTCTGATGACAACCTTCCTGATGGAATTGCGGAGATATTTCACAACTTGAGCCACGGCCTACATGCCTTGTCTGACCTCACCTTCAATTTCCAGTCCCCCGAGCCTCAAACTGTCGCTACTTTTCCTAGAATATCACCAGTCAACGTGCCTCAGTTCTCAGCCCCTTCTCAGACTGCTACGAGCACGGTTCCGACAAATACCTCCAGTAGTGCAGCTCAGCCTCATGTTCATGTCCAGCCTCATCCTAACGTCTTCCAGCGCACGCGTGCTGGTGCTGCCAACCAGAATGGTCAGCAAAATGGTACGGCTGTATCAAGTGCTGCTGGAGCCCCTAGTGTGGGAGTAAGTATTTTCAGTATCCTTGTTTACCGTTTTTGGAGATTACGACTATGGCATACATTTACCGTGATCGAAATTTGTTTATGAATGGTTTTCGAAACTGCTTTCCAGTGACTATTTTGGAAAGATTCATGATGGTTTATATGCTTTGCTGATTTTTGTTTTTACCCCTTAGTTTCACACCACACCCATCGGAGTTTCAGCAACAGTCATCCAGATACCAAGGTTTCCAGTACCCCCTGGCATGCAGCAGCCAGCATCGACTTCATCCCAGGCTACCCCCAGTGCCCCTTTATCCAGCAGCTCAGGAGCTCCATTCAGTCTTTCTAACTTGTTCTCCACAATGCAGCAGACCATGTCGACAGGCATGCCTCGAGGCTTCCCGCCACCAGGAACCTTTGCGCCACCAGGTGCTGCTCCTAATGCACCAGTGTCGACTATGAGCACATCAACCCCTGGAGGAATGAACACATCATCAACATACTCAGCCACAAGCTCGGTACCTCCGTCAACCACTACGCAGACAGCTCCTCCGCATGTCTCCACTCCACGTCCTTTCACTGGGCTTCCCTTTAACTTTAATCCAATCAACCCAAATGCTCTAGCTGGTCACCCAGACCCGCTTGTGCCTTGCCAGTCGTTTCATTTCGGGCCTCGCTTCCATCAAGAAGGTGGACATCGACATATTGTAGCCGAGGTCAGCAGCGTGATGATAGAGCATATTCATGGTGGTGCGCATGCGCCTAGTGATGCTGCACCGTTTGGTGATAGTGTGCCTCGACAAGGTAATTTGTGGATTTGTGAGGCTGAAAAATAGATCGACATCGTAGGATCAACTCTAATCTACATTAAACGTACAGTAGTGTCTTCTGGCTTATTCACAGTTCAAATGAAATCAGTTGATAATACATATTCACGGCTCCCATTTTTTAGTTGTGATTCATTTATGTTATCTTTATTTTTCTATTCGTTACTTATTTATTTATTCATTTTTTATTCATTAGAGTCTATTGAGATGATTGACGAGTCTGGTCTTTCGATTTATTTTGAATTTGAGACTTCACATACAAATTCCAAACATTTTTTTTTATATATATATATATTCCAATAAAAGCTCAAAATACAATTGACAATTACATATACAAATTTACTTTACATACTAAGACGATACAACAAGGAGCAAAAAGCATGTCTACCTCGTTGTCATTACATAGAACATAAAATACATAAAGTTAAATCCTGAAAGTTAAATACATAAAAGCTAGACGCAATTTGTATTTAGGAATTTTCAAACTAAAACATTTATTCAACTTGAAAGGTAATAGGTAGTATAGCGGTGGTTATGTGATTTTTTGATTTATTTCCCTAAGCAAATCGACCAGTATAATGGATAAAGTGCAGGGTTGACAGTAGTATTTGTCTATTCAGAAAAACTTACATCACCATACAACAATATTTGTACTAATACGTCGTTAGAAAGATTGTTTTATCTAAGTGGTCGTATTAAAGCGAACGTCAGCAAGAAGATCCCTTTGCTACACCTCAAAACAGGGGCAGAGCAACAAAAGTGTTCCGATCCCAAACATCAGTCAACATCCCTTATAAATCAGTTTCCCAGTTTTCTTCCAAAGATCATGTTGATGAATCTGAAGAAATTGTATACTGAATGCATTCACCTTATATAAATGAATTAGAATTGTTTATAAGGTATCTCGCTGAAAATGATCCTGAACATTTCGCAGGTGCTTTTTTATTTTGTAAATTTTCTAGATTGCGCGAAGTCCTTGAGTATAAGTTAATTCCCAATTTCGACAACTTTATCGAAAATGATGTGTGAAATCAATCTCTCATAGATAACCCATCTACTGCATCTGGAACAACAGGTCCTACAAACGTTCCCAGCTCCACCTCAAACAGCCAGTCATTTTTCGGGGGGAATTTGGCCTCCAATATTCTCAGTGGCATTTTCGATCAAGGCTCCTTTCAACAACAACAACAACAGCAGCAACAAGGAGATAGACAACAAAGTATGCAGGAAAGCCAACGGGCAGAACTGCAAGGTCTCTTTGGGTTTCATGCTCATGACT
Source organism: Pelagia noctiluca (assembly GCA_963924455.1). NCBI lineage: Eukaryota > Metazoa > Cnidaria > Scyphozoa > Semaeostomeae > Pelagiidae > Pelagia > Pelagia noctiluca. The sequence continues at coordinate 13,369,833 of OZ004316.1, read as the reverse complement.
CTGTTGATGATGATGAGGGTGATGATGGTGATGATGACATTTCAGAAGATGATGTAAGAATTATTATTTCGAGCTTATTCACATCATCTTCTCGCTCTTCGAAAGTCAGTGTTGCGAATTGAAACGATGTGGTTCGAAACTGTTAGGATCGATTGTGGAAGAATCCTGCAACAATACGAGATTATTATCTAAGATATTTAAACGATTTATAACTTAATTTTGCAATGATCATCTGAGATTTACAACGCTTGTTAGGAGACTGTGGACTCATCCAAATCGTTTAAGCCTCTTTTACATGAAATGAAATGAATTTGAATGAATTTTGTCAAAGTTGTCAAAATTGGTTACATGAAATGAATTTGAAATGATTTCACAAGTATTACTTTTTAACGATTGTGAAAACTTTTGCATCGATTTCTAAATAATCTTACCATAGTGTGAGACGATTTGCGACAATTAGACAAGATTAGAATTTTCAAAAATTTCAAGTGTGATAAGGTGTACTCAGAAATATGCAGCAGTCGCAGAAAGAATGATGTAGTAGTTCATGCTAACATGTAGTCATGGGCACACATGCATCATAATTTGTTATAGATAGTATTCCAAGCCAAAGAGCAAAAATCAGTTAGATCAGGCCATTGCTGTTGTTGCGAATCAAGTGGTGCGAAACCTTATCATTTTCTTCTCTAGAGCTATTTCAACTAGCTCCATCTGATTGTGATTCATGTTTATTTTCATTCAGATACTTGGTCCTACAGCTTCCAGTCCTGCTTCTCAGCTCTACGATGATGTGCGACGTGCAGCTGCCAGTGTCTTCACCGGGCAGGGTAAGTGAAACTTAATAATTCAGCCATAAATTTATTTGTATTTGGTTTTATAATAGCTATAGCTAATTAGTACCAACCATTTACCAAATATGCTATTGTGCATAAGGCATAAATGAAAAAATTCAATGGTACTCCACTCAATAGTTTAAGATGATCCAGGGCAAAGCGTGCATCAAAACGTTTTGATAATTGTGGTAGAGCTGGAATCTACTGCATTGCAAAGATGGTGTTCAGCATCTCAATAATGAGGGTAATGGTGCCATTTGTCAAGTCATGGGTAAAGTCTCGTTTTGATCTGATTCGATATCTTTTACCTCCAAAATGGGATAAAGTAGGTGTGGCTGATTTTCAGAAAAGTGTAGTGACTTTAATTTTTCTCGTTTTGCTCGTCGTAGGCTAATGTACTATCAAAGCTTACTTCAGTGGAAGTGATCATTTTTATATTTCAGGATTTTCCTGATATGGTGTTTTTCTCATTTCGACATCTTCTTCCAAGAACTTTGATTTAATTTCTATAAACTTAAGTATTCGAAACAGCTCATTATGAAAATGCCCTACAATGTTCGTCGGTTTTGTAGGCTTACGCCTTGTTTGATACCTTTATGAAAAAATGGGCATGGCACTCGATTATATATGAGCCAGCATCAAATTTCTTTTTGTCAGCTAGGGATACTAAGGTAGAACGGGCTAATTTTTCTGAATCATCTATTTCATTCATAAGAGATAGTTGAACTAAAAATGGTTTTCATTATGAAAAAGCATCCTTTTAAAACATCAGCGTTCAACGACAATAGTTAGTGTTGCCAACCAAGGTGTGTCTTAGAAAAATGTGTTAGAAGCATTTGCTATACTGTAGCAGTTTATTCTTTCTATACAAGGTTGTCTTCTAGAACGTTTTGTTGAAGAGAATAATATGAAGTTGTGCATTGAAAAAATGCATACTCGAATATTTCCTTATTTAATGAAAAAAATGAATAATTCATATTGAGATATAAACATCAGCTTTGTACGTTTCCATAATGAGGTCTTCTAATAAGATGTTTATCAATATAACGTAAATTACAAAAATGCTTACTTATACAAAATTGCACTCATGAAAGACTTGTTTCCGAAGCTTCGCCGCACGGCACGGGCGTCATTATGCGGACTTCACCGCATCAGAAAGAACAATAGAAATACGTCACAAAAGTTAAAGTCGCATTTTTCTCAAACTTCCGCCGGAGAAACCCCAAAATATTTTTACATAAATCCCCGTTTCTTGATGCATAGAACTCAAATATTGCGTCAAAATAGTGCCACGGTTCCTGGAAATCCTAGAAATCTACGTTTGGGCTTCAAAACTTTCAAGAAGATAATTTTTTATTAGCCAAAACGGGCTAAAATTAGCCAGAACGAGCTAATTTCAAAAAATTAGCCCGTTCTAGCTTAGTATCCCTAGCTGTTCGTGATGACAAAGCTTAGGTTGGTGTACCTGCCTGCATTTCTACAGATAGTCACTTTTTTGTTTATTGTGTATTGACTCTCTAAAGATGCAAGCAACGATTAGCGTTACGTCTCAGAGACTCTCTCTATCAGAATATTTCTATATTTGAGTTTTATAATTTTTAAGTCACAATTTTAAAGATAAACGTTTTAACAGGTGATAACCAGTCAATCCGTCAATTTGTGGACAGCAGATTCCTGGGAGAAGGAGAGACTGCCGACGAACCAGGTATATTCAAACAATGTTTAAGATTTCAATCAAAAAATTGAGAATATTCCAATGATAGATAGGAACTAGTTGATTAGTTATTGTCCCATCAGGAAGCTATACAAGTAACAATGACAATCAATGTGGCTTTATTGAAATTCTTAAGTCCCAAGTCTTTGAAATTGACTTTTTACTGACATTGTAGTTGATAATTGCTGATAGTTGTTAGTTGATAGGCAAATACGCTTACTTTGCTCGAAAGGTATTGGGTTTATGTGCAAAGAATAAATGGTCTACAACTAATAGAAGCAGTTTATTGATAGTTGATAGGCAAATAAAGCTTACTATCTTCATCATAAGGTATTGGTTTATGTGCGAATCAAAAAGGGTCTACTTAAAAGGTAGATTAATCGGAGCAGTGCCTTTATATGGATTGGCAAATATTCTTACTATATCTACGTAAGATTTTGGTTTATGTGCAAAGTACAAAGGGCCCACTTAAAAGGTAGACTAATCGAAGCAGTGCATTGACAGTTGATAGGTAAATACGCTAACTATCTTCGTAAACCATAAGGTATTGGTTTATGTGCAAACACAGAGGAAAAGATTAGTTTAAACGTTCACATTCGTTTTTCCAGATGATCTGTTTTCGCAGCTAGTAACATTAGTGGCTGAGCATATAACACTGACTGATGTAATGCAGATTATTCTTGGTGAGTTTTTTTACCTTTCTTAATCATTTCAAAATAAAAACCTTTGATGAGTCAGTAACTTAACGTGCTTGCCTTATCGTATACATCAATTGGGTGCACGGTAACATACACTTTCTACATTTATACTCACTATAGTAAAGAGGTTAGGTCTTGATGTGTTGCTTACTCCTACCCGTCTTTATTAAGATTTACATTGGTGTAGATTATATCTTTTAAACAGTGTTGGAGTTGACACCTAACAACATACCAAGCCTAAGCTTGCAATTCTTCGCTAAAGAGTCTGATACTGCTTGACAAGCAGTTAATGGTAATTCCTGATATAAAGGTTTGAATATCTTTGTAGCATGTCTTTGTTTCAATTTCAGGGGGCTCTTATCAACCACTATCTGGTTTGGCTCCTCACTTGCTGCAGTTCATCGAAACAAAGTTTAACGACGGAAATCGGCTCACATCAGATAATATATCGGTAAGAAATATTGGTTTTATTGCAGCATTTATCGCATCAATTTTACTGATACGCTTTTAATGTCTGTATTTGCAGCTCGCAAGGCACTGACTTCGTGGATACCTTTCGTCTTTCCCTAGGGAATTTATCCAAGAGGCTCTGAAACCTCTAGACAGAGAAAAATTACCCTTTGCGGTAACATCAATTCCTAGTCAACAATCACCTCTCAGCTACTATCAATCAACCGTAACCCTTAACCTCGAGTGGCAAGCTTGTATTGTTGTGAGAATTATCATCATGATGCAACCTTTATGTTGTATGTCTTTTTCGCGTGTATTTAGTTATTGTCTTGTAGATATTTGAATCAGTCAGTCTGTCATCTCATCTCGAAAAATTACTTTAACAGAATAGGTTTGGGTTCATGTAAAACAATGTGGTGACCTCAAGTACATGAAAATACTGATGTATGTTATGAGTTTTACATGAAGTAGTTGTTTTTGAACTTTGTACTTTAGTATCTGAACTAAACTGAAACGTGTTGTCTTTCTCCACTCTCCTTCTATCGGTTTTCATGACTGAATAGAAAGCATAACATGGTGTCAGGTGTGGGATGTGTGATGATGTACAGCAGAAGGAGTAAGTACTCTGCTACTTGTGTAGCTAAGTTTTTTAACTCGCACAACGAATAGGCTGAAGTTTTTACTCGCTCGCTCGCGACTCAGCATGGCGGATTTAGGCCCGAATCACTTTTTGCCTCCACAGCCTCTCAGCTTTACTGGGAATGTTTCAAATAACTGGCGTGTATGGAAGCAAGAATTAACTTTGTATCTAGATGCAACTGAAGCATCTGCTAAGAGTGATAAAGTTAAATCTAGCATTTTACTTACCTGCATTGGAAAACATGGTCGTGAAATTACAATACCTTCACGTTCGACTCAGCTGCCGACACTATGAAATTCGATTTCATTCTTCAGAAATTTGATGAATATTGTTCTCCAAGGAAAAATGTAACTTTTCTTAGATACACGTTCTTAACTTATCGTCAAAAAGAAGGGGAAACATTTGATGAATTTGTCACTACACTCAGAAAATTATCTCAGGATTGTGAATTCAACACGTTAAGAGACTCTTTAATCAAAGACATGATTACTATAGGAACAAATGATAAGTCCCTCCAAGAGCGCCTGCTGCGAGACTCTGATACTACTCTAGAAAAAGCAATAAAGTTAGGACAGGCAGCGGAGGTGACAAGAAAACATGCAAAAATAATCCAGAATGAAAGTGAAGGCAAAATAGCAGCTGCAATTTCAAGAAGAGATAGACATGAACATAAACTGCATAGGAAGAAAGAAAAAATTCAGGAAACAATTAAATGTTGTAAATTTTGTTCATATTCACATCCACGAGGATCTTGTCCCGCATTTAACAAAAAATGTAAACGATGTGGAAAAAAAGGTCATTTTGCTTCATGTTGTTTACAGAAGCATGTTCGTAAAGTCACCCAGGAGAGTTTCTCAGATACCTACTCAACTTCAAGTGAAGAATCCACTCGGGAATACTTTATCGGCTCTGTTGAAGAAGTGGAAAACTCAGATAAAAGTATTCCCGTCACTCAAAAGACGTCATACACTGTTGCCAGTATGACTAAGCCAGACTGGAATATTACACTATCAACGAATGATGCACTGGTCACCTACAAACTAGACACAGGAGCACAGGTTAATATTCTTCCTCAAGATGACTTTAAAAAATTGCCAAAAAAGTCTAAACTTCACTCCTGCAAGGTGAAATTGTCTGCCTATAATGGTTCTTCGATACCCGTGTTAGGAAAAGCAATCCTATACATCACACACAAGGGACGTAAGTTTCCAGTAATTTTCATTATTGCTGATAAACAAGCAGCTCCTATTCTAGGCCTCAGCACATGTACTCGCCTCGACCTCATTCAGCGTGTTATGAAAGTAAACCAAAATACAACTCCAGACTATGTCAAGAATTTCGAAAACTGTTTTGGTGTTATTGGTAAATTACCTGGCACACACCACATTGCCATTGACCCGTCAGTAACTCCAGTCGTACATCCGCCACGCAAGCTTCCCATCGCTCTGAAATCGAAACTAAAGAAAGAACTGCAAAGTATGGTTAAAATGGGAATTATTAAACCTGTTCAAACACCAACAGAATGGGTTAGTAGTCTTGTTGTGGTAGAAAAACTCAATGGGAAACTCCGAGTGTGCTTGGACCCAAGAGACCTCAACAAAGCAGTGAAACGACAGCACTACCAACTACCAACTACAGAAGAAATTCTTGCAAATATGACCGATGCACAAATCTTCACAAAGCTGGATGCCTCTAATGCCTATTGGCAAATTTGTGTCGACGAGGAAAGTTCTAGATTATTAACTTTCAACACTCCGTTTGGTCGCTACAGTTTCCAGCGTCTCCCGTTTGGCATTCACTCAGCCAGTGAACTCTGTCAGCTGAAAATCTCTCAGATATTAGAAGGGCTAGATGGAGTCCTTAACAGTCAAGATGATATTATTATCTGGGCATCTAACCGTGAAGAGCTACAATTGCGTACAGTCAAGGTTTTGCAATCAATTCGCTCTTCAGGACTCAAACTAAACAAGGAAAAATGTCTCTTCGAAATGAATGAAATAACATTTCTTGGTCACAAAATTTCCTCAAATGGCATAGAAGCAGATCCTCAAAAAATCTCTGCGATTCTTAATATGCCAACGCCAACAGACAAGAAGTCACTTCAACGTTTTCTTGGCATGATAACCTACTTAGGTAAATTCATACCACGTCTATCCGATCATACAGAACCGCTCAGGAAATTACTTGAGAAAGATGCAATATGGGCATTTGAGAAAGTACACCACACAGCCATGACCAGGTTAAAACACATCATTACTGACAGTCCGGTACTCAAGTTCTACAACCCCAATTTGCCTATACGTGTTTCTGCGGACGCCTCATCCCTAGGCTTAGGAGCACTGTTAGAGCAACAACACAAGTCAGATTGGTACCCAGTTGCCTATACAAGCCGGTCACTAACAACAGCTGAGCGTAACTACTGCCAACTTGAAAAAGAAACACTCGCAATCGTCTTCGCATGTGAGAAATTCAACGAATATATATATGGTCAAAAGATAGAAATCCTCAATGACCACCAGCCTCTCAAAGCTATTTTCAACAAGCCACTTGCAAAAACTCCACCACGTATTCAGCGTTTCGTGTTACGCTTGCAAAAATATGACTTCGTCATGAAATACATCAAAGGTACAAGCCTTACAATACCGGATACCCTCAGTCGTGCTTCCTTACCCGACTCAACACCAGAAATACCTGAGTCTTAACTTTCTTGCTACGTTCATTCTGTCATGTCTGCTCTCCCCATCAGTGCCAAAAAACATGCTGAAATAGCAAACGCCACTTCAAAAGATGCAACATTACTTCAGCTACAATCCTATGTGCTACAAGGATGGCCAAAAACTCGCCAAGAGGTGGATCCGTCCAGTCGTCCATACTTTAACATCCGAGATCACATCACCATTACTGATGGATTATTACTAAATGGCACTCGCATCATTATACCCTCCGGTATGCGTGCAGAAATGAAAAAATCCTTACACACAGGTCACATTGGTATTGAAAAAACAAAAGTTCGTGCTCGTGAGACTATGTACTGGCCTAACATCAACTCAGAAATTGCTGATTTAATTCAAAACTGTGCCACTTGTCAAGAATACCAAAACCAGCACTCTTCGGAACCAGCACTTAAACATGACATTCCAGATACCCCATGGACAAAGGTTGGCACTGATCTTTTCACACTTCGAAACAAAGATTATGTTATTGTTGCTGACTACACGTCCAAGTATTTCGACATAAGTCAACTTGAAAATACAGAGGCTTCTACCGTTGTAATGCATACCAAGCGAATCTTTTCAAAGTTCGGCATTCCAAAGCTTGTTTTTTCAGACAATGGTCCTCAGTATACATCATCTGATTATAAGAAATTTGCTCGTGAATGGGATTTTCGGCATGATACCAGCAGCCCCGAGTATCCACAAAGTAATGGATTTATTGAAAGAACCATTCAGACCCTAAAGAAAACACTCAAGAAAACATTTCGCAGTGGCGAAGACCCATATCTCGCTCTACTCGCTTTGAGAACAACTCCGTCTACAAAAGGTAATCCAGCACCAGCTACGGTATTGATGAATCGCCAACTCCGAACCATTATTCCATCAGTAGATACTGCACCTCCATCTACGTTACCCAGCTGTAACACCCGCAAATCGGCTACAGATGGCAAAGAGAAACGAGCACTCCCACCTCTGCAACCAGGAAACACTGTACGGTTTCACGGTAGTGCTCCATGGGAAAGAAAAGGTGTCGTAATTGGAAAATGTGAACAGCCACGTTCTTACAAAATCGCTACTGATAAAGGAACAACGGTGCGGAGAAACAGAAAACATCTATTACGTACCAATCGTGAGCAAGAAAATCAGTATAAACAAACAACATTCTTAGAATCAGAATCAGAATCTGAATCAGTATCTCAACATGAAGATCCAGCACCTCCGGCTCCTTTTGAAGATCCACAGTCCGAACCTCAAATAGAACCGCACACCAGAACTACACGATCAGGCAGAACTGTCAGGCGTCCAAGATACCTACAAGACTATGTTTAGTGGTGAACCTGAATGACTTCAGTTTTTGACTAGACTCTAATGAGTAAACAAACATTTTGTTTATTATTGTTTTGTGTTAAAGATTATATCTTCATTGTAACTAAGGAAGGGAGATGTTATGAGTTTTACATGAAGTAGTTGTTGTTGAACTTTGTACTTTAGTATCTGAACTAAACTGAAACGTGTTGTCTTTCTCCACTCTCCTTCTATCGGTTTTCATGACTGAATAGAAAGCATAACAATGTACTTGGTATAAGGAAGGATGAAGGAATAGTAATCTTAACACCCTTGAAATAAGTTTTCCAACACAATATATATTTAAAGAATAATACACCATTGCCTCTCCAGCATCATTTCATGTTTGCCAAGTTTCCCTTGTGCCTTTGTAGCGTGAAGTATGAGGCTCTTCTTTGTACAATCGATGCTTGTACTTTTCAAAAGCTTTCTTTAATGAGATGGTGTGACGGGGATGGCCGAGTGGTTAGATCACTTGACCGTTGTTCAAAGGGTCCTGGGTCCGGTGTTGAAACACCTTTAGACCTGTCACAAAGTGTGAGGAGAGAATTAGCCAGGCAAAACGGCAAAAGGGATCACGAAGTGTGGTCACATCGAGAGAAAAGATCAGGTTTGCATCGCTCGATAAGTCTATTTATTCAGTGGGCCCTTTTTGCTTTGCAGATAAACCAATACCTTACAAAGATAGTAAGCGTATATACCTATCAACCAACCTATCAACAATATAGATTTTTAAAATGATAATTGACAGAAATATGATTATTTTTTACTTTGTAGCGAGTGACTGAAAATATCGTGAGCAGAGTTCATGAAAATTCGGAGACTGCGGTATGCTAGTATTTTCACTTTGCTTTCTTTTAGAATGATTTAAAGCAATAGAAAACTAAAAGTTGTTTAAATCTGACTATTAAATTATTGCTTTTGATGGAGGGATATCTTTCTATCTAATTCTGATTCAATCCATTTATGGATTTTAAGTAGTAGCTGGACTCTTGTGCAGCAACGAATGAAGGAGAGACCCCCATTCTTTACTATGGTTAGGAAAAATCTTGAATCAAGAGTAGTGTATTAACGGAAGAGGCAATAGTATTTGCCATAACGTATAAACCAACACAACAATCCTTATTAATAGCCTTTAAAAGAACTAATACAGTTTTGTTCTAATCAATTTGGAGTCTTTTCATTCAGTTACAGACAACTGTATTACATCTAATATTCTTATGGAATTTTTAAAGGCCCCTTTTGCTTCATATTTTTAGGAGTCACTAAACAGAAGGCCAGAAGTTGACTTCCCGGCAACCTTACGAGCGATTGATTCTGAATTCTGCAAGAAACTATTATTGCTACTCATCAATCGAGGTAAGGGGGTATTTATGAACAGCGAATGAATAAAGTCCCGGTCAAACGATAAAACTTTTCCCCCAACGATTTTCCTAATGTTGGCAGGCTATGCAACATGGGCGATCAAGCGAGCCAAGATTTCACCCATCTTTTCCTTGTTGGTTTTTAGGGCCTACATAGCCACTAGGTCAGGTTATAAAAATCTGGCAGAACAAGATAATGGTTGACATATATCAAAGTTCTAGGCTATATTAAACACAAATTATTTATCAAAAACTTGATTTCAGTATCAGATTCTATTTTCAATTGTGCGATTAATTCGATTTCATCAACCCTATGTTAAAAACATTTCAGCACCAATCTCACGTTCCCCGGGTTTCGAGATAACTGATCATGCCCAAGCCCACCTTGCTGGTGGAGGTGGTCAAAGGCTGCGTCGTCTGACTGAGGCCTGATTGTGATTAACGCTATTTATGATAAAATTAAAATCATATAGCTACAAAAATTGTACATAGCTTCAATAATTGACATATGCCAACAGCAGGTCTCGAACCCGGTTTGTTACGGACACAGGCGAGCACGCTGACAATATCCTAAACCAGGACAATAAGTTAGCACAATAATCTTTATGTGTTGATAGATCATTCCTCAATCAATATTAAGTATTAACATAACATGGCTCTGAAGAAGGATTTTATCCGAAACACGAATTAATGCCTCACTGTGGCTAAGCTTTGAGTTTTGAACACCTCAAGCTTACTGTGCTAACTTATTGTCCTGGTTTAGGACAGTGGTAAGCCCGAACAACTATGGCCAAAACAACCCGGGTTCGAGATGGATAGTGTCATATGTCAATCGCTGGTATGATTTAATCACCCATGTTAGACTATGCCTTGTGAATAAATGCTTCAATTGTTGTATAGCTACAACAGAAATTGATTGTAATCGCAGTATTAATGGCATTTTACGTATAGTGCGCTGTTGATCAATATTTACGAAACAAAGGCATGAATCATTTTTGGTGAAATATTTACACGTGATTGATTGTTGTTTCGGAAAGTTTGTGTTTTTGTATTCATACAAAACCCAGTTTATATCTTAGGTATTGCTTAACCTAGCATGTTTTCTCCGCATAAAAGATATCAATAAATATCAGGCAGTACCTTTAAACGAATTTGAAACAAATCTGCAATAACTGAGAATATTTTGCAATAATTTGAGATATTGTTAGACGACTCGCTACGATTGAGGAACCATTTGCAACAATTTTCAAATGATTTCAAAGCAGTGGCGGAAATTGTGCATTTTGAGTGAAGGGGCATGGTGAATTTTCCGAGTCATTTTTTTCACCAGGCAAGGTGGAAGCTGGACAGTCGGGTCTGGGGGTAGCCCCCAAGTGGGTCCAGGGCAGAGTCCTAGTAGGCGGAGCCCCCGGAAGCTCTGGAGATTGTGCCTTCTCTGAGGGCTAAAACTGGCTTATAATCCTCCATATGTTATAACTATATAAATACAAACCATGTAAAAGTAGTACAAATACAAACCATGAACAGTAAATTAATGACACTTTATTTGATATTGACTACCAGACTTAAAAGAGTAAAGTTTTAAAGAAATTAATTCGGCACTTTCAGAGTAAATTGTTGAATATCAGGTATCAAAATTTTCGATTAGGAAACCTAATTCAACTTATTTTGAATTGGGGGGCTGAAACAATTATATTCAATGATGTCATGGCACTTAGAAATCGATTACTTCAACAAGTATGAAATTAGTTACTGCATAATTAGTGTACGTTCCCTTATTGTGTCATTACATGCATTACATTATTATCATACATGCTAGCACTAAACTCAGAGTAAATACATTGGTTCATATATATGCATTACTGACTTATACATTCATGTTGCTTTTCAGAGAATATAACTTTCGTTGAAGACATCACAAGCTTGTTCAATCGTTATCTAGCAGTCTCTGTAGCTGTGATTGACCATTGTGTTGCGGGAGGCATGGAGGCATATGTGCATAGGTGCTTACAAAGTGAATCGGTAAGTACTTCATCTAGAACCATCAAAGTATCCCATGTTTTTCTATTTTTTAACTTTATCTCGATATTCTTGAAGGCATTCCTCCTTTGAAGCAACCTTCTTCGCAAAGTAAATTAATAATTCCTGCTTTAGAAGTCGGGCCAGTGCTGTGCTGTGCCCAGATATCCTACATTGGCATTGCCTTTGCAAGACATCTGGAGTGAATTGATTTTGTAGCTATGTTGAAATCTTGGCACGCCAAGATTAAAATATTTTCAGTACCTAAGGGTGCGGCAGGATGGCCATGCTAGAGCTGTGCTGGACGGACCAGAATTTGTTTCTGGCTCGATGTTTGAATAGGATAGACGTGCCATAATAGCTTAATCCCGAAGGATCGTATTGTTGAAATTCTAATTTGTAATGTTAATGATAATAGTGATAATCATCATCATCATCATCAAATTCTTTAATGCTGGCTTGAATACATACAGCTTGATTAATTGATTAATCTTGCTAACTAAGCAAACTATTCAAACTACGAAATATTGATAATTCCTTAAACTATATGGTTAAAATGAACTATAATTATTTATATATAACAGCAGTGTATGATACAATAAAGGAGCTAAAATAAGTCATATTAAACAGCAGTGTATGATACATTGAAAATTTTCAAAATGTAATTTGAAAGATTAAAGTGAATTTCGTAATCATAAAAAACCGAGCTTTGGAACGAAAGGTCTGCAAAGTCTACATCTACATTCATCACCGCACCATTGATTTTACATTATTTTTATTTTCTTCAGGCAAGTCGGATAATATCTGCCATGGAACCCTCTATCGTCGAGATGTCGACAACCATGTTCATGAACAAGATGAGGGCGTCAGTGCGAAGCTCCCCACGGCTTACCCCTGAAGAACTTCAGAGCAGACTCGTAAAGAAGGTGCAAACCACAAAAAAGGCAGCAGAAGTGACCAAGAAGAGAGCCGAAGACGTCAGGAAGAGAACCGAAGTCACGAAGAAGAGAACAGAAGTGGCGAGTGATGATGATGATGATGACTTTCAAATGGCGTCCGAATATCAGGAGTGGAATCGACCTCAGGTCAGAATGAAAGTTTTTAGAATATATATCTTGTCTAAGAGTTTAAGAAATTACATCTGTAATAATCCGATGTTTCTACTGGGTTAAAGAGTAGGTCTTCATCGAGCACACAAGCTTTTATCAAACTGAAACGTACCAATAGCTATATTTTATATCTACAAAAACATTTCTTGGCATGCGAAACCTAGAGTTTTGAAAGTAATAATGTGAAAAGAGAATAATGTGTAAAGAGAAACTTACACTCTGAACACATAAACACGACAAAAATAACCAATAGGAAAAGATATAATGTGTAATATATCAAGAGCTGCTAGGGTAGGGTGTATAGATAATTCAGTTTGGACTTGTGAATTTGTTCCATATTGCTGATTGAAGAGTTTCTGGATGATTTGGTGTTTAGTGCAACAGATTTTTATAATACATCTGGTTTTTTATGTTTCCGATTTTTTGGCTAAACATTAATCTAGGATTTTTATTGCAGCTATTCCTATACAAACTGTTATATTTTCTTGATTTTACAGGCATCAGCGATGTCTAAAGATGAAAGGAAAGGGAAGAAAGCGAAAATGGACGTCAACAAGCGATGGGAAGAATTGAATGGAGCTATAAAAAGCGATGATGATGATGATGATCAAAACCAGGTCACGTCAGAATACCAAGAATGGCACCGTCATGTACCACCGGTAAGATATCTTTAACTTTTCAAGTCATTTTATGTATGGCTTTATTATCAGTCTGTACCATAATCACACTCTTCAAGATGTAGCACGCAGATGTCCACCTTTTCCTTAAACTTCAAAATAGTTTACTTGTAATGTTTGGGAAGATTATTCACAAAACATTATCTTCGAATCCTCCTTCATTTTAACAAAATGGAACCATTTTAGCACTCTTGTCTATGTGCTACATGCTGGTGATATCTTACCCTCTATTTTCCAAACTTCTAGGAACCCCTTCAATTTTATTCCTTGCGACTTGAAAAGGCAAATAAGATGTGTGCTCTCATTTTTGCTTATGACTTATGAAATATATGGGGAAAATATGGAGAATTATATTTGCGAGAATTGAACTCTCGAAAATGCATAAAAAGCTCCTTGTTCTTTTGTTAATTTTCAAGCTATTTCCTCAAATAGAAATATTCAACGTTCTATCTAATTTTTTTTATTGTTGAATTTACAAATGCCAGAAAATCTTCATCCCTAGTTTACAGAAACAGAAAGTGGATAGAAAATTCAATGATTGAGACATTTTTAACTCTATTATTCCATATATTGTATTTGTATAATTTTTTCGAATAGAATAATTCTATAATTCCTTGATTTTCAGGAATGGATTGCAGTGATAACGAAGGATGCTAAACGACAGAGAACACAGCCTGCTCAGAGGCCTTTTAGTGATGCCTATTACAACGGCCTACCTCCAAAAAGACGAAAAGTAAGCGTCAAACTCAATCTCAACCTTCGTTAAGATAAGCAAATCATTTTGATGAATATCTTTCCATCCCTAACCAAACTATAGAAAGGAATGTTGATCTCTTTGAGAAGGCATGATGTATAACTACAGTATTTGATCGGTACAGAACTTGAGGATGGCGAGAAAAACCTAAAATTTATTGAAACATAGCTAACAACTATTGAAGATTTGCATCTGACACTCATCAGAGTAGTTGGTCAGAGCAGTCTTTGGTCGGTACAGAACTCGAGAATGGCGAGGAAAATTGGAAATTTATTGAAACAGAGCAACTATTAAAGATTTGCATCTGACACTCATCAGAGTAGTTCGTCAAAGCAGTCTTTGGTCGGTACAGAACTCGAGAATGGCGGGGAAAATTGGAAATTTATTGAAACAGAGCAACTATTAAAGATTTGCATCTGACACTCATCAGAGTAGTTCGTCAGAACAGTCTTTAACGGGGCCGATTGAGCACATGAGGATGGCAAAGAGTACACGTTTAACACTTTTAAAGTTTCAGTTGTAATTATGTTTCACTATGTTACAATTTTCCTCACTATCCTCATACTGTATAAAGTTGCATGATAACACTGCAGAATATTTTACTTTTGGATGTATGCGCCTATGAAATATTTCAATAGTAATCTTTTGAAATTATATTTTTGTCACGGTGAACACTTCTAGGTTTTTCTATGTGGTATTTCCAAACCTTGAATGCAACAATGAAATATTAAGATATTATATCATACGTTATACAATGAAATATGAATGCAGAAAAAAGATCAAAAGCAATTTTATTTTTTGACTACTAGTTTTAATGTTGATGCCATCATCAGACAGCAAAGAATTCAAAGAATTTTATAATATTACAAAAAATTATGAAATATACAATGTCACTAATGATTTTTCTAAACTTCTTCGATGCTTTTTTATTATTTTTGAGCCTTTATCACCACTTGGAATAATTTGATACTTTTTGTACAGGCGTTTAGTGATGTGAAACAGGCTGATCGAGGAGTTAGTCTCAGCGCTGCTTTACAAAACTCAATTGCTGCTGTAAATGCCCAACCACTGACCAGCCAGTCCGGTAAATATTAAGCCATGTTTTTATTACTATCTAAACTTGAGAATGACCAGCATGACTCTTAAAGTGCTTCTCAATTTTAGACCCTCTCTTCTATAAAAAGACGGAATGATTTTTTCATTCCTTGAGTTAACTGCAGCTCTTTGCGCCTCTTTATCAATGTATTTCAAGATAAGGTTTCCTTCACAAGCTTCTGAAAACATAAACGTATAAATTTCGAACTGATAACGTATCACAACCCCACCCCTAGAAGGGGCACTCATTATAATGGATGGGTAAGGTTTAAGTTTCTGTACCCAATTCTATACCTAGCATGAAATATTTACGTTCGAGAGGGATGAAAATGGCAAAACATGGGTAAAGTATGGTAAAAGCTCAAAACCTTTGTAGCAAGGTACCGTGTCAAACAAAGTAAAGAATCGTGCCCTAAATCTAAACCTAAATATGAAAATCATAGATATCACTCTACAACTCTAAAGCAATTTTGCTGAAATCCCGACCTAATCGCTCAGCATATCCCCATCCACCTACAACAAGAGGTAGTACCTTATGGCCCGGGCCTTAACGGCGATGTGACTTTAATGAAATGTCCAATTGATTGATTTATTGATTGATTGATTTTATTTCTTTAAGGAGGGTAGCCCATAGAGCAGATGCTAATTCACAAGGGGCCCTCCAAAAAAACATTAATTACGAGTTAATAAAGTAAAGTGAAATTAAACCTAAACCTAATACAATAAAGCAATACTTTTTATCTACAATGAAATTTAAAGATTACAGTCACTATCAAATTAACTAGTTAAAATAGAAAAATAAATTTAATTTTGATCTGTTTCAGATAGTTTGTTTGAAGGTTTTAAGGGAGGATGCCTTTTTAGACTCAGCTGAGAGGCCGTTCCACAGTTTTGTGCCCCGGAACGAAAAACATTTCTGACCATGTGTGGATATTTTCTTTGGTACTCTTATGTCATTGATTGCGTATTGCTTCGTAGATTTATCATCAGACCTGGAGAAAAAAGACCTGAATGACGCCTTCCAGGATTCTTTCCGAAAGGACGCCAGGAAACGATTAGAAAAAGACCCGGATTACAAACAAAGTAAATTCCCCAAAAGTCAGGAATACTTTTTCAAGAAATAACCTAATCAATCGAAAATACTCTAGCTTTTATCAAACCATGCTGATGTATGCTTTGTGTTTGAAATTGATATTATTAGCGAATTTGAATTTTTTATCCGTTTTATCAACGTGTAAAATTTTTACATGACAGAATAAACAAAGAGCTTTATTGCAGGAATTAGGAACTAGATATTTCACAAAAGACAACAAAGTGCCCTTTTTACCGCCCCTAAAGCTTATGAAGTAAATTCCCTTAATATTTCCCCCCTCTTCCCTCAAGTTAGAGATACTTTTAATGCCCTCACATTTCTGCAAATCCTTACCTAATACCACAATTTATTTCAACAGTCTTTGGTCGGTACAAAACTTCAATATTACCAGAAAAATCGGAAGCATAGCGAAAACATGGATCACTTAAGCGTTTCGCCTGACACTCAACAGAGTAATTGTCATACCCAGATGTGGATCGACATAGGCCATTCAGAAAAGAGGTACAAATGATTATTATAGTGTAGGAAAATCAATCATCACCAAGTTTGTCATACTTTTCCTTTGTTTGATAAGAAATGAAGCTCTAAAGTAGTATTGAGTATTCTGAATTTATAGCCATTCTAGCTCTAAAAGTTTCCAAAATTTCCTTAGATTTGAAGTGCCATTAATCCCTTCATTGGTAAGAGAATGTAGAAAGCTAAATTCAATTTCAGTTAATTCATGGCATTTATTACCCTGTCAGTTCTTTCATAAAAATCACATCACTCTATTCATTTCCAAATTTTAGAAATGATAAAAAGATTTAAGCCACTGTGTTTGATATTATGCAAGACTTAAAGATACTAATTTTGAAGTCTTAGAATCAACTTCGATTAGATCTTAAAAGAAACTTGGAAGAAACGCAACTTTTTCCAATCCCATTTTAGCCCTTAGCTCACTTGAAACCACATTTCTCAAGATGACATTTTGAATTAAGCATTTTGATTCTACTTTTAATGAGTCCATGGTGTTTAATTTAATTGTAATCATATGGGTGGTAATTTTTCATAATATAGAATATGATATTACGTTCATGTTATCAAATGTAATAGAATAGAAAAGTGTAATACTAGGTCATTAAATATTTCAGTTAATTATCATTTATGATTCTATTGTTATTCTGCTTCAATTTATTGATGATTTCCAAGATGAGAAACCCAAATCAAGAACAACTAACATGAGATCCCAACTAACTACCCCTTTCATCTGCCCCTCCTTTATATCGAGCTCCTCCTGTCTTGTGACCAGGATATTTGTCCCTACTGTAACTTTGGGTAGTCATAAAACAAAGCGAATGGCGGAAAAGCGTAAAGAGCCTGGAACTAGTGGCGAGTTGCTATTGGTGATGAACCAAAGATCAATAGACGAAAGATCTTTAGGCCAAAGAAAGAAGTCTTGCTGTGGAGTTTCTTGACTGACTTTTCCCTTTACTTTATTTATCTGAATAACCTCAAGATGCCTCCCAAGAAAAAGAAAGGTAAAAAGAGTGGGAAGAGGAAGAAGAGTGCAAAGAAAAGTGCGAAAGGAGCTCTTTTCCCCGTGAATGAAGTTATTTCAGAGCTGACAAAAGAATTTTACTTGATCCAGATTCGAGACTTGGAAGCGCGTCTTGCTCGCTATCAGAAAAAATGTGACGAACTTGAGCTCCGCAACACCGAATTCAAAAATAATTCTGATCAGCAATCAATGGACAAGAAGGAAATCGTGTCTTTCCTCAAAAAACAGCTGGAGCAAAGGGCGGATGAGATAGCTGATCTTCAGGAAAGACTGATAGGCCTACAGCAGGCAAAGGACACTGAAAAGGACCACTATGAAGTGCAACTTGCCACTCTCAGGACGGAAATGCAGGAAATAAAGGACCAGCTAACATCAGAGAATATGGTTCTTGGTGGCAAACTGGCATCTCTGGAAGAGTTTAGAGTTCAAAAAGAGGAGTTGCTTGCCAAGTTTGCCAAGCTTGAAGAAGATCTTGTAGAGCAGGAACAGGCTCATAAAGAACAGATTTATAATCTTGAGAAGAAAGCAGTGGTTGACAAAGATAGGTATGTGCCATCCAAACTCTTAGGTTTATTCTATAGAACACAAATCACCTGCCGCATGAAAGCTCACCTCATTTTAGCCAGTCTGAGAAGCATGTCCTTCACGATAAGATCTTCAGTGTGTATGGGCCGGTTGCTATTGTTATATCCCATTTTCCCATTGTTTAACTTGCACATGCAAGTTCCAAGCTTGGCAGCCTAGCCCAAAATCTCAGCTAGATTCAAGCTATTTATAATATCTAGACAATGCAACAGCATATACCGTAAATCATTGATTAAGCGCCACTCATGCAAATAAACACTTGTTGTGAAATCAGTGCCACAGTTTTGACAAATTTTTCTCAATTCATCAGCTCTCTCTCTCTCATTCCAGGCAAATAGGCAAAAGAAATTGCAAGATGTGGTCACATCTAGAGAAACAGAAGGACCAAGGTTGCACTGCTAGATTAGTCTACCTATTCAGTGGATCCTTTGGACTTTGCACATAAACCAATACCTTAAAAGATAGTAAGCGTACTGGCCTAACTCAACTATCACATTCATCTTATCTTTTTCAGGCTAAAGAAGGAAATGATTGTCAGAGTAAATACAGTTGCATCAGAATTCAGGAAGGTCTCTAACAAGCAGATGGCTGAGACAACTAAGAGAACATTGCGTGAGAATGTTGCCATCAATGCACAGTTGGGTAAGATGTCTGATAAAACCATGGACCTTATACAGGAAAGTGATGAACTGAGGGAAAAAGAGAAAAGTCAAAAGCTACATACGGAAATGCTTGAGCATAATGAGAAAAAGTTGATGCATAAGAATGCAAGTAATCTAAAGGTATAAAGTTTTTCATTCATTTCCCAATTTCACGGATTAGGACCACTTAAGAAATGGCTGATTTTAAAGCTGTTCTGGTACCATTTCATAATTGTTGGTGTTGCTCCTCTTTACTGGTGTTGTTGTTGTTAAGAATACAAGTACCATCATTCATTATCCATAATACAATTGTGTTCAGAGTAAAGAACTGTGTGCTCTGCTATTTTACTAGACTTTGTTTGGTAGGGCTTAGAATTAGATATTTTAAGCTCAGTAACTATACGTGTATGAAATATAACAATAGCACTCATCAGAATTTGCTTTTCTCATTTCCAAACATTAGTAGCAAGGGGATGGAGTATTTCGGTTTGGTGGTTTTTAGCATCCAGGGTTGATTTTTATGGGCTCTTGGTTTTTGTTACGTCTGTGGCAATATTAGGAAGGGATTTCAGATCTTCTTAGTGAATTGGATTGTTTCACTTTTGAATAGGGTTTAGTGTTCATTCAGTAAGGAAGACAATGTACTTGTTTGTTTGCTCTTCATCAATTGATATTACTGAGAGTTTAGCCTTACCTTTTACAGGTCAAAAAAATCATGTCTATCCGCATGTGCTGTCTGAACTGCAGTTGGGAAAATCTAGTTTTTTGCTGTTACATGAAATATCAAATCTTTACATGGTTTTTCCCTGGTTTAGCAATGAAATTGGGCAAGGGAAACTTCTTGTTCAAAAACCAATACTAATGCAGCTACTACCAAAACACAGTTTTTAGTACATGTATATTCCTCCTTTTAATTATTCACAAATATTTCAATTAATCAAAATTAATTAATGTTCTTTCAGATAATCCGAATGCTTGCAGAAAAGGCGAAAAAGCAGGATTCCTTACTTTCAGACTATCAAGAGAAAGAAACTGAGTTTCAAAAGCTCAGACAAGAATTTAAAAGTCTAAAAACTGAACTCTCGACGTTGGAAGGAGATTTTCAAAACGAAAAAAGTGAGAAAGAGAAGTTTGTATCAAAACTCAATAAAAGAGAGCAAGAATATGAAAAAATGTTACAAGAAAGGTCGAGATTATCACAAGTTCTTTCTCTGTGTGCTCAAACAATCAAGGGGTCTTTGCAAGTAAGTAAATTTTGCATCTTCACTTTTTCAAGAAGGGGAGAGGAATGCATTTCAAGCTAACATTCAATATAAACAGTTTTGATTGGTATATAGGACTTTAGGATAGAAAGCAAATTCTTCTCTGATTACTTTCCGAAGCACTACTCTGATGAGTGCCAGAGGAAGAGCTTTTCCTATTAGAGGCTATCATGTTTCACTATTTTGATTATTCTCAATATTCTAAGGAACTAAGAAATAGCCAAGTAGAATATGGCTTTCCATAATTATGTTCTAAGAGGTGAGCTCAAAAAGAATGATTAGAGTTATAAATAATCAAGTTAGTGTAGAACTGAAAATAAGGTATATTCAAGATATTGACTTATGTGAGCTTGGTTCCTCATATCAACAGGGATGCAATATCTTGCACTGAATCATTTGAGATCCTAGTTTGTGTAATACTGCCATTCGTGCTGTAAAAGACATAAATTTGGAAATGATTAAGTTTATGTAAATGTGCAAGCCTGCAAAAAGGTTAATATCCCTTCCAAAAAACGTTAAAGTTATTCGTTTAGTCAACATATCAATGGTCACCCAATAAAATTATGACCTCACTTGACCAAGCTAGAATTAAGCTGCTAATATCAAAGATCTTAAGTCATCCCCCCCGTTTTCCCAGTCAGCAACCCTTCGTTTTTAAGGCAGTGTCCCTGCGCTGTCTAGAAGTTCAAGCATAGTGTATTACTTCCCAGCTGCACACTGTTGTCCCAAATAACAGTTTTTCTCAGTTTATTTTCTTATTTGGACTAAATTCCTCTTCAGACCCCACAAGATCAGGCGTTGTCACTTGGTATTGCTCAGAGAGAAGCCACTTTGCAGAGCCTAGTTGATATTCTAGATCTGGCAGCTAGAGAAGGATGTGGGTTGGTGTTTGAAGAAGTGAGATCATTAATGAATAACAACAAGTCACAGCCGGCAGCCTCAAGGCTTATGCCTCCAATACCAAAATCAAGACAGAGGTAAGATTTGTCTTCAATCTTGGAAGGAATAGTGTTAGTTTAACAAAAGTCTAATGAATAAGGAATTTTGGGAATGTGATGCAAAAAGTATTTTGTGATTTTACAAAAATATTTATTGTGACAGGCTCAATAAACTCTGCTTCTGGTGGGGCGTGTTAATTGTATGTAGTTAGTTTTAACTAGCTAATATGTTATATGAAGTATTATCATTGTTAAATGAAATGATTTAAAGTGAGATCCATCATTTTGCATTATTTCTAATTTGTTTTTTTTTCTGTCCCTGAAAACAAATGATAGAAAAAGCAACTTATTTTTTCACCTCATTTTCATTTCAAGATTTATCAACTATTGATTACGACTAGCTCAAATAATCTTTCCATCACATTTTTCTAGTATTCTCAATTCATAGACTGCACTAGCTTACATTAATTTTTCCAATTTGTTGTTCATTGCGTGAAATTAGTTCATTATAAATGTAAGCAATGCACACATTTGATCAGTAGATTTTTAAATGTATTTTCATTGAATTAAGCTCTACTTTATGGTATTGAGCACTGCCTCTACATGATTATTATTTGCTGGTATTCATTAAGCGTAAGCATAAAAAAGTATCTATTTTCATAGTAGCTCTCTGGCTCATTATCAAATTGGAGATCTTGGTCTGGTTCCGGCAGGGAAGGGCTCACCACTAAAAACAACAGATACTGGAATCAATACAACGGAATCATTGGTATTAAAACACGTAAGATATTTTATCAAAATTTTTTGTTTAAGTTCGTCTGTTCTGCATTCATTGTTCAAAGCATTAGTTTGTTACTTTTTGTCACATACTCTGAAGTAAACGTCCTTCCCACACTTATCAATGTTCAGTGGATGAATTAACCCATGACGTCCTTAGACAGACTCTTGTTGATTATTTAGGGGCTGTTGGTATGCCCCTTGTGCGTCTAAAGTAAATATCCCAAATAAGATACGATTGTAGACAGCCAGAAGTTAGAGACATGAAGAAAGGAGACAATACAGTAGTTGTTATCATTCTCTACAAACTACACTCTTTTTTTCCATAAGAACAATTCTATTAAGAATACGAGCCTGAAAATTGGTCAATAGTTAAGAAGAACGAGCTGAAGATGTCCATTTTTAGATCAAGTATAAAAATAAAAAATAACCATGAGACTAAGAAATAAACATAAAACATGCAAATTGGTGACACCCTGGTCTGTCAGACAGGACGGGAAAGTAAAACATATTCGACAATTCAACAAAAATGACAATGACAACAAAACAGGCTTCAAAAAAATAAACTAAGACTTACCTTGGGAGAGCCCTTACTTCTGTTTTAAAACTACTCCACCATCTTTACCAACCATTAGTTGTTACTTGCAGCTGTTTTAAAATTTCAGTTTGAGTTTCCCGCCGTACAAAGCATTATAAAAGTAAGAACAATTTAAGAACATTTCAGCCTGAAAATGGAAGCAAATTTAAAACAGCTAGCTTCAAGTCAAATTTACTGGTTCTTATATAAAAAAAGAGCGTATAACATAAGAAAGGTGAACATGAAAAGATACAAAAGAAAGTAAGGTCATGAGCATTGTTTGAAGCTATATGCAATGGAGCTAGAGGGGACCAACCCCAAGATGATAGCTGTTCTGTAACAACTCTAAACTACTCATTTGTTCGAATCTATCATTGCAACTCTCCCTAGTTCAAAGTAATAATCATCATCATCTTTCAAAATTCATATACATACCGCTTTACATACGATTTCAAATACGATTTTTATCTTTGATTGATCATCATTATTCTTAATTGTTTAGTTTGCTAGAGCTTTGATTATTGTAAAGCTATTCTTATTTAACCAACTTGAAATAAAGGATATAGAAAAAATTGGTAAGCAGGGTTCAAGATCTCTTTTTTTAACTTACAGAGAAAATCAGTACCGAACAAAACAAAGAAGGCGATCGGAACCTCGAATGATGTTTCCTTGATTCAAACTCAGTTCCCGAAAGAAAAACGAACCAAACTTCCTGCTTTGTAAGGTAACTCACCAGATGCATTTTGGTTATTTCATATTGTATATATTAGCAATAAGGAACGCTTTTCCTTCTATGATCTTAATGACTTTATTAAGCAGCTATGTATATAGTTATATCTAAACGCTGATGTACTCCTAAGCTTATGATTTTATAGGAACATTGGATGCACCTCTTAATAACATTCATTTCTTATCTTGTCGAATAAAATGGTGAAAATGAGAGGTCTTCATATCATCATAGTGAATTCATTTCATATTTCTTAGGAAATCAATAAAGCGAATTCTTAAACTATTTTGTAAATGTTTCAACGACTTGAACAGTTTTTGTAGCCCGATTTTTTCATAAGCAGTTAAGAGCGCTATAATATCTTCACAGTCGTCTTAAAAAGTTACAAATCGTTTTCAGTTTGTAGCAAATTGTCACAATTCCCGAAATCGTTGCGAAGTCTTTTCAAAACTCATTCACAATCGCTGCAAGTCGTTGAATTCGTATTGATATTTTTTGAACGACCCTGAACAGAGGTAGAAGACTGATACCATTCACAGCATCTAAAGCACATTTCACGCGCGTTATGATAATGGCCGCTTGCGGTTTGCGCTATGCCACCACTACAGCAATTCAGCAAATTTGAACAAGTTATCGAGACGGATAGATACATTGTTGATGAATTTTTTATGTTCCAATGACAAGCGCAATAAAGAGACAACGTTGTAGGGAGCTGTTCCATCATCCATTGTATTGCGTACCTGTGATGTGGGAACTAACTCGCTCAAAATAATGTCTCAGTATTTATATAGCTAGAAAAAAGGAAGCATAGCGGAATCGTAGACACCAATCATTCATACCTTTTCGGATTGGCCCATTTTGATCCAAATCCAGGTACAGTACCGCAAAAAGGAAGCCTAACATCGCGTTGCGAGAATTTGCGCGACGCGCTCGTTCCTCGATGCTATCTCGTGGGCAAAAATTAATAAAAGTTATTCATAATTATCGGCTTTGCTGGTGACCAAGTCATATGTTTTAGGAAATAACAAAAAATGTGTCCGTATTTGTCAGACAACCACAGGTAACGAATCATCAATCTAAACCCTCAAATAGCCCTAATTTAAGAAAGTTTAGAAACATTAAGGGCAAAAAACCCTTAGTATATTTAGGTAACTTTGAGGGCTAGGATAAGGGTCCAGTTGCTGACCCTAATGAAATGAAAGAGTACTAATAGTTTAATCGGTCCGACGGACACATCAAAAGTATCAAAAACATCAAAAGTAATTAATTTGAAAAAACTAAAAACCTATATAAAACGTATATTCCTCAGCTCAGTAAACGTTTTTACAAGGAAACTAGATAATACCCTAGAGCTTCCAGTTCCTTATTTTCAGGTCTCTTTTTTGCCATTTCGTAGTCTTGACCGTTTTATCATCATAACAGATTTTTATTTGAAATAGATTTATTAGATAGTTGTGGCAATTATCAGCGTTTAAATCAAGACCCAATAACAATTTTTGGGTTGTAGGTTTTGGTCGTTATTGTCTTATGAGATGTGTTCTCTGTAATAGGTCTTGTTCCAAGAGGCAAATGAGAAGAGTAAAATACTTCATGGAATTCGGTTGAGCTGCGAGGAAGATTGATCGTCTTTTGTTCACCTATGAACTTGAACACACCGGCCTCTAAACCAAGAGATCTCTCGTTTCATTTCAGCAAATTGTCCGCAAGACATACACGTCTTTGTAGTTAAGAACCCAGTTTATAAGAAACCTAGTACTAGAACTCAAAAAATTTAAGTTACACTATTTTTCTTTCATAAGAACAATTTTATAAGAACACGAGCCTAAAATTATGCCTAATGGTAAAAACAAGCTAAGGACGAGCTGAAGCTGGCTATTTTTCCTCATTATATATCAATATTGATACGAATTATTAGAAGCAAATAGCAAAGCAGGCTTGAAATGGATTAACGGTAAGAACATTTATAGCTGAAAATAGAGGAATTTCTAAGAATAGCTTGCGTCAAATTATATTAATGTGTTCTGATGGAAAAGAGCGTTGGTACTCTAAGTATTAAACTAATATTGTTAAGAAACTTGAAATTCAAGCATTATTAAGCTAGAAAATAGTACATCAGAAACCCAGTTTTGCCTGATTTTACCATTCGTTCCTATTTTCGATGACTTATGAATATCCACTTTGGTGCACATCATTACCTTGCAATCTTTTGTTATTAAATACGGAATTTTTAAGAATCTTTTAGTACTACAAACTGTTAAGAAACTGTAAAATTCTTTTTTCTCCTATGCTCTTGTGAATGCTAACCAATTTTCGGGGTTAATCTGTAAAAGGTCTTAAACTTATTCATTCCCTCCAAAACTTAAAAGAAATCGTTGGGAAACATTGAAAATTAAGCTCCGCGATTAGATCGAGGGGTCCGCGATACGAAACAATAGCCTGCGTTCGCTCGCGAATGGTCGCGTTCCGTCGCGAAAGGTCGCGTTTCATCACGATCGGTGTATTGTGGGATCCGCGATAGAGAGCATCGCAGGGTATCGAGGATCGAGCGCGACTCGCAAAATACGCGATCCGCGATGTTAGGCTTCCTTATTGCGGTACTGTATAACAATTCGTTAGGTTTCTGTTTCGTTCTCTTTTCACTATGCTTCCGATTTTTCTAGCTATATTGAAGTTTTGTACCGATCAAAGAATGGTCTCTGTATTATGAATTCTCTTAAGACTTTCTTAAAAAGAACCAACCCTGATTTTTGTATATTCCTGTGATGTGAAATACTCCTGCAAATAAGTATATCTTTTAGAAAAATCGGCAAATTTTAGATAGAAAACACGAACGTAGCTAGAAGGTGCAAAAATTCCCTACATGGTAGCATATTGTTCTTGAAATATTTTTAGTAATCGAGTCATTTGAGAAAATTGTTGGAAATATTAGCAAATATCTTAGACATACTAATACTCCATCCTCCGAAATGATGTAAAAAGTAATTTTTTTGTCTCGAATCTTATTATCATGGATGGATCTAATTTCAGATTGGAAATTTATTTCAAATATTTTCATATCCTCCGCTTCTTATTTAAACCCGCATGGCTGATCGTAATTTCATTTCACTAATTGCTGGTACATCTTGTGAAAATTTCCATTATTTTGAGAAACTTGTGTTTTCTCCTTGACTTAACCCTAATGAGACTTAAAAACTGTTTGACTTCACTGTTTTCTCGTACCATAAACGCAGATAAATTGAAGTGTTGTTGAAATATTGCTGTTAAATGTTAGTTTATACGGGACAAGCACGTTTTGGCTCTCAGTTTTGTTTCTTCAGCTTTGTTTACTCGAATTTCTAATGTCATAAACCTCACTGAAGCCATCATTTCTATCAGTCTCAGCCACAAAAGGTACTGGTTAAGAATACATATCGATTTATCGAGAAAACTCAAAATGCACAACTTGCTTGTTGCAATCTTTGCCTTGAGTTTAACCGGCCTAATAAACGGCCATGGTCGCTTGATCGACCCTGCCGCAAGAAACGCCATGTGGCGGTTCGGATTCCCTAATCCAAGCAACTACAACGACAACGAGTTGAATTGCGGCGGTTATTCTACGCAGTGGTTGAAAAATGACGGCAAATGCGGCGTATGTGGTGACCCGTACCACGTGAAAAACCAACCACATAACGATGGCGGAAAATACGCAAACGGCGTCATTGCCAAGACGTACAAGAAAGGTCAGGTCATCGAGGTCGAAGTTCACCTGACCTCCAACCACCAAGGATGGTTCGAGTTCAGAATTGGGAAATACGACAACAAGAAAACCGAAGGCGACTTGATTGGCAAACTGAAAGGTAATCTGCTGAAAGTTGTTGGTGCTGGTACGAGGTTCAATCTGCCAAGAGGCTCAGGCAATGGGAAATTCAAGACGAGGCTGGAACTGCCTGCTGATTTGGTATGTGAGAGATGCGTGTTGCAATGGTGGTATAATGCTGGTAATAACTGGGATTGTGATAGTGAAGGTTGTGGGGTGGGACATGGTAAACAAGAACATTTCGTTAATTGTGCTGATGTCAAAATTACTGAATGAAAAATTATGTTATCATCTACAACTACGTGCAATTAGTTGAAAAAATGTTGATGATGGAAATCAAAAACATTTTTGTGTTTGAATTCTGGGGTTTGCTTTATAAAGATCTTTTTTAAAGAAAGTGTTTTTGCTAATACGCTATCTACAAAAAAGGCTGACTTCAAATGATGCATAGCATACCGGTAAAAGCTTCATTGTAACAATTGATAGGGATATCAGTGGGATTCTTGACTGATAGTGCTACAAAATAGACTCGGAACGGTTAACAAGCCAAATAGTGAAGCGGCTAAGTCAGAAAAGAACTTTCTCACCCAAAATTCTCTTCGTGGTTTCATTAAACGGCTGGTTAATCTCATTTGGTCTGTATTTAAGGTCTGTCTGTCATGAAACCCGTTGATATTACTATGGAACTTGTAACCGACATGCATTGCGTTCTTCAGCCATCTTCAGAACCTAAAAGGAATCAATAGAAAATACTTTTCCAGCTATGTTGTTGCTGTTGATTTCAGTGTCTCTTCTTTAAAAAGCATTTTCTATATGATAATTATCAGGACCTCTTTTACCAAACTGGTCTCATTTAAGGTATCATAATTTGTCTGAAAGCCTCCATTGATCCAGGCTATGATTCTGAGATGAAACATCGTTATTCTCTTCATCTTGGCTAGGCCTAGCCAGATCCGACTGTCACCACCAAAACCAAAATACTTCTGTCTCGCCTTCCTCCGTTTCTTTACAAGTATTTGAACTAGGTTATTCATAATTATCTTGTGTAACGATAGTAAATATGCTCAGACATCAACACGAGAAACATGGGGGGGGTAAGAGGAGCTATTGCTCTGGATTTTTAAAGAAAAGTCTATAAATATCACTCATTGTCTAACTAAACAAACTAGGACCTCCTACGATGAAATAGGGGGGAAATTGTAAATTTCTATACTTGCATGCCTTGGCCAACAAATAGAACAAGTTCTAGACTTTAGACCCTTGCTGCATTTCATGTTAGCAGTTGCATCTTTTATCCAATAGCTAATTTGCCTATTTGCATGGGAAGATTTTAAAAGAATATTTAGAGTGATGTAGTGCTTGCTATCGCTTCCCTTGTGGCAACAAGGTTCATCCTTAGTCAAGCAAGTAGGTTAAACCTAAACTTACTCAATTACTACCTTAACAGAGTTACTTTCAAACGTTTGCCTCATCATTCTGATTGGGAAATAAGATTTCCTCCTGTGAGGCAATCAGAATGATATTTTCTATTCAATAGAAGAAGATATTGACTTGCAATACACATTCACCTCAACTACAGGTGGTGATTGTCTGTGGATTGTTTTTCTCTCATGAATAAAGAATAAAGACGTTCTTGATCAAGGTTTGAGAGAGAGCTGCAGTTGTATAAGGATTATGTAAGTTAAAACTATTAATCATACCAATAAACAATTAGGCAAGCTAATGCCCTCTAGTATATCATGAATGTTTAGATATGTATGAATAATTCTCTCTTCAATAATTTAATGACTAAAACTATTTTTGTAAACCAAAAACAATGCTGAGAAAATACTTAACTCGATTCTCACCGGATATGACAAAATGTGACATGCTGCTTAAACATGTCATTTCCTAAAGAAGTTGACCCTCTGGTTTGCTTCAAATCATGTTATTTTAATGTGATATGTGACACTAAACAGCAACACAACATCAAACCTTAGAACTTTGATACGATGATTTCACTGATTTCAATCTAAAATCTGAATCATGGTTTGGGCTCATAGTTTTTGTACAATTGTCTTCCTTGAATTTCCTTATAAAAATCAATAAGTGGGGGACATCATTTTATTGGTGGAGATGATAGGTACTGTTGAATGATAAGAAACTCTATGAAAAGTTTGTTGATATCTCATTTGGTTTTCAAGTTGTCCACCATTTTGTAGGATTGGCTGATGACGTCACATTGTTTGTAAAAGGTCCAGAAAATGTACTACGTTGACTCCATTTCCAAGGGAAATGCAATCACAATATTTCTTATCAATTAGTATGCTTTCCCAAAAATCATGCATACATAGTAAATAACCTGCATTACATTTATACAGCACTGCAACAAGATTTCTTGCAACTATAATCTTGTCATGATGAGATACAGCTATATCCCCATATGTAAACCTAATAATGTGCAAACATTATGACGTCATCCTCTGATACTTCAAGTTAGTGGATAATTTGAATACAAAAGGAGATATCAAAATAATTTTAACGGCGTTTTCTATCATTCAATAGTACCTATCATTTCCACCAATAAAATTTTTTGCTTCATGTGCTCTTTAAGAGACAAGAGGGACACCCCCCCCCCCCCTCCTTTTTGTTGTTTTTGTTTAGAAATTTCGATCTGCAGTAAAGAACGTTGTATCAAAGAACGAATGCTTTTATCTCGTCTTAATATTTTGGTCGCTCTTGAATCAGTGAAATCACGTTTATAACTGGTAACCCGCTTTTTCTCAAAGAATGATATTTCGCTTTTAATTCATTATTTCTACTACTACTATAAGTCATTGACAAACAACGGTGCAGCAGAACATTTTCATTACAACAACAAAACTATTATTTAGCACGCTTGTTAACCCAATTATAAAACTGTCAAAGTGAACAAAACTTTAAGAAATTACTGTTCATCGTGAATCTAACATCCGTTGATTAGCTGCTCTTACTGTCATAAAAGGATTAAAGTGTTATACTGACTCCGAAAGACACAGCGGGGAAAGCAAGAGTTGAGGGCAAAGAAAAAGAAGGGGAAAGAAGAAACGCTCTAACGAGCTAAGTGTCCCTTAAAGACTCGTTGCAGAACTCTTCCTTCATTCTTTGCTGTTGATTCTTAATTTTTGCTTTCTGTAAAATATCGTTTCCGTCTGTTGGTCATCTCATAAAATGCTCCCAATGTCGCTTATTGAAAACTTCATCGTTGTCATCATTGGTTTGAAAGCCTCCATTGATCTAGAATATCATCTCCAATATCACGATATTGAAAATTTTCTTCGCTTATTAATCATTTTGTCAAAAGCTCCCCACTGTGGTGATATTGTATTTGAAAGCTTTCATTGTAGCTACTATTGATTTGCAAGCCTCCATTGATCCAGAATACTATTTTGAATATCACTATTTTGAAAATGGTTCTTCGTCTATTAATCATGTTTTCAAAGGCTCCAAATGGTGATGACGTTTTATTTGAAAGCTTTCACCGCT
Organism: Pelagia noctiluca; assembly: GCA_963924455.1. Taxonomy (NCBI): domain Eukaryota; kingdom Metazoa; phylum Cnidaria; class Scyphozoa; order Semaeostomeae; family Pelagiidae; genus Pelagia; species Pelagia noctiluca. The sequence goes on along the minus strand of OZ004316.1, from coordinate 13,338,985 downwards.
GTTACATTTGGTTTAAACTACTCCACTAATCTAGAATATCGTATAGTGTGTCACTTTACTGAAGGCTAATTGTTTCTTAGTTATATTGTCAAAGGCTCCCAAGGGTGGTGATACTGTATTTGTAAGCCTTCACCGTTATTATAATTGGTTTGAAAGCCTCCATTGATCTATTGTATGATTCCTCGCTGATATCTCCTTGTTTGCCTCAACTTGACTAGGCCTGGCCGAATCTAAACCACCATCTACTTGCATGGCACTACTCTTCTTCCGTCTGCTCTTCCATTTCTTCACATGCGTTTCAAGGGGGTTCAGAACTCTCTCGTGATAACGATGATAAAGATGTTCAAGTACCAGAATAACAAATGCAATAACAGACGCTGTCAACAGAATAACAAACAGACCACTGAAATGTTGTGACGAGTAACTTTCGTGGTGTATGGACAGGTTTCCATTACTGGAGCAGCCGCCACTCAGCCATTTTTTATCGATCTCTAAGAGTTTGCCGCTATCCTGGAACTTCAGGATGGAAGTCGCAATCATGTGCAACCACGGAGATCTCTTCTGCAGGGCTATTCCGTAGCTGACATGGCTAATTGACAGACCAGCCATGCGCAGAACGCACTCTCTTTGTTTCGATATGTAGTATTGCAGGAATGGTTTCTCGTTGACGAATCCCTCAATTTTGCTGCAAAATGATATTAGCAAAATATTAATTCAGTTAGGTCTCCTTTCATGGGTGTAGGAAGGATACAGTCACGTAACAAGAGAGAGGAACTGGGGAGCCCTCAACTTTAAAGAAATGTCTATACAAACCACATATCTAACTCGAGAAGAGAGTGCCTATCCTGGCTACAGTGCTCGATGTACTTTAGTATAAAGCAATTATAAAGAAGAATGAACGCGTTAAAAGCACAGACATGTCCTTCTGTATCTCCGAGTTTCGTGCTTACGCACTCATCAGACAGACTTTACCAGTGAATCGCCAATGATTCACTAGTATAGTCTGTCTGAAGAGTGCGTAAGCACGAAACTCGAAGTAATAGAAGGACATGTCTGTTTCTTAACGCGTTCATTCTTCTTTACATAGTACATAGCTGTGTTGAGATCACTTTGTATTGTTTGTCACTAGGAAGTAAATGTTGAAACAACGGTCCCCTACCTTTTCTGACCTCTTGACTACGTACTTTCGGGAGAATATAGTAGTTTTGTATAAAAGTATATCCAGAAGGAGATGTCTTTATCACGTTTGGCCTAGATCGGAATCAAATCTTTACATTGCCCCCAAAGTAATTTTTTACTCTATCTACAAACAAATTATTGAAGCTATTGGAGTTCCAAGTTGAAACTGCCTATTTTACGTATACTGACCAATAACCCTAACAGAACACACTGTTTTCGAAAATGCAGATTGCCTACGGAAAAATCCAAATCAAATGCCCTTACATGTCGCACAAACCTTGAACAATACTTTGGCCTAGTTTAAGCATCAATGTAACCTAAAACTAGAATAGACAACTTTGTATCTCATTTCTCGCAATTCATCATGGAAATTACCCCTGCACGACGCATAGCTGCCGAAATCACAAGGGCCAAATATTTTGTGACTGTAGTCAAGATCTAGCCATTAATTTTGGTTGCTACGCGTTGCTAAGGGGCATACTCGTATGATACATTACGTTGAACGAGATTCGCAAACTTTGATGCTCAGTTAAAGAAGGCCTTGACTTGCAATACGTATTCACGTCAACTGTAGGTGGTTGGTTGTTTTTCCTTCCATTGCATAACACTTTATAAATTTAAGATTGGGACAATGAATAGGCGGCAATTATACAAGTTAGTCCTGCTAACCATACCAGTAAACATCTTGGTAGGCTATTGCCCACTAGTGTAATAATCAGTATTCAGATTTGCGTATACAATTGTCTCTTCAACCATTCAAATGTAAACAAAACTATTTTTGTAAACCAAAGTCAAAGCTGAGACAACCTTAACTCGATTCTCACTAAATATGACAAAAAGGCGACATGCTGCTTAAACGTGTCAATTCATAAACAACTCGACTCTCTGGTTTGCCTCAAATTGTGTTATTCTAAACCTTATATGAGCCACTAAACAACAATATAACCATACAACATGAGAAGTAAGAAAGGACATATCCAAGGACATATTCAAGAGACAGAAGAGTACTTCACCGACCTATTTCTTGCTTTTGTTTGTAAATATCACTCTACAGTAAAACTAGATCTTGTCACTCAAAAGACAAGTTACATTAATGCTCTGTGGGTATAATTTTAGCAAAGTAGGCCTCTTTAGCTCGGATAGATAGCAAGTATGGTAGATTAACTCATTATAGGAGTTATATCATTATCGGAGACTTCGGTCATAATCCATATGATTTACTATCAATCTTCAACCACTTTTCCTCTTATGACTAATGGTTGAAGGGAGAGGACCCCAAAGGGAGAATTCAGTGAAGGGTTCAAAGTTATCTAGATTAGTCATTTGATATCTTTGGTATACCTACTGTTATGCTGGTCCTGCACACTCCCCACTGTGCTGCGTGAAAAATCCCTTGTACCAGCGGAAAAGTACGTGGTATGAGCCTATAATTCTGTGTCAAAGCAAAACAGTTAATCACACTGTATACCATATATATCAACATATAGATTGCATGGAGCCTGAACAATATTCCATGACACTAACTAGCATTGCTGTATCTATGTTATACACTGAGACTTCCACTTCTATCAATCAATGCAAAACATGAAAAGAGCACAAGTAGTATAGCGGAGAAGAGTAACAGAACACGTACCCGTTTGTTACTTGTCGTGCTCCCTCGACAGTGCTTTTAACGTTGTAGTTTTTCATGAAGTGATACATCCTTCTGAAGGCAGGGTCAGGAAGATCACGAAAGAACGTTTCTGTATTTGTTGCAGATACAGTTGCGAATCTGAAGTTTTTGGTCGGGTTTTGCATCTATCAAAAAAGTGGAGGATTATCAAAAGATTTCAAACTGCTGATTATGAAATTAAATCATTGGTAGAGCTTCATAGACTAGTTAGAACGCTAACAGACCAAAAGTTGTTGGTTCGAGTCCCAATCTAATCCAATAGATTGAGCTATCAGGCAATATAATCTTAGAGGTCGTAGGTTCGAGTCCTGCTTGAATCACAGATTATTGTTAATTGATTTTCCAAAAACTGCATCTTCTCATGGATACAGATTTATTTCAAAATATGAATCAATGGATGACCCTGCAACTTACCCTTTCATCTTTAATGCCCAAGAACGGATTTCTCTCTTCTTGTTTGACACTCGATGCTGTGAGGACAGCGGTATACGCTGTCATGGTGATCACCATGGCAAATGCGAACACAACAGCCGTAACCTGCGCACCATATTGAGTTGGATTCTTGCCTCCGAGATCCCTTTGGAAAGTTAGGCCAGAAAAATAAGTGAAACCTTCTTTCCACGAGTATCTCGTTCTTTTCCTTGGTTGATTAGTTAAACGTGAAACCAGTCTTGATCTTCTTTGAAAAAAAATTTGGTTATTTTCGAAACAGTATACTAATACCAAACCCGTGATGAATACGCCTAGTATGCACCATAATAGTATTTCTGTGATGTATTCCAGAAAACTGAAGTTCAAGATGCTTTTCTGTTGATTTTTGGAAGATAACAATATTCCAAGCTCGACACGCATAATAGGAGGACTGAAGTCGACTACTTTCGACCTTATATTGTTGATGCTCAACCCTGCCATCGCAATTTCTGCTTTCCTGTCCACCAAATCTCCAATCATTCCGACCCATTTTCCATCTACTGTAGATCCGTAATATCCATCTTTAACGACATATAACTCTGGCGTGAAATACAAATCTTTAGAGAGAAGCTGGAGTAAATCCATCGAGTGGCCTATGCAGCAGGTTGCGCCCCACGTTGTAAGATTACCTTTCGTAGTTGGCACAAGGCAGTGCATTCCTCTCTCGCATGGGTACTCCTTCAACGAGTTCTCTTTATAATATTGATGTGCCACTGATGTGAAGGGCTCGTCCAGTATTGTGACTACTTTTATCGACTTCTCTGGACCTGGAGGGGCAAATATTTTGTGGAATTGCGTGTTTTTAGTTGATAAGACCACTCCAGTCTCCTTGTTGTAACTGAAGATGCTTATCCATTCTCCGTTTTGTAACCTGTGTTGGACATTCACTGACCCTTGAGCGCCACTGGGACACTTGATCTTTGTAAATTCTGTTGACAAGCTTGAGAAAAGAGCTCTCCTGAAAATACAATTCATTATCAGAGAAAATCACCATGAAAAAGGGGAAAACACCCCTTATACATAGTCATTGTTGATACTTGATAGGTAAATACGCCAACTATCTTCGTAAGGTATTGGCTTGTTTGCTAAGCAGCAAGGGCCCACTGAATTGCCAATGGAGCAGTGCGACCCTGGTCCTTCCTCTCGTGATTGCTTCTGCCTTTTTGCCTGGAATTAAAGAGAGCTGGCAAATTCTCTCCACGAACATCATGAAAGGTCTGAAGGTGGTTTCGAACCTGGGACCCTTTGAACAAAGATCAAGTGATAACGGTGCTGCAATACTTGTCCATGCCTGGAGACATAGGCGACCGCATGTGCACATGTCCACATCATGCAAAATAGTTTACATGAGCGAATGTTAACACTTGTTAGCCATACTTTCATCTGTCCAATTTCAGATGCTGAATTATTTCCGTTTATGCAGAAGACATATAGTTATATAGATGAGCTTCTACCGTTTTATCTATAACTTCAATCTACAAAATCTAAAGAGTTGCTTCTTTTACCACCCCTGTAAATACACGTGCAAAATCCAAGACATACACAAAAGATAGCTCTTGCAAGGTTGTCTTTTAAGAACCGACTGAATAGTTACCCACACTAATGATATGAAACCACTCAAGGTCTGCGTCTGCCTTGCGGCAGTATATTTTCAGCGTATCTATCAACCTATTGATATCTTATTGAAAATCTTTTCTTTTCAGAGTTATGAAATCTCGAACATTTCAAATCAATATCAATGTAACAATATCAAAAAGGTAATTGCATTAAACGTTGCTGTCGTTTGCTCAGCTATAAAAGAAAATATCTGAATAAAACTAAAATGAATTCCAGCACCATAGTTCTAAAGAACCTGAAGAAATTAACGTGGCAAATAAAAGTTAATTCTGAAAAGAGCTGCAAAAACTGCTTATGGCACCCCTTATAAAATATACCCACCTTTATCATATTTAGAGCACCGGAAATACTCTCAAGCAAAACAGTTCTTAAGATTGAGCATTTGAAAATCATCAATGGTAGGATAAAGGTTGATTGTTAAAGGTTGCAAAGAATCCTTGTGGCAAACATTATAAGATACACCTACCTTTTGTTAGTGGGATTGTTGAATCCACCAACATTATAGTGAGCAGTTAGAGCTCTTGCTACTACCAGTGACATATTCACAATCTGCCGCTCGCCCCAGGCCACATTCTTTGTCCTATCATCAACAGCATTGATAATCTGCAAAGGCATGGGCCTAACTTTGTCCGACTCCACATAATCGAACACCATCCAGACTCTATAAAAACTCAGCATTGCATACTTCGTTGCCACTTTAAACAAAACTTCAGTCTCCTCATTCTCACAAACAGCGATAATTAGAGAAACATCCAGGAACTTAATTGAGTACATGATATCATTTATCTGCCTGTCATCAATTACATCACTGTTAAACTCGTATTTCGTAAGAAGCATATGCTGGTGAACGTCATCCTGTGTTCTTTCCTGATATCCGAGTATTGTTTTGTAGAGCTCTTCAGCGAATATTTTCCTGCATTTTTCGTTGGATGTAATGATGACGATTTTCTTAAATTGAAAGTAGTCGATTACTGATTTGACTGCCGTTGGGTATTGCTTTGGGTAATGCAAACATGCCAGCTTCTTTTCTTTGTGGTGGAGATTCTATCAAAATAATAATCAAATCTTAAAGATGTAAAAAAGTAATTCTTAAATAATGAAACATTTCTGATTTGTATACAAGATTGAAACGGATTTTGTAAGGGTTTGAAAATAACTGAAGTGTGAGGGAAACTTTTGACATTCGTATACGATTTCACAAACGACTTTATACGAATCTCTAAATACATCAAACAATTGCATTCAGGCACAAATTTCTATGTGATGCAAAATTTCATCAACTATAATAGGAAATATAGGTAAGTTTATCTTTAATGGTTTGCCTGGCTAAGACTACGTCTACACGCTAGCGGAGCAAAAAATGCGGATCATAGTTATACGGATCACTCTCCCGTCTACATCATTGTGGATCAAAGTTATACGGATCACCCTCCCGTCTACACGATAGTTGATCAAAGTTAAACGGGTCAGCCTTTCCGTCTATACGGTGCTGGATCAAAGCAGATACGCTTTTGTCTTCATTTCTTCTCACGTGCTTTTCTATTGTTGTTGCAATTATTATTGAGCCTCACTTTTACAAAAAACACCCTCGTAATGAATCCGAACTAGATTAGTGCGGATCACTTGCGTCTAAACGCAGCAGAGCAGAAGTGGTAAAAGTGATCCGAACGAAACTAGTTCGCTTTTAGAGCAGGATCAAAATTGATGCAGATAACGGGGCAAAAGTGTATCGGATCACTTCGTGTTCGTATAGACGGGGATCAAAAGTGATCCGCTACCGTGTAGATGTAGTCTAAGGATAGGCCTTGTTTCCAGTAATGGCATACGGAATATCCCTTCATAGTTTCTTGAGGTCCGAATGCGCTTATCACATTCATTTGTGAATGACAGAGTTTCTGTTAGAGGTTCCAGAAGAAGCAGCAGTTGCATACACTACAACCTTTTTATATAGAAGTATGTCATACTTAGTGTGTTTATTGAACCAATTCATGCGACATAAGTTTTAAAATTGAGAATTTAAAAACAGACCAAATATGCAAAGTTTTATTGACTGATTAAAAAGTTTAGAATTTTGCAAAAAAGCTGTTTTTTGGATAGTACCTAAATCTATTTTCAAATTTGTGCCATCACATCTTGCAACTTCGATGATTTGTTTTAAGAGCTTGACTAGCTTAGATATAGATTGACTAAATCAGATATGAAATTGACTAAATCAGATATGAAATTGACTAAATCAGATATGAAATTGACTAAATCAGATATGAAATTGACTAGATCTGATATGAAATTGACTAAATCAGATATGAAATTGACTAGATCTGATATGAAATTGACTAAATCAGATATGAAATTGACTAGATCTGATATGAAATTGACTAAATCAGATATGAAATTGACTAGATCTGATATGAAATTGACTAAATCAGATATGAAATTGACTAAATCAGATATGAAATTGACTAGATCTGATCATATTAACTGATTTTCAGCTATGAGGAACCAAGATAACAAATAATAAACGGTAAGACCACATGCATACCATTTGGCAATTCCATGCTTGGAAAGCCAGGTAGTCCATTTTTTGACTATACGCAATCGTCTGTAGCATGCTCTCTGCATGATCAGCCAGAAACGAAACTAATATTTCAGCTTTGCTTCCATTATACACAGTGTCACTTGCAGCATTAATAAACTTCTTCAATCCATCTCTCGCTTCAAAGCCTGAAACTCTGATTGAGGTGTTATCATATTTTGATAAGGATGATGCAACAGATTTTGCTATTTGTCTCTCCACTGCTATCATCAATGCCGAGTTTGTTTTGTTTGTGTTGTTGTAGATAGCATGGCTGAATTCAAACATTAGTAAAATTACTGGCAGAATCTTCATGGTTTTTATATGTTTGACTTACTGTGATAATTATGATTATATAATGGATAGTTGCATACTATTATTCTCTTGAAAACGTTTTTCCGCCTGTTTCTTTCCACTAATCAATGTTTAATTGATTTCCTTCTTGAATCCTTGGCTCCCCACTATCTTCTATTCAACGGGTAAAATCTTTACACTATTTTCTTCGTGTTTATGAATTATGTATGATTCCAAAAACCACCCAAACTAGATTGCATTGTATCAAGGAGTCATATCAGTTCTATTTACATATTCTTTAATCGAACTCCATGAAAATCTCCAAAACAATGTTCTTATAAAACTCTTGGTTTTATGAAATCTTTGCAATTAGGAGAAAGAACTCTTACACAGTATCAGCAATTGATTCAATGCATTGTTTGTCTGCAGAGATATCAAGGCTTCTCACAATGCTCTGTTTAATGAAGTTTAAGTTAAAACTGGAAAACACCCAGATAACATACTTTTAATTCCATGAAGAATTTCAATATGACCTGTAATTATTTTTGCATGTCTATCCTCTGTGCTATCAAGTAGGGTCTCAAAGCATTTTCTGCAAGTATATCATCAGCTTTCTCTCTGATCTTTAATTATTCGTATCAAAGGCGTTTCAATTTTAAAATGAAGATACCCAGACACCGTGGTATCTTTCCAATTTCATGTTGAGTCACACCATAATTACCCTTTCACTTCCTTACATAACCGAAGTTGAGAGCTTGAAGTATTTCCTGCAAATCGATCAGAACTCCATAAACCTACACAGGTACAAATTATACCCACCAAAGTTCTTGTCAGTACAATATCCTCTCTGCTCTTAGCCAGGAATTAAGAAATTTAAGATGATTTTCTTTGTAAGAATATTGATATTTTCGTGACTTTGATAAGCCTAATAGTAGCAATAAAACCTTGTATCGAAAGCCTGTAAGCTTATTAATTATGCACGAAGCTTATTTGACCATGAAATATATCTCAACCCCCACGCAGTTTGATGCAATTTTCAGCAATTGACGTAAGAAACATGCTACTTCAATTGTTTGCGTTGATTCTTTCTTAACATGTCTTGATTCCTTTTCTCTAGAAGAAAATCATTTTAGTTGTTTGCTGATGAAGTTTGTGATGCACTTGTTTCCAACTGTTGCAGTCTTCATCTTCATGCTTTGTTCATTTGAATGTCTTTGCATTTGATGTAGAGTTTCACCAATTTCAAATCAGAGAATTTTCAATCTTCATGTTGGTTGAATTAATCACTGTATTGCAACAACAAATCGTCTAAAGAATGAAAGTCTGTAAAATTAACATTTAATTTCCCACGAAAGGGGCATTCATTTCTGGCAAATAGCTTTCCCTCTTTTAGCCTGTTGGAAGATAAGAAAAGTCAACAAAATGATAGACTCTTTGATGTAGGTTTTGGTCTTTCTATCAGTTCTCAATGAGAAATGCGTATATCAATCAATATTTACTCATAAGTTTGGATTATTTTCATGATTCCTTCTTTGTGTTTTTTTACTTCAAGGTTAACTTAACCATACACTTTGTCTTTAGCTCCCTATCCAAGCAATCATCGGGCTTCATAAAGATGTGTGTTGCAACCACCTTCCATATATTTCAAGGGAACTGATAATCATATTTTTGAGAAAATGAAATTAAGCAGGTTAAACTCATCATAAACTCATCTCGTTTCAATTTACTTATGAAGTAGTTTTCTCTTTTTATCATAACATGTTACTGGATATCATGAAATTAATTCGCTATGGTAAAATGGTTTTAATGAAAATATTCATGAAATATATAAATCAATCGATATGTTACTGGAGATGTTACAGCAAATATTACTTGACGTGTTGCTAAACTTGTTACCTGCCATATTACATGACATGTTGACTTATGACAGGATTTGTTACTTCATTGCTTTCGAATGTGCTACTTGTCCTTTTATGTGTCTTTTGAATACTTGTGACTTGCAAGTTGATTTTCATTAACATATTGCATTGGATGCTCTATTTGAGATTGAGGAAGAATAACAACTCTCCTTTTCATTCCTATAGGTTAGTTTTAAAGATTCATCTCTTCGCGCAGATTTAAAGAAATCTCCACTAGACAGCTCTCGATTGATACTGACTTGACTGATCCAGCATTTCTGGGCGTGGTATATTCGCCCATTGTGTAGAGGAAAACATCACTCTTATGTAAACGCTGCGCGTTTCATACAATAAAACCTATTTCAGATGCAATGAAAGTTGCCTCTTTCATGAATTATTTCATAAAACTGTTTGTGTGTTCAATAGAAACTTGCTTCTTTCATATGTTCTCTCTAGAACCGCTTCTTAAGTACAATCAAAGTTATCTCCTTCATAAATTCTTTCATGAATTTGTTTCATGTTCAATAGAGCATGTTTGTTTGTTTACCATTCTTTCTGTATAAAACTCCTTTCACCTGAAATAGAAGTAGCAATGCATTCTTCTTGCAATAACATAAACAAACAGGTAGATAACCACGAATGTTTGTAACCATCTAGCACAAACAAACAAACGAGAATTTGTCTAGAATAGTTGAATCTAATGCCAAAGCTCAGACTGCATGTTCAAAATTATTTCTAAGCTGATACAAAATAAAGTTTCAAGATTTTGATTACCTCGATGCGATTTATCAATATCAATCTTTAGCTCAAAATTTACCTATTTTAATTATAAACCTTATCTTCTCATCTATTATGCATGAGGCTTTGAATTCTATATCAATTTTTGCGTTTTGTTTTGTGGCGCGTTGCATGCTCTGTAGAATTGTATTGATCCATGCAAGTTGTCGGTTAAATAGAAAACAAGATTTCGTTAGAACTAGGCAAAAATGTTAATCGCTCTTAAGTTGAAGCGTAAATACTATCTCTTTTCATCCTGATGTCAAATGCCAATCTTTGTTAAACTGTGCAGTTGTAGATCACAGGGTTTAGGTGTTCAAACTACAGTGGAGTTGAATGAATTCACACATTACCGCAAGGTGTTATGATTCACGCTTTTCTATGATTCTGGCACCTTTAGGAATTTGAATAAAGATAGTCCTAGCCCAAAGTCGTTATAGCATCGTTTACAGCGTTTCTAGATGCACTAGAAAGGGCATAGTTTCTAGATTTGATTTTTTGATACCACGACCTTAGATAAAAAGTAGGTGCGCCCCATATTATCTGTTGTGTTCCTGGGAATATATCATGTTGCTGGAAATACTGTGAAACGATCGATGTAATTATCAAAGAGGTATATTCTTGATTGATAAAGGTCGTCTGCAGGTGGAGTAGTTTAATAAGGGTCATCATGAATAACTGTATTCCGAAAATCAATCAGACCAGAGTATATTGGGCATAACAAGCAACTATCCTAGAATATTTTCAATACTGTACATTTGAAGTTGCATTTTCGAAAAGAGTTTGCTTTCAGTAAAAATTTGCCCACTTTGCAGTCAGCAAAGAGCCTTGTGCCTCAAAAGAATTGTTTGATTCTGACCAAGCAAGCCAAAGACACCTATAAAGTCATTAAAATTTCATTATTGTTTAAATCACACTGATTTTTGGTGTTCAGCTATCTTTTGCTTATCTGAATTTGTCGGAATAAACACAGATATAATAGTCTCGGGTTTGCCACACTTTCTCTATACAGAAAGGATATCAGAAGTCCTAATGGGTGCCGAGGTGCATTTAGCATCTTTGATGGTGCAAGAATCTTGCCATGCATAATAACCATTTGCACTGGATATGTATCCAGAAATGCACCAGAGTGAAAACTTAAAAAACAAATGTTAGGTTTGAGCATGTAGAGATTGTGAATTATAGAAGCACATATCCACTCATTGGCTCTCGTGCCACACTAAATGCACGTAGAGTCTAAGCATTCACCGATCTTTTATTTATCAGAAATACACTGATTAGACTGATACAACAATTCCAGGCTTTCTCTTCTTTCTCTATTGAGTTAATGATATGAGGTAAGACGAAATCATCATCTCGAAATAATAGGAGATATAAAGCACATCACAGATTAAGCCTGCGTTGTAGACACTAACCTTTTCAAAAGTGTACACTTCTGGAAGTGGTCTTCACTGTGCATGGGCTATACAGATTAGGCCTAAACAATAGAATCTAGTCTCAGTAGGCCCATACCGTAAGGTAAAGAAATTTACATTGAATATGTAGAACTCTAAAGGCTTATGTTAATCTTCTTGATACATAGTAACGCAAATAACGCAAGGAACACAAGTAACGCAGTCAGACATTATACATCTATGACTTCGGCTATTTGTTACGATTAGATATCCATGAGCAATTTTCTATACTTCTCATAGCAGAGCAAGTCATTTACTTTGGTCTTAAACAGCACAATCTTTGATCGGTACAGAACTTAAGATAACCAGAAAAGTCGGAAGCATGGGACAGCGAAAACATGGATTATTTCTTCGTGTGAGACTCAACAGAGTAATACGTCATAAAGAGATCGAAACAGAAACCTAACTGATTTATATACCCAGATGTGGATCTACATAGGCCAATCAGAAAAGAGGTGAATGAATGGTTTAGTGTAGGAAAACCAATCATAATCTGCTATACAGTGAGTTTTTTCACCTGTAATACAGTTAGTTTACAGTGATATTTGTGGCTATTTAACAGTATTGAAAGTATTTGAATAATTGTACATTAATTATCCGCGTCTTTTCTTCAAGTTTTGCTCAAGAAGTTTAATTAGATATACTTATGACTTTTATGCTTGCGCAGATCCAGACCGGGTTTACCGGTTTGCATAAACCAGTCAGATTCCAGATTTACGACGCCTATATCGCTATACCCGTTCGGCCCCACAAACCGGTCACCGCCATTGCTGGATCTACGCCTTTTATGAGTTTTAAGCTTCATTTTGATGCTTTTAGTACCCTTTTAGGACAATTCTTAAAACACTACCATTCAAAGGCGATTTTGAAAACTTTTCAAGGCCCACATGGTACTCTCACAAGGCTCACTGTAATATTTTGATCAAGTTATACCCTAGCTTCGTAGAAACATTCAAAACAAGTTAAAAAGCAAAAAGAACGAAATATTTCATCGTGAAATGAACACAGTAGCCCCCCAGTCATTTAGTTAGTTGCAATGGCGTCTCGAAATGCAGAAGTGGAATCGAGATTACTCGTCAACAGGGCCTATTTCAGTTTTAATTATTGCGCACACTGTGTTTTATCAAAGTTGCAGTACTAATACTCTAGTTCCAGTACATGATACTTTGTTTATAGTGAGCTAAGAACGTTTAGTGTTGACTTTAAAAATGTGAAGTACTGATCTTGGAATATGTTATAATGTCTAGCATAGGAGATCCTAGGCTTTATTTAATTTCGTTCTTCACATCAACTATCAATCTTATTTGTCAGTACTGCTAACAAAAGATACATGACCATGTTTCTTTTCAGGTTTTCAAGCACCTGGTTGTTGTTGTTGCTGTTTGACTAACTTTTGACAAATAACGCTTTTTGCTGACTGCAAATTGGAAAAGTTTTTACTTAGGGCAAACTCTTTTAAAAAATGCAATTTCAAATATACCAATAGAAATATTCTAGAATAGTTGCTCGTTATGCTCAATACACTCTGGTCTGATTGATTTTCACAATAGAGTTATCCATAATTAATAACACCAAACAAAAATGGTAAAAGTGTTTACCTATTGAGTTTATTTTTGTGGTTACCCTGCGTTTCAGCATGGTGTTCAATAAAATATTAATTGGTCTAGTAAAACAATCTTGGGAAATCTTTACTGGAGAATAGCATTTTACTCGGAATTCTACTGCCTCTTTTAAACAGTTATTCTCGCATAGAATATTAAGAGATATCAAAACCATGAGCTGGAAGACTCTGCCTGTAATTTTAGTAATGTTGGAATTCAGCCATGCCATCTATAACAACACAAACAAAACAAACTCGGCATTGATGATAGCAGTGGAGAGACAAATAGCAAAATCTGTTGCATCATCCTTATCAAAATATGATAACACCTCGATCAGAGTTTCAGGCTTTGAAGCGAAAGATGGATTGAAGAAGTTTATTGATGCTGCAAGTGAAAATGTGTTTAATGGAAGCAAATCTGAAATGTTAGTTTCGTTTTTGGCTGATCATGCAAGGAGCATGCTACAGACGATTGCATATAGCCAAAAGATGGACTTCCTGGCTTTCCAAGCAAGGGATTGCCAAATGGTATTAATTTTTTCCTGCTTTCTTGCTTCTAAAGTAAGTTTTTATAATTGATACAGTTATAGTCTGTAGACTCAGGCCGGTCACAAGACTGAGTTTTTTTATAAAACATGGAAGCCAGACTGATGGCTTCATTCCAACTGAGGTATGATGGCATCAGTACTACATCACTACATATCAGAATGACCTTTCATATTAAAGTCTACAGATTGTAGCAGCAAAAACTGTATCAGTAGAGTATATCTTTACCTTGACCTTAGGGGAATGGGGGGGCTTTTCTTATTGTGAACTGACAGGTGGGTCCAGTTAGAGTTAAAAAGGATTAAGGTTAAGATATCATAAATCACCTTCAGGTGGTAGTGGGATTTTTTCAACAACCTAACATTTTAGTATTTGAACCAAAATTATTCTATTTGGCATCATTCAATAACTGAGTCTGGACAGCTAGCCCAAAAAAGACCGAGAGCCTACAGTGGGGGACAGTGTAGCATGTAGTATTACTAAAGGATTGAAATCTTTTTGAAAAGGCTTTATTCGTATTTTAGACAAATAATCAAGTCCTTTCCTACCGGTCGATAAAACAGCTTGAGCCCATGCAGCCTTACAGTTATTGATAGGCTTTATATATTCATAATATTTCCTATTGCCTTAAAACTTAATGATTCTTTCCTTAAGAGCCTTTATCACAAAGAAGAGAAGCTAGCATGCAAGCATTACCCGAAACAATACCTAGATGCAGTAGAGTCAGTAATTGCCTTCTTCCGTTTCAAGAAAATCGTCATCATCACATCTAAAAAAAGTTGTAGGAAAACATTCGCTGACGGCCTTTACAAAGCCATATACCAATATCAGCAGACATCAAAGGACAACACTCGAAATCTTCTTCTTATTATGAAATACGAGTTTGATAGTGATGCGATGGATACGAGAGAGATAAATGATATCATGTACTCAATTAAGTTTCTTGACACTTCTCTCGTTATTCTCGTTTGTGAGAATGAAGTGACGGAAGTTTTGTTTAAAGTGGCAACGAAGTATGCAATGCTGAGTTTTTATAGAGTCTGGATGGTGTTTGATTATGTGGAGTCGGACAAAGTTAGGCCCATGCCTTTGCAGATTATCAATGTTGTTGATGATAGGACGAATAATGTGGCCTGGGGCGAGCAGCAGATTGTGAATATGTCACTGGTAGTTGCTAGAGCTCAAACTGCTCAATATAATGTTGGTGGATTCAACAATCCCACTAACAAAAGGTAGGTTTATCTAATAATGTTTGCCAAAAGCATTTTTTACAACCTTCAACAATCAACCTTTATCCTACCATTGATGATTTTCAAATGCTCAATTTTAAGAACTGTGTTACTTGAGAGTATTTCCGGTGCTCTAAATACGACAATCCGTAGAGAGGTACACGGTAATCGATCCCTCTCTTTCTCTTCCATTCCCAAGTTTTTGGTCATCTTACATTCGTTTCTGGTCATCTTACATTCGCTTCATCGTTTGGTGAAATTTTGGGAGATTTGCATGTTTTTTTGCAAGCAGGAAATATCATTTTGTTCCTCTGAAGAATTTTGATGGTCTGAAATGGCAAAAAGGCAGTGCAGATTAGCGTAGATTTGTTTCACGTGTTTCACTCAATATTTACTTCTATCAATAAAACTATCTAGCATCCATTTTGTTTATCAGATAGTCTGTATAGAGGTAGACCTTGTTGGGCTTTGATGGAAAAAATCTTCAAGGGCCAGTGTCTTATAATGTCCCCTCCTTCAAACGTACTTCCTGATGACTGAGACACGATATATTTCGCTATTTTCTACTCTCAAGTTTTCCATTGTATTTTCAGAAAAACTTTGTTCACGAGCTTGTCGACAGCATTCATCAAAACCAAATGCCCTAGTAGTAGTCAAGGTTCAGTAAACATCCGACACAGATTAGCACCCGGACAGTGGACAAACATCTTCAACTACAACAAGCAGTCAGGAGTCGTCTTACCGTTCAAAGACACTCAATTCCACAAGATCTTTGCGCCGTCAGGTCCCAAGTCTCTAAAGGTAGTGACAATTCTGGATGAGCCCTTCACATCAGTTGCTCATCATCTCTACAAAAAGAATGCATGGCAGGAGTACTTTTGCGAGAGAGGAGTCCCTTGTCGTGTGCCCGTTAAAGCAGATAATGGCACAATATGGAATTCCACATGTTGTATTGGCCACTCGATGGATGTACTGGAACTGCTTTCTAGAGATCTGCATTTCAAGCCGAAGTTATATGTCGTTGAAGATGGGTATTACGGATCGTTAGTTGGTGGAAAATGGGTCGGAATGATTGGAGATTTGGTCGACAAGAAAGCAGATATTGCGATGGCTGGGTTGACCATCAATAACATAAGATCTAAAGTTGTCGATTTTAGTCCAGCTTTTATGCAAGTCGAACTTGGAATACTCTTATCATCGGAAACCCACCAGAAAAGTGTCTTGAACTTCAGTTTTCTCGATTATATCACAGAGAATTTATTGTGGTGCATCCTAGGCGTATTCATCACTGGGTTAGTTTTAGTCTACTGTTTCGACAATAATCAACTTTTTTGTCAGATAAAATCAAAACTTAATTCAGAAGTGACAAGAAAACAAGCGAAAGAAACGAGATATTCGTGGAAAGAAGGCTTCACTTATTTTTCCGGCCTAACTTTCCAAAGAGATCTCGGAGGCAAGAATCCAACTCAATATGGTGCGCAGGTTACGGCAGTTGTGTTCGCCTTTGCCATGGTCGTTACCATGACAGCGTATACCGCTGTGCTAACAGCATCCAGTGTCCAGCAAGAAGAGAGGCATCCGTTTTTGGGTCTTAAAGATGATAGGGTAGGTGTAATTTATTCATTTATACAGTTGAGTTTAATCTTAAAAACCTCTTCGGTATTTTTATAGTTAGTCATGCCAAGGTCATGATAAAATCAATCATAATGATATCAAAGAGGAAATCAACTTGCTTCACTGCATACAGGAGCGTCATTATACAAAGTTTTTTGAAATGGTTTAAATTAGTTTAGAAAGTTAACAGTTCTAATGAACAAAGCGTAAAAAATCCTGGTAAAATGAATTGGGGTTGTAGGAAGATATATAAGAGAGAACGATGACCAGGAAATTCATATACATTGACTACACTTAATTTTGAGCAGATTTCAAATGAACCTTTAACGAAACAAGCTACCCATTTAAGTACTTCCAGATTCTCAGAAACTTAAAGTTTGTTACCGATTTTCCATTTATATCGTAAAGCTCAACGGTAAACATTGTACTTTGGGTAAACTGTAGGGAAATGCATCTCATAAAAAACTTCGCGAAACGTTTAATATAGTATTGCGAATCATTGATAATGCTCCACTTGTCCCTTGATAGATGCGAAAACCGACCAACAGCTTCAGGTTTGGCACTGTGTCTGCCACCAATACGGAGACGTTCTTCCGCAATGTTCCTGACCCTACTTACCATAGGATGTATGTCTTCATGAAGAAATACAACGTAGAGAGTACGGTCGACGGAGCAGAAAAAATCATCAACGGGTACGCTATTTACTATTACTTTGTTTCTTTGTCTCTGTCTTTGTCTCTGTCTTTGTCTCTGTCTTTGTCTCTGCCTTTGTCTTTGTCTCTGTCTTTGTCTCCGTCTTTGTCTCTGTCTTTGTCTCTGTCTCTGTCTTTGTCTCTTTGTCTCTTTGTCTCTTTTTGATAATAACCTTCTTTTGTGCTCAAGCTTCTCTCTACTGTTGGACAGCATTTTATCAGTTTAACTTATTTGTTCAATGTTATTCTATTTTTGGGTGTTATTCTAAGCGGTAAAGGCCTCCTCGCACTTTTTCATTCACAGTTTGAAAACGATGATTTTTTCAAATCAGCATCCCATTCGCTCAAGAGGGTACTCAAATATGATTCACGGCTCCTTAGGTATTGTGTTCTGTAGGCCTACTATTGTAAACGTTGTGAGTGTCTTGAACGTATTTCTTATACTTATCTGTTCAAAATGAATTAAGTAATATAGCTTTACTTGCAGGGTGAAATTTCTAAACAAAAACAGCAGGGAAGGTGTGTGGAGTAGGCAAAACAAAACGCTTATCATTAGCTTATATTGCATTTAAAATGGCATGGCTTGTCACAACTAGATATTTAGCAATTGACAAGTTTAAGAATAGTTTATAGAAAGAAATGGTTTGGGAAAACCTTTTGTTATATGTGTTTGTCTAGTTTTTTCAACCCTGACAGTTCACAAGTCTTTTTTCTTATCGTTGTCTCACCTAAATTGACATGGTTGAGCAATTGAGGCCAAATGTTTCTTTACTTCTACTTGTTCGATAACAAGTTTCAAGTCAGACTAGGGGTATAAAAACTACGAACCCGAATCAAATTCTAGATTGAAATCAGTGAAGATATTGCATCACATTTATAACATTGCTGTTGTATTATTGTTTAAGCCTATTTCATTCTAGTGAAGCAGACGCAGAAGCAAGTGAGGTAAGCATGCGCAGTGCGTTTGTTCACTGCGCATGCTTACCTCACTTGCGTCTGCGTCTGCCTCACTAGTGTGAAACAGGCTTAAGTGGCTCATGTTATATTTAGGATATCATGTTTTGAGGCAAACCAGAGAGTCAACTTGTTTAGAAATTGACATGTTAAAGCAGCATGTCGCCTTTTTGTCATATTTAGTGAGAATCGAGTCAAGGTTGTCTCGGCTTTGCTTTTGGTTTACAAGAATAGTTTTGTTGAATAAATTATTGAGGAGAGAATCTTTCATCAATATTTAAACACTCTTTGATATTAGTGGGCAGTAGCTTGCCAGGTTGTTTAAAGGTATGATTTTAACTTACATAATCCTTGTATAACTCTAGCTCTCTCAAGCCTAAATCAAAAACGTCGTTATTCTTTATTCACGAGAAAAAAACAGCCACAGACAACCACCACCTGTAGTTGAGGTGAATGTGTATCGCAAGTCAATATCTTCTTCGATTGAATAGAAAATATCATTTTGATTGCCCCAAAACAGAAAATCTTATTTCCCAATCAGAATTATGATACGGCACATTTTTGAAAGTAACTCTGTTAAGTTAGTAATTGAGTGAGTTTAGGTTTAACCTACTTGCTTGACTAAGGATGAACCTTGTTTCCACAAGGAAAGTGATAGCATGCACCACATCACTCTAAATACTCTCTTAATATCTTCCCATGCAAATAGGCAAATTAACTATTGGATAAAAGATGCAACTGCACACATGAAATACAGCAAGGGTCTAAATTCGGGAGCTATTGTTCTATTTGTTAGCCAAGGCATCATGCAAGTGAACAATTGAGCTCCGTACTGGCCACCTCTCCTAAGTTAGACAAGTATAAAAATTTTTACAATTATCCCCCTATTTATAGTCATAGGAGGTCCAAGTTTGTTTGGTTGCACAATTTGAGATTGAGTATCTGTTTAACGTTTTTGCTTGAATAAGATGATTTTCAAAACCATAACCAGCTGACCATTTTGTGAACCATAAAGCAAATTATAGTTCGAAGGTATTGATTCTGTACTTAGGAAATTCAGAAGTAAACAGAAATGATAAGATGTTTGAAATGTTATATTTCGTAGGACAATGTTTACATCGTTCAGGCATGGAAGTGTAAACGAAGCAGATTATTCTATGCCTGAAACACAATTTTTACGAAACATGGCATTTTGAACATCTTATCATGTCTGTTTACTTTTGAATTTCTTAAGTACAGAATGAATATCTTCAGACTATCATTTCTTTTAAGATGAGTTTTGTTTTTGGAAAGGGCAGAGTCCTAGGCGCAGCCTCAATACAAAAGAGACTAAAAACCATTGAGTACTATTAGTATCGTGGATAGTAGCCATAGAAAATTTATGTAATACATATATATATATACAATTTTTCTTCAAAATAAGCGAGAGCAATGCCTGTTCCTGCTCTCTCTCGACTGCATCCATTGGCACACTAGCCGATAACAAGCACTTCTCACTTATCATGATAATTGTAATTTTGCAGGGAACTCGAAGGCTTCGTCGATGAAAAGCCTTTTCTCCAATACTACGTTTCAAAGCAAAGACAGTGCCTTCTGCAAATTGTTGGTCTGTCAATTAGCCATGTCAGTTACGGATTAGCACTACAGAAGAAATCCCCATGGACGCAAATGATTGCCAACTCAATCTTGAAATATGAAATCAGTGGAAAATTCCTGGAAATTGATAAAAAATGGCTTAGTAGTGGCTGTTCTAGTGGCACTGGAAGCCATGGAGTGCACCAATATTCCGCTCAGTATTTCAGCGGCCTATTTGTCATTTTGTCGTCTGCGTTTGTGATTGCGTTTCTCTTGTTGGTGTGTGAGCATCTTTACCATCGTTACCACAAGAGGGTTAAAAACCCATTTGAAATAATTGTGAAGAAACGGAGGGAGGCTAGACAAATGGATTTTAGTTTGCGTGGTGATTTGGCTGGGCATAGCCAAGATGAGGAGAATAGTGATGTATCACCTCAGAATCATAGCTTGGACCAATGGAGGCTTTCAAAGCAATTGTAATACCTCTAATGAGAGCACGTGGTAAGAGAGATTTTGGTTAGTAACAGATTAATTATACTTTTTAAAGCAGTGAGACTAAAATCATCAGCAACACAGCAGGAAAGTCTATTGTATTGAGTCCTCTTAAGTTCTGGAGATGGCTGACGAACGCAATGCATGTCGGTAACAAGCAAGGTCAATAGTTACTATTTACACGGGTTTCATGACCGACCTAGCTAAAATACAGACCAAATGAGGTTAACCAGTCATGCCATAAAACAACGCAAGCAAAGTTAGATGAGAATGTATGATATGAAAAGTTCTTTCCTCACTTTACACAAATTGTTAACACTGTTTGTCAGGTAAACGTTTCCAAGTCTATTTTTAAGCACTATCAGTCAATAATTCCGCTGATATCCTGCTGTACCCCCTCCCCCCAATAATCGCCAGAACGATGGTCTCAAATCATCAAATATGATGTCATAAACTGATTTGTATTGTTCAGCCCCCCCCCCTCAATCCGTGACCCCTTCCAATGGTCCTGTATGCAAAGGAAATCTAACTCTTGTATTATTATTTCGATTGCTACGACAGATACCGATAAGCAATGCGTTATTTGAAGTTATCTTTGTTGGAATTATGTATTGGCAAAGGTTTCAACTAATGAAACGCTAATGGAAGAAAGACAGCATTTTAGTCCTGGTCAAACAAAAACTCTACAAAGCACGCCTACCAACTTAAAAACAGTTATGTTTTTGATTTTGAATATAACAATTTCTCAACTAATTTCACGTAGTTATAGATAATAGCTTAATTTTTATTCAGTAATTTTGACATCAGCACAATTAACAAAATGTTTACCGTGCTCCACCCCACAACCATCACTATCAAAATCCCAGTTATTACCAGCATTATACCACCACTGCAACACGCATCTCTCACATACCAAATCAGCAGGCAGTTCCAGCCTCGTCTTGAATTTCCCATTGCCTGAGCCTCTTGGCAGATTGAACCTCGTACCAGCACCAGCAACTTTCAGCAGATGACCTTTCAGTTTGCCAATCAAGTCGCCTTCGATTTTCTTGTTGTCGCATTTCCCAATTCTGAACTCGAACCATCCTTGGTGGTTTGAGGTCAGGTGAACTTTGACCTCGATGACCTGACCTGTCTTGTACGTCTTGGCGATTACGCCGTTTGCGTATTTTCCGCTGTCATTATGTGGTTGGATTTTCATGTAAAATAACGACTTGAAAAAGGCCATATTCAGCTTTACCCAAAATATCAATTTCTAATCTAAGTTGTAGCCCGTTTCGTCGAGGGAAAAATAACTCATTAAGATATTGTTCAGTTCAGCTGAAAATTCTCTGACGATCTCTGTATATCCTTTTGTTCCTGATAAAATCTCATAACCTTTGAGAGGGAGTAAAATTCCCTTCCCATTTCGTTGTGGGTTTTTTATTGTACTCTATTTGAAAAAGGTCTTTATGTTTCTTTTGATTAAGTTGTGTTTGAGTAAGTTGTGGCGAAGTTTCACTATACCGGTAGTGTGGAGTGAAGTTTTATTTTCCATATGAACGCAAACTGAGATTTCAATGGTTTTCTATAGGAGGGTGAAATATCACTTGCCAGCCCTGGGTAATTTTGCCCAGGCCCAAAGTCACTGAACAATGATGCAAAGCAAGAAGCCCATGCTGCAACGCCATAGCATTCGGGATTATAGTTCTAAAATGCAATATCTCAAATAATTTCTTTGGCAGGCGTAAGTACCTCATTAATTGATTTCATTTTACTATAAAAGGATTTACAGGTTCTTTATAAATGATCGTTCCATTATTCTTTGCTGTCGGTTCTGACTCCTAATCAATCAGAGTAAGATTTGTACTGGAGCACAGTTTGATTGGCAGTAAAGGACCGATGAAGTTATTTGTACTGGAGCACAGTTTGATTGGCAGTAAAGGACCGATGAAGTTATTTGTACTGGAGCACAGTTTGATTGGCAGTAAAGGACCGATGAAGTTACTTGTACTGGAGCACAGTTTGATTGGCAGTAAAGGACCGATGAAGTTATTTGTACTGGAGCACAGTTTGGTTGGCAGTAAAGGACCGATGAAGTTATTTGTACTGGAGCACAGTTTGATTGGCAGTAAAGGACCGATGAAGTTATTTGAATCGAGGATAAAGACATCTGTTTACCTTCTTGGTTGGTAAGCTGATTGACATTACACGATGTCATAACTTCAAAAATTACTTCTTGAAGAGCAATAGACACCTCATCAATTCTATCTTCAATGGAAAAGTTGTTTGCAACATCTGCAAACCTATATAACTCTCCTTTGGTGACAGATTCTTGGAAATCATTGACATATATGGTGTATAACCGTAGATCAAGAAGAGAACCCTGGGAAACGCCATTTTCTTTGGCTCTTGCTAGAGAGTTTCCATTAACTTATTCTTAAACTGATTTTAATACTGCTTTGTTTTGCAAATCGAATCTCCCCTAAAAATTCCAATATAAATGAGTGCAATATTGAATTTCAGTATAGCCAGAAAAATCGGAAACATAATGAAACGAACACATGGATTACTTAAGCTTTTCGTCTGACACTAAACAGAGTAATACGTCAGAAAGAGAACGAAACAGAAACCTAACTGATTTATATACCCAGATGTGGATCGAAATAGGCCAATCAGAAAAGAGGTGAATGATTGGTATGGTGTAGGAAAACCAATCAACACCCGAGATACAGTGAGCTGACCAATAAGATTACTTCAAGAGTCCTACGACGAAAACGAACTCCTTCTGTCTACACAATAGGGGATCCCTGGTTTTTATGTAGACTGATTCCAAAATAGCTAAGTGAAAGGTAGATCTTGCTCTGCCAATTATTCGAAAGCAATGCTCACTGTAGGCTTTAGCACACTCTGGGTTGTCGAGCAAATGTTGACCTATATCAGAGTCATGTTTTAGTGAACTTTTTGGTTTTGAGGAGCGAGATGGTTGTTCTCGTTGCGGCACAGTTAGGTTTCTGTTTCGTTCTCTTTCTGACGTATTACTCTGTTGAGTGTCAGACGAAAAGCTTACGTGATCCATGTGTTCGTTTCATTATGTTTCCGATTTTTCTGGCTATACTGAAGTTCTGTACCATCCAAAGACTGTAAAATTGAATTTCTTTAGAAAGGCCCTATGAAAATTAGAGGTTGTAAACCTGAATTGAAAACATGAGGTTTTGGGTAAGAATGCGAGTAGTGATCCCTAATCCCAAAATAAAGACTGGATCGAGCGTCTGCCGTTCTAAAATGAAGCTATTGGCGGCCATTACGGAAAGTCCAATTCAATACATTGAAATTTCACTGGGGCGTGTTTTTCCCTTGATGATTGTTGTAATGTAAGGAATAATCAGCAGGGGACTGAATAATCGTTCAGCTATTGGTAACAAAGAACCAGGTAAATATATTTTCTTTGGCAGCCATATTGGGAGCCACCCTATCCAGTCTTTATTTTGAGATTAGTGATGGGAATACTTCCAACTAAATAGGTTACTTGCTTGAGTTCTACATATAAATCTTCTACGACAAGGAGAGGGATTTCGTTGAAAAGATCAGTTACTTGCCGCTGGAAAAGATCAAAATACATTGATTGCAAATTTAGGAAGCCTTCTCAGTTGAAAAAGGCGAGCAGGTTGCTTTTATCCAATAACCTACAACCTTTCTTTCTCGAATGTAAGATGATTAAATCTATCAACATCTTCAAACAGGTTGTTTTGTTTTCATGAGCGGGATCCTCTGCTAATCTAAGCTTCTTACATTTCGTTCGTGTTTTTCATTGTCAAAGTGAAGCCACATGCAAACAGTAACACAACAAATAACAACATCTTTCAAAATCTAGATGTCATTGCTTAATTGATGGTTTAATGTTTGGTTTTGGGCCTCGTTTTGCATCTGCCGAAGATTATCGTTGAATCAATGAATGGAAGATCGTGGCTTTGAAGTTTTTTGTGATCTGAAATCAGGCACGAAGCAGCTTTGATTTATCAATCAGTGTTTTGATGTTCGTTTCATTGCTTACATGTGTATCACTCTATCGATATTGAACTTAGTCGAAAAAATTGGCCAAGGGAAACTTTTCTACGCAATCTAATATGAAGTGTGAAGCAGAAGTCCAGCAACACCGAGAAGCATAAAGCTGAGTTTTTATTTGCTGTTTTCAATTGTAAATTGATGTATCCATATTAAGGGGAAATGCTTTTATTGGGATAGGGTTTGGTTGTTTGAGTTTTCTTAGCAATCTGATATCTAGCACAAAGCAGAACCCTGGAGCATCTACAAGTAATCTTCAAGTATAAATCGAAAGGATTTCGAAACCTGATCTCGTGTTATAGCTTGATGAATCAGGCCGTAATTTTCATCCATTGTACCGACCTCTTTGTTATCAATGGATTCTTCATGTTGAATGCAATGAAAGAAATTCCTACAATCAAAGCCAAGTTTTTAAATCAATCTATTATCTAGTATGAAGAAGAATCTATCAACAGCTACAAAGTATAAATTGGCAAGATTTCGAAAATCAGATCTCATGTCTTGATTGAAATATCAAGCGCCTTTTTCATCAATTGTGCGTACTTCGCCGTCTCACAATAATTCATCGATAATGAATGTAATGAAAGAAAAGACTTGAAATCAAAGCCGCGTTCTCAATGCAATCTGATATGGATTTGAAAGAGGACCTACAAAACGATTGGGGAGGATCTTATCAGATCTTGCCTTGAATTTTGAATTTATGTTTCGATTGTCTTGCTGCTTCCTTCATCGATGATTTTCAAAATCGAATGTAATCACTTTCAGCTCGAAGAAAGAGAAACTGGAAGCTCGATTCTCTCAGAAAACTGATATCATAGCAGATGAAATTAACTGAAAATAAAAGATAAAAGATAAAGATGAGAAAAAATGAAGAAGATAACTGAGAAGATATTATCGTAACTTCTTCAATATCAAACGGAGAAGATGTCAATCGAGGAAGATAAAAAACTTCTAATTTCGATATCGAATTTTATCAAAGAAGGAGAAACTGAAAGCTAAACTCTCTAAAAAATCGAACAATATAGTAGAATAAGGAGATAACCGAGAAGGGGTTATCGATTCTTCTGCAAGTTTAAATTGTGGAGATGTGAATCAAAGAAGATGACTTTTAAATTTAGCAATGTTTTTGACTACTTGCATGGAAACTGAATTAAAGAATATCGAAAGAAATAACTAAATTTGGATGCAAAGACTAATTCAGCAAATTGTGAAGCAAAGAAACTCAAAAATGATGATTGAAAACAGTGTTTACCTGTTTATAGCCATCACTTATCTAGCAAGTTTCACTTTCTGTCATAAAATCGAGTATCATCTAACATCATTTCTTCAAAGAGAAGGTTTTATAAATAAATCTACTCACTTAGAAGAATATTCTCTCTATGATTCGCAAAACATCACGATTCGAGCTTCTTACGTTTACCTACATTCAGGAGAGGAGAATTCCCTTGTTCTTGTTAAGGATAGAGTGGAAAAAACGAGCAAGTCTTCAGCAAATGATGATCATTCCATCTACTCTTCTATCACAAGTTTGGAGACATCAACAATTTTAGAGAATCTTATTCCAAAGGAGAAGATGTTTTACACAATGCAGATGGAAGGTTGTTTGACGGTTAGTTAAAAAATTCATCTGGTTAACTTGTTTATCGGGGGCCTATTATAGGGGGTACTGAAACCGCAAGGACGTACAAAAATCTGGCAAAAGTCGCAGTCCGCCATGAAATAAAGCGGAAAGCCGCAGTTTGTGAAGACGAAGCGGTAAACGCAAAGCCGCAGCCGCAAAAATCCATGATAAAACCCGTAAGCCGCACATAAAAATAGGGCTGAAGCCGCAAGCCGCAAAACCTATAATAGGCCCCCTTTATCATATCTTGTGACACAATTACCAAATATAGGTATTGATAGGAAAAGAACACAAACAAACATAGCTAAAGTGGTCTTGCAATAGGGGGTACAAATTATGAATTTGCTGGCTGCTGTGTGTGGATTTTTGTATCGATGTGGTCGAGATAGTTTGCATAAATAGATATGACCCAAGTATGATGAATGGTTATTCTCTTAATCTAAGTTTCAAATTATCTAAGTTGTTGCTTAGAACTTTCAAAACTTTCAAAACATTCAAAACTTTCAAAAACTAAAACTTTCAAATCTTTCTTCTTCTAGGATTCAGCATACCTTACTTTATTGATGCAAAGATGTCGACGGTACAAAGCAGTCTACATTGAACTGATAAGATCTCTAATGCAAAACCTCTACCTGTGGCCTGTAGCTATTATATCAGACGAGGACAAGTGTGCGTTGATGTTTTCTACGTTGCTTCAGAAGGAACTGAAACAAGTTGCGAAGATCGTCCATCCCGTTGACAGTCAATCTTCTTCCACACACTTGTACAAGCTCAACTCGACTCGTGGATACGTTCGAGAGATTTCAAACGCTTTGTTTGAACTAAGGATCCAGTCTGCATCTATGATAGTGTTGCTTTGCAGCGATGAAGTTTCAACGGCGGTTTTCAAAGTTGCCTCCAAGTTCTCTGCTCTGCGCTTCAAAAAGGTTTGGTTGATGATACAGTCGAAGACGCTGGTGAAAGACGATATTGCTCCATCACAGCTTCTTGTTGTTAGAGTCGATGATGCCCCGCCTGCTTTAGAAACTTCTCTTTTGACGAAACGACGTTCTGTTGACGCAGTTAATTTGATGCTGGTGGCCGAAGATATGAAGAAAAGAGGCATTGTTTCTCCTAGGTATGTTCAAAGATAATTTCTCTAACTTATTTTTGATTCTTCATTTCTCAACTGTGAGTTTTGACTTATACAAAGAATAAATGCGGCTCTATATAACAAAGGGGCGCCTGGTACCAGCAAGGAATAAGCAGTGAGATAAGGCAGGTGGTAGGGCTTTTTCCCTGCCTACAATTTTGTTGCTGTATAGTACAATCGCTAAGGCACTTGGTTTCTAAGGAGTCGTGGCTTCAAGCCCTACAACCTACATTATGTTAAACTTGAGCCCCTGAGTTCCTGAGCCCATACTCGAAATAAGGGATATGACCTTTTACAGGCTAGCATTAACTTAAACATAAACTTACTTATAAACTCATCATTCTCCTTAGTGTTGTGAGCTCTTTGATCAACGTTGCAAAGACGAAAATCTCAGACAAGAACCTTGATGATCTACACGGTGACAAGACAGCTATAGTATCGCTACGCAAGCCACACTCACAGTGGATACCTTTATACAAGTGGAGTGACCATGACAAGCTAGTTCTCATAACAAACGACCCTGAATTCCTGAGAATATCCCGATCGAATCTACAAGGTCTTACTCTGAGGATAGTGACAGTATTCGAGAACCCATACATAATGCAGTTCGATAAGTACTTCAACAAAGACAAGAAAGCCTGCACTGAAGGGATCAAATGTCGCGTGCCAACTGGGACAGTAAAAGGGACGATATGGAACGAGACATGCTGCATCGGGTATCTGATTGATTTTCTAAACAGCCTACAAGATGACTTGTGGTTTTCCACTGATTTATACGTGGTGGAGGACGGCTTTTATGGCGCTGTGGTGAACGGCACATGGAATGGGATGGTTGGTGATTTACTCAAAGGGAAAGCCGATCTCTCAATAGCAGCAATTACAAGCAATAAACAGCGGTCTGCAGTCATCGACTTCAGCGAGCCGTTCATGGAGGTCGATCTCTCCATATTGATGCGCACAGAGCAAGCAAAACAGCTGCCATTTCTGAATTTCGCCTTTGTCAACCACTTATCAAATGAACTGTTATGGTCCATTGGGGCTGTCTTTATCACGGGCATGCTTTTCGTTTGGTTATTGGAAATCCAGTCGAGATGCACTCAAAGAAAGTTCCAGAAGTTCCGGAAGTATCCCATGAAAGAATGCTTCACGTATTGTTCTGGTTTGACTTTCCAGAGAGACTTGGGCGGACCCAACCCGCAGCAGTTTGCCGCAAGGATCACAGCTATCGCCTTTGCTTTTGGCATGGTGATCATCATGACGACATACACAGCTATGCTGACTGCTTCTAAGGTCCAGCAAGCAGAAGAAGACCCGTTTCGCGGCATGAAAGATGAGAGGGTGAGCAATTCTATGGTTTATTTGTTTCCTCCACGCAATAATCTGAGGAGTAGTGATGACCAACGAAGTAATGATTTGAGAATGTGCAGTGTTAGATAAAAACCTGTGCAGTTACGAATGTCCCATCAAAGCAAAAAACTACAAATAACTTCAAAACATAGCAAAATTCAATCAAGGTTGCTAAGCACTAATACCATTTTTGCTTCTTTGCTCTATTGCTTCTTTTTAGGTATCACTCTGAAGGATATTTTTGAAACCTGTTACCTACTCTCTCTACTGCATACAAAACCAACCCTAGGCAGCCACTAACTTTGTCATTTACGTAGTGACAAATATTCCTTATATTATCGCCAGCTTTTTCAGCGTATTCTGATTTTTTCCAAACTTGTTTCTTAGTTGAAAATTCAGCCAATTAAAGAGAAAATGCAGAAAAAAACCTTGCTTGAAGCGTTTCCTTTGCTCTCGTATACCAATAAAAGAGTTATAGATTGCTTCAAATTCTGTATCACACCACAAGGCTTGCTGAACGGTCAGTGGCGGTTTTAGGGGGGAGCCAGGGGGGCCATGGCCCCTGGCCCCGCGCTTTTGCTAGAAAAAAAGGGGCCCCGCACCTTTCATAAAGTAAAATAATTCTCTCCTTCATAATGAAATATATTAGTTATTTTCCAACGTTTGTAATAACGTTATGCACAGACTTAGCAAAAGTTTCAGTTGTACAAGCTCTCTGTAAAGAAAACGCAAAAAATAATATAAGGACCAAATCTTTTACCGGGGGAAGGGGCCCCGCAAATTTTTTCGGCCCCAGGCCTCGCAGTTCCTAAAACCGCCACTGTAGAACGGTGGACCACAAAGAGGTGCATTCTCTGCCAACCTTTCAACCGAATGACTATTTGAGGTTTATCAAAAAAGATCGATGAAATAACTCGAAAAAGGATATACATGCAATGCGAGAATCCAACTTCTTTGTTTTTGACCATCATAAAATGTTTTAAGCACTACTTTTACTATTATCATATGGCTATCATTATTTTTCAGATAACCAATCCAACCTCTGCATTTAAGTTCAGCTCCCTGGCAAACTCAAGTACGGCTGCTTATTTCAAAAACTCAGAAAATCCAACGTTTAGAAACATGTATTTGTTTATGAAGGATTACAATGTTAAAAGCTCAGAGATTGGGGTCAGAAATCTCTTGAACGGGTGAGTCACCGTTTTTCGGTTTTCTATAGAGAAGTTTTTGTGACCAAACTTAATAGAAATAATGTTTCTAGCTCTAAGGACCAAGGGGGACTTCCTATAAAAATTACAGGGGTTCGGAATGAAGGGCTATACCCCTAACCTCAGTGAAAAATCCGTTTTTTCACAATCCCGAGGTATAATTGTTTCTAAACTGAAGACCCTCCCTTATTACTTACTACTACTTACCCTGAAGCATAGTGGCCATAAAAAATTAAGAATTGAATATCCTAAGATATAATTCATTTGTAAAGCCAACAACAGGGACGAGAGAGAGTATTGACAATAAAGATGTTTCAGAATTTTTTAAACGTAAAACATTATGGAACTAGTATGCAAAAATTTGCTTTAATTGTAAATTAGTGCACCCAGCAGTATAATATTTTGTGAATCAATCAGTTTTGACCCTGTCTGCTGGATTGACGAGAAATTTCAGACTAACTATGTGATGAGTGTCATGCGAAAGCTTCAATTGTTAAATTTTACTGTATTTCCAGTCTCCTTGCTATTCTGAAATTTTATGATATTTTTATTTATGATTAATCCTTACAGAAAACTGGATGCGTTCATCACTGAGTACCCAGTGGCGAAATATTACGCAGCCAAGCAAGGAGACTGCGGACTGAGAATCTTCAAAACCGACAATGGCAAATCGAGCTGGGCAGTAGCTGTTAAGAAAGGATGGTCGTGGAAATACCTGGTATCACAGAAAATCCTCCAATACAGAGAAAACGGGTTTTTCATCGTCTTGCACAAGAAATGGATGAGTACTTATTGCGGTACTGGTAGCAACAGTACGTCTACCTTGAGCAGGGTTCCGATCGAGTATTTTGGGGGGCTGATTGTGGTGCTGGTGGGTATGGTCTTCGTGTCCCTTTTCTTACTGCTCATAGAAAATGGTTACAACAGATATCAGAATAAGATAATTGAGCCTGTTAAGACTTCGTTCAGCGTTTGGAAAGAAGAACGGGAGAGAAGAATGTCGAATGTTGAGGTCATTTCGTTCAGAACAAATCCTGATATCGGTTCTTCTACTTAGATTAGCTAATTTTAATACTTTTCGTCGCACGCTAGCATTTAAGGCAGCTAGCAAACTGTGGAGGTTCTGGAAATCTGCAATCCTAGAAGTGTTAAAAGCGCGGTCATTCCGTGTCTGTGTCGAGTCAACAGGGGCGCATCTAAGGGGGGGGGATTGTGGGTGTCGTAACCCCTCCCCTTTTTATTAAGGAAGCTAATTTGCCCTATTTTCGTCAGGCTAATGATTCTAAATTCCCCATTTCAAAGAGAAATTGAAGGATTCTAAGCCATTTTAAAGCCTCAGAAATGTCAAAATCTTAGGTTTTTCCGGGGGCTCTGCCCCCTTGATCCCTACCAGAGTCCTTCCCTGCCCTTTTTTGCGGCTAAAACCCCTGCCCTCCAAAATTCCTAGTTGCGCCTCTGGTCAAGCCAGTGCTCTTGTATAGCTCTGAAACATCCATGGTAAGATCCATGGTGATCACCAAGAATCTCAGAAGTAATCAAAAAGAGTCAAGTTACCTTTGCAGGTCTTCGCGTAAGATACACCGACTCCCCACAACCTATTCAACATAAAGGCATCACGATTTTTTGATCTCTTGGGATTTCGATAATTTGGGACGTGCTACCCAAATGGGTATTCTTTTTTGTGATTTTGGTATATAACTATTATGGGTCTCAAATTTTCAAAAACTGATCGAAACATGGGAACTAATTATATGAATAAGGTATAATAAGGATTAAAAAGATGAAATTTCAATTCAAAATGGAGCCGAATAGAAACGAGCTTTGTAGAGATATACGTTTGACTGTCCTTTTAAGATTTTGGTGCATATGTGCAAACATTTTCGATAAGAGTATATATTTTGAGATATTGGGTGTAAATTTTGCTTCTTTGGGAGCAAGTCCATATCCAAAATTTGGTCAAGTACCCCCTTCGGAGTGTTATCAATGAGAAATTCAGTCCAGTGAAATCTGAAACAGGGGGGGGGGGGAGTAGCCGTGGACCACTTTCAGCATCCACTTTTGGATAATAACACATAAAAAGTAATCTCTACACACAATATTTACATACCTGTGGCTACCCAGCCCCCTTGCACGACCCTGGGACATATTCTATATCAGTGTCTGCATTGTGCTTGAATTAACATGTGTATATAGTGGTTTCTACCACTCCATGGAAATCGTTTTTGGTACCGTACAGAACAGATCCCTCTTGAGTCCTTCAAGATGGATGCTGGTCATTGGTCGCTATCTTCTTGAACAGAGCAAGGTATCATTTTGTAAATTAGATAACTGCATACTCTAAAAAACTTTGTAATCAATAAGACCGTAATTTGTTGATGACTTATATGAATCAGAATGATTTTGTATTCCTCCCATTGTCCCCAATTATTCAAATTTGGTAGTCATTCAAAAACCCTCATCTCTACTGAACTCATATCATTCATCATGATAGATTCCTTCTGAGCTTCACAAGACTTTCTTCTTTGCTAATTTTCCCATCACCTCGTTCCGTTTCTAAAAAAAACCCCAAATAAACACATTTTGAAACTTGTCTCAGCCTCTTAGGGTTTTTCTTTAAAGAAAAATTTAGAACTGCACATTTTGCTTGTCTGCAAAGTTTTACAGAAGACAAACTAACTACGTACTTTGTTTTTCTTGAAATAGCTATCAGCAATTAGGAATTTGAAACTTCATTTTAGAATTTCCTTTTAACTTCCAATATAAATACATTTATTTGACTCCAATTTAAGGTTAACTTGCTCAAGATAAACTCAGCTGTGCAAACCAACATTTTTCTCAACCTAATTGCTCCTTGAGGCAACAGTATGTTTGCTGCCGAAGAGTGACAACATTTTGAATTTTGATGCTTGTAGATTGCTGCAAAATGGCCTATTTGACGTTATTTTCATTGTCACAATCCTCTTTTAAGTCTTTTTATCATTTCTCACCCCGAAATTGTTTAGAGCTGCACAACAAAGTTTAAACTAGCATATATTGTGAAGAACTGCCCGTTAATGAATAGTGAAAGACCCCGCTTATCCTAGCGTTACCCAATGTTCTTATTAACCAATAACCATATGCCATGAAATATTAGCCAATTAGAAGCAATATTACGTATCTACCACTACCACAGTCATTCCCAGTCTCTCTGGCTTATTTTGGCGCGAAAGATTTATCATGTCGATAGTCGATAATAAACTGCGCAAGTGTGACAACAACAACAACAGCAACAACAACAACGCGATTTTTCTTCCTTATTCCTTCTTCGCTGGTTACTCCTAACTTCACTTTACTTACTCCTCTGTCGATTTGGTTTTCAAGAGAAAATTAAATGCGAACTTATAAAGAAGAATTTCAGAGTAAGTATGTCTCTGTTTATGAATCATTTTTTTATTGAGATCGAAATCAAGCTCTAACATGAAAGGCCAAGCTGCTTTTTATGGCATGATGATATGATTGATGGAGAGGATGTCAATGTCATTGTTGAGATACTTTTTGAAAGGAAAGGCTACACGGCTAGTCGGCTAGTCGGCTAGGCCGAAAAATCTGCCATGTCAACCTTTCCATGGCGAACACTAGCCTACAATACAATAAGGAACCTCAACTTATCATCTGCATCAACGTTGGAAGCATAAAGCTAGTAAAGACCTGTGTTGTAAAACTTAAAGGCAACTGACTTTCGGACACAACTGTTCTCACATATTTGAATATATACAAGGACCCGCACCCAGGCCTTTTCGTTTGACCAGAGCAATCCCTCTCTTTCTCGACAGCACACTGGTAAAAGCAATCACTTAGAGCTTTCCATCGCTCTCGTAAAATGGCAATTTTAGTGAAATCGCTCAATTATAAACTTGTTTGCAGTTTCCAAATAAATTTTTCTGATTAAGGTATGTATGATTAAGCTTTTAAAAAAATATGAAAGACGTGTATCTATTATCACACGAGAGGACAACGAATATCAACAGACAGCGAGAGTTCCACCACGCAAACAAAGTAAAAAATTATAACACAAAGAGCAAACAAGCAACTCAGGTATTGGACGGCTTTATAGTTTACTTTTCCAAGTGCCCCTCGTGAGTATTTGTTACAGTTCATAATATCATGGCCATTAAGAGAAACAAAGTCAGACTGAAAACTCTTCACACGAACTCAACAAACTGAAAGTTAAGGAGAGTGGGATATCGACACAAAACTTTACGAGAAGAAGGGAGGACTTACATAAATTTAAGAAACTTGCCTCAAGCTCTTGTACTAAAATTTGCTTAATCTTTCTTTTGCTTTCCATTGTTTAAGAAAAAAAAAGAACGCGAGAATCTATTGTTATTTACGATAAATCTTAGTAAAGTTTCTTAATCAGTTTCTTATAGATAAAAACGTGTTGTGGGGTGCCGAAATCTATATGAAAGTTTCAAAAGTAGTTGATCTCTGTTGTTAGGGAAGCCCGAGTACTGGGGTTGTCTGAAAGTCCTGTAGAGATAGTCAAATAGTTGGGTATTTCTTTGTTTTAAAGAAATGTTCTTATAAAGTGACGTAGCCTATGTATTTCACATATTTGAGACGTTTCTGAAAAAACTCTTCGTCATGAATATCTTTTCAACCATTATATTTGTAGCAATGCAGTAATAGTAATGCATATGCGTAATGATAACACAATAATAATGCACATGCATTGTAGAAATCAAATTGATGTAGGGAAAACGCTCTACTGCAGTTCTGTGCATTAATAGATGGGGATTGACAAAACATATAAACCAGGATGAATTATTTCAAACAACAAGCGGGGGTCTTACAATCAAATCATCTACTAAAAATACTGTTTGATTCTCCAGAAAATCCTATTATTTCAACAAAAAATCCCTAAAATTACGAAAACATGGTGTATACCTATGGGTCAAAGCAAATAAAAGGAGCTGCAGAAAAATCTGATTTTGAATCAGAGGATAAATTTCGATTCATTGGAAAGTCGCGAGAGGGTCTTGGTAATGACCTTTTCCCCCGATTTTGATTAAATAGCCAAGAGAATCTTGTCAGTCTTTGGTTGAAATGATAATGTCTTTTTCTTCATCTCATGTTTGTTTTTGGAGTCTTTGGTTGAATATCACATTAATATCTTGAAATAATTGATAATATAATTGCCAAACATATAATTGGTTGTAGCTTTTTGGGTATTAATTTATCTACAGACATCCTAAAACGGAACACTTCTCTTATTAGAGGGCTAGATAGATTTATGGTTGGATTTTTTCAATGGAGTGATTGCTCTGGCAAACCGAATCATCGAGCTTTTGCCACTCTGGTGCTATTTTCTTCACGAAAAGGCCTGCATACCCAAGGCCCAGACCTAAAGAAAGCATCTTATGTCATTGATATCCACAGTTCAAATTCTCACACTAAATGACATTCATTCCTTAGGCCGCTAACATCTCACATCTATCACTTGCATACACTAACATGCTTTTGTGAAAAATAGGTAGCATGCTTTTCAATCTGGACCTCAAGAGTATTTGTTACGTGTTTTGTTCAATCAGTAAGGCGCACTTGGAAGTGCCATACCTGTGCAGTTTGTATAAGGTCTCATATCAAAATGATAAGATGACTTAAAGAAGACAAGTTCATGGAACGGTCAACCCCGCTGATAGAGAAAATGACCAAGATAAAAATCCTGTTTGTTTGTTTTTTGTGTGTATATGATGCCTTGCATACATTATCTTTGTGAGTGGATGTTGTGAAGGCTATTAAGAAAAGAACAGCATGCACTTTTGCTACATTTATTCAGTAGGGTACAAATCATACACAGTTCTACACAAATACTAGGATGAGTTACTCAAAAACTCATTTTGGCATTGGTTTTATCACAGGTTGTGGGGAATAAGAGGGTATAATGTGTGGGTTGAAATGAAACTAATTTGAAGACATTTACCTAATGTTTTGCTGTTCTTGTGGCATCAACTATCGTCCAATACTACTGTCGTCCAATATTTTTATTGTTGGCCTAATTAAAGTATTTTTTCTCCTCAAAGTTCTGTATGGGGTTTTTTAATGTGAGAACATTCCTGGACAGTGCAAGTTTTCTATAGGCCCTTTTTAAACCAAATTTGACCAAGTTTTTTTGCAGGGCCCTTTTTGTCTATATCCAGGGTTAATGGTCCCCAGCCCCCTTAAACTGACACTGTTCCTGGAACCAAGATGCAGCACATATGATATGAATAAAGGACTGAATGTCTCCAAATGTTTCTATCCAAACTTTGCTTTTTATATAACTGAGGAAATTTGCTTGTCGATTCCAGTAAAGATAACAATTTCTGTGTTACCAGACCATTTTCAGGCACTGTGCAAGATGTTATTGCGTATCATGAATAATCTGGCCTCAAGAATAATTGGATCAATTTTCATTCTAGACGATTTTCCTTGCTCCTAGATGTCAAACATGCATTCAACAAAGAAAAGAGCAAATGCAAATATTGTGTCAGCTATTGAGTCATCTAAGATTGGCGTCAGAAATAGAAATGTCTTTGAGAAATATGCTGAATACAGAGTTGCAACTGGCTCTTACCACGATTTAGTGAGTGACATTTTATTTATATGCCTCAGAAGTAAACATTTTAGATAAGCCAACATGAATCAATTCTGCCTAGACACACTAAAATTAGTTTGTTTCAATGCCTAAAAGACAGCTCGGACATTGCTGATTTTTTATAATCTTTTGCAGCTACAGCTTTAGAGTTCAGAACAGTTATTTTTGAAACAAGCTCACTGTTTCTGCAAAATGTTGGAACTTAAGGACAGAAGAAATATGTCTCTTTTCCCTTTGGCCTTCAAAATAAGAAGAAATAGTTAAAGCCAACCAATAAAGGCTTTTCATTGATTTGTTATTTCAAGATTATTCATAATTGCATGTGCTACTTGGCGTTGGTGCTACCACTTGACATAGGACTTCTTCTATACTCTATAGCTTCGTATTTGTCTGGCAACATTGGCATACCTTTGCCTGATGAAACTGTTCTTAACTGTAAAACCAATGTTGCAAAAACTTTCAAAAGCTTACTAGTAGTCTGTTTAGCATCACTTCAACATCAGACGTGACCATGAAACTTTTTGTAGTTAGGCAGTGAATCACCCTCCTCGCTCCTCTCAGGTGGGCTGTGTCTTAGTTAAAGTTTACTATCAAGCTGGGTGCTTCCCTTAACTCTTTGCCTTCCTCAAGTGACTGAGGGGAGTATCAAAGTGGAGCAAGGCAATTTCTCACCTCAATTTGTAGTGACTTCTCAAATGATTCTACCCGTCTTCTTAGTCCATCTGGTATTATCTTCAAATTCGAAATATCTTCATGACTCTATATGTTGTGTACTTTTTGCTACTAAGTTAAATGTTCTGTTTTCTCAAACTCTCTAGATTTTGCAGCGCCAAATGGTTGATGCCAAGTCCACGTTTTTGGTTGTATTTAGTGCAGATAGGTTTGTATAGCTTTAATATTTCATATAATATGTCAGTTTGGGATGGCACTCATTAGAGTGTTACATTAGAAAGAGAATAAAAATGCATTTCTAACGTACTTCTCTTGTGTGTGTCAGAGGTGATCAAAGCTTTTAGTCAAAACCTAATTAGTTAATCAAAACCTAATGCGAAATGAATACAACAAAACACACCGCGCGGTATAAAATTCCTTCGCTAAATCCTTGTTTGTCCCCTTGAATTTTAATGTATTGTTTTTTTTTCTTTCTTGATTTTGCAAAAATCCACTCTTCCTTTCCCAATGGGCGTCGACAGTGCGGAGTTTACACAGTACGGAATTTATCCTAAATAACAAAATGATTAATACAATGCGACCTAGCTCATGAATTATTTCCCTTGTGCATGACTAGCCATTTCCCAGATGAAACCGTCTAGTCAATGCCTTTTCTTGTGTTTTATACGTTGTAGTTTTAAAAATTCTAAGTGTTGTATGTTTTTTTTTGTTTCGTTAAATCGTCTATGTTCCTTTGTTTTCGCTGAATTAACCTGTTTTCAACGGTTATTGTTGATTGAAGTTCTGAGTGGCCAAGGAGATGGGTATACTTAATGCCTATAGGAGTTGAACAGTGGCGTGCAGGAATAGCTTCCCCCGAGATTTATGTTCTGCACAAAATAGTGAAACATTTACCGATGGACTGCATAATTTTAGATTGTATTTGTTCTATTGCTTATTTGTACCTTTTTATATGGGCTTCTGTTATTACTGCTCCCATTTCTATAATTACTAGTGGGTTACTTTATTTTTCACTGGACTCTGTCAATAAAAAAGTGTTCAATATTCAAGATGCAATTAGAATTTACACGTTTATCACCCCCCTCCTTGTTGTTCACATATTCACTATGGTTAATAGTACCAAACATTGCGGGACTTTGATTGTAACGAACTTTTGTCGCTATTGGAAACATCTTAGAAGGCTCTGTTTTTTTGTAACGCAAATTGGCCTATTATGTCCTGCCTACATTCAATCCTTTGAAAATGAATTGCGCCTTTGTGGGGATATTGAATCGAATCCAGGACCCGAACAAACTAAGATTTTGAATTTTTGCCATTGGAATCTGAATAGTATTTGTGCCAGGGATAAAATAAAACTTTCTTTGCTCGAGGCTTACAATTCAATTCATCATTTTGATATCATTGCCCTTTCAGAGACCATGTTGGATAGTACGATAGGCAATGATCAAATTATAATTGAAGGATTTAGTTATGAAATTTATCGTAATGACCATCCAAGCAACACTAAAATTGGGGGCGTTTGTTTGTACTATAGGGAAGGGTTGCCGATCAAGCGTAGAACAGAGTTTGAGCTTTTGCAAGAAATGATTGTCGCAGAGGTATCCATCTCTCGTAAGAAAATATTCTTCGTTACTGTCTATCGCAGCCCAAGTCAGGACAGAGATCAATTTGCGTTGTTTATAGATAGGTTACAATCCATAATCAGTAGACTGAAAGCCGAAAATCCGCATGCATTGATATTAACAGGAGACTTTAATTGCAGATCGTCACAATGGTGGCATGGAGACACTGAACAACCCGAGGGGACTGACTTAGATGAACCCATTGAAACAAATAATTTTCATCAACTGATTAATGAACCCACGAATATAAGAGGAGAAAGTATGTCCTGTATTGACCTCATAATAACAGACCAACCGGCCTTTTTTGTCGAGACTGGTGTAAATCCTTCCTTAGATGACTTCTGTCAGCACCAACTTGTCCATGGAAAAGTTAATATAGCCATTCCGTTCCCACCCCCGTATAAAAGAAATGTTTGGGATTATTGTAAGGCCGATATTTTGAATATAAGAAGTATTTTAAGAAATGTTAATTGGCATTTTTGCTTCTATGGCATGGAACCTAATGAAATGGTAGACAAATTTTACGAAATACTGAAATCTACTTTTTCGGAAAAAATACCCAATAAAATTATCCAATTTAATGACAAAGACCCTCCTTGGATAACCCAAGAAGTAAAAAGTGCAATAAAACGAAAGCATCGAGTTTACAAGAAGTTTGTTCAAAGGGGTAGAAGAGTAGAGGACTTGGGAAATGTAAAGGAAGTTCGCAACTTAGCTTCGAAGTTAATCGCTAATGCCAAGGAAAACTACTATAAGAAATTAGGTAGGAAACTCTTGCACCATAAAACTGGTACTAAAACATTTTGGTCATCACTAAACAGATTGACTGGTAATAAAAAACACCCCAGTATTCCCCCGTTGCTTGAAAATGGGCTTTTTGTGGTAAACTTTGAAAATAAAGCAAACTTGCTAAATGATTATTTTGTAGCACAGTGTTGTTCAGCAGGAACGTCTAGTATTATACCAAATTTTGTGCAAAGTTCTATTCCAACACTGCAGCATCTTGATGTTAATAAGGAAAGGGTACTGAAGCTCATTCAATCTCTCGATTCCAGTAAATCTCATGGGTGTGATGACATTTCTGTTAATATGATTAAGTTATGTGATAATACAATCGTTGAACCCTTGTGCATGATATTTGAAAGGTGCGTTGAGACTGGTATCTACCCCTCTTCTTGGAAAAAAGCAAATGTTGCTCCAATTTTTAAAAAGGGGAGTCGGCAATGCAAAAATAATTATCGTCCAATCTCTTTGCTTCCTATTTTTTCTAAGATTTTTGAAAAACTGTTGTTTGATGCAATCTACAGTCATTTGAGTGAAAATCAATTATTGACCACTAACCAGTCTGGATTTCGAACTGGAGACTCCACCATAAATCAATTATTGTTTATAACACAAAAGATCTACTGTGCGTTTGATGATACTCCAAGCAAAGAAA
The DNA here is from genome assembly GCA_963924455.1 of Pelagia noctiluca. NCBI lineage: Eukaryota > Metazoa > Cnidaria > Scyphozoa > Semaeostomeae > Pelagiidae > Pelagia > Pelagia noctiluca. The sequence goes on along the minus strand of OZ004316.1, from coordinate 13,298,649 downwards.
CACGGGCAGTTTTCCTTGATCTGTCAAAGGCATTTGATAGGGTATGGCATGAAGGGCTTATCCACAAACTTAGATGTAATGGAGTATCTGGTGATTTGCTTGGTCTTATTTGTAATTTTTTAATGAATAGGAAACAAAGGGTGGTTTTGAATGGGAAAACTTCAGAATGGAAAGATATTCTTGCAGGAGTACCCCAGGGCTCTGTATTGGGCCCTTTATTCTTCCTCATATATATAAATGACCTGCGTGATAACTTAAATAGTGACGTAAGGCTATTTGCAGATGATACTTCGTTGTTTTCAGTGATCGAAAACGAGACTATTGGTGCTGAAGAACTGGATCGAGATATTGAGAGAGTACGGCTTTGGGCCTGGCAATGGAAAATGCAGTTTAACACAGATAAAACCGAAGAAGTAATATTTTCTACCAAATTAGCTAGAGTTGTCCACCCTCCCTTAGTGCTAGGTAACGATCAAATTAAGAAGGAAGATGAGCACAAGCATCTAGGGATGATTTTGGATTCAAAATTAAATTTCCACAGTCACGTCAGAGCAGCCATCCTCAAGGCAAGGCGAGGCATTGGGCATATACGATACCTTTCAAAATATGTCTCTCGACATGTCCTTAATCTAACTTATAAACTATATGTTAGGCCTCACCTGGACTATGGCGACGTATTGTACCACAGATATGACCCTGAAATGCGACTAGGTTTTACACAAAAGCTTGAACAAACGCAGTATTCTGCAGCACTAGCTGTCACTGGTGCGTGGAAAGGTACAAATAGGCAAAGACTTTACAATGAATTAGGATGGGAAACCTTGTATAGTAGAAGATGGTACCGACGCTTATGTCATTTCTTTAACCTTAAAAATAATTGTTTCCCTGAATATCTTTTTAACCTAATCCCTTCTGAACGGCAAGCAAACTATGATCTTAGAAACCAGCGGATATATACCCCATCTGTTAGTAGGACTGTCCGTTTTTCAAATACGTATTTCAGTAATGCCCCATACGAATGGAACTTACTTGATAGAGATATAAGAAGTTCTAGGTCTATGGTTGAATTTAAGCGCAAACTCCTTTCGAAAATACGTCCTGTCGAGAACCCTGTTTTTAACATATATGATATTGAAGGTGTTCGAATTTTAACAAAATTGCGTTTGAAGTTCAGTGCATTAAATGAGCATAGATTTCGGCATAGATTCAACATTTCAAATCCACTATGTAATTGCGGTACTGCAAACGAGGATAGTAAGCATTTCCTCCTGCATTGCCCCACGTTTTATCATCTTCGAAGAAACCTTCTTGGTCAGCTCTCAGAAATTCTTAGCATGGATGTCTACAATTTCGATGACGATTTTGTTTGCTCACTGATGTTGTATGGAAATTCTGAACTTCCATATATTGTCAACAGAATGATTCTTGAAGCAACATTAGAGTACATTAAATTATCCAAACGCTTTGTTTCATTAGACTTCGAAAATTGACGACCTATGAAAACAGGAACTCAGCGACTTTCATCTGTCTATGTATGTAGTTTTTGTTTATGTTCGCGCGTGCGTGTGTTATGTATATGTAGGTGCGTGTTTGTCTGTTATTGTATGTGTAGCTTCTTTTTAAGTTGTAACGTGGCTTTGGGAGAGAGATGGCCCGAATGCGCAACAGTTTTTAGCTTTCAATTGATGATGCTCGGGAATGGACCTCCAAATGGGCATGCTCGTTGCTTGTTAAACTTCTTGGTGAATTGTCCCTGGGTGTGCCTCTCCTACAGCTATGATGATATACAGAATTTATTAAAATTGAATTGTAAGTGTCATACATAATGGGAACTCGCTGACTATAAGTCCTTTCCCATTATGGATGGCACGTAGGTAATTACTTTTGTTGTTTTTAATCAATAAAAAAAAAAAAAAAAAAGCTTTTAGTAATTTATTATGTCTCGCTATGTTTCAAATTTTCTTCCCTATCCTCAAGTTCTGTACCGATTAAAAAATGTCATTTCTCATGATTATTGCAATAATAATTTGTTGCAATATTGTTGGGTGAAAATATAATCTGACAGGAATGGAAACATTTTTGGAAGTATCAAACTAGTTCGAAAGGCACCAAGTTTCTTATTCGAATTAAAAAACGCCTAGTATTGTAAATTTGTTTGCTTTTGAAAATTTGGAACTCCTTTTTGATAACTGATATTAATTGCGCTTTGGTCGAATTGAAAGACCGAATACTAGAGGTAATGTTTGAATTTCAATCAAACCTTTGAGCTGGGCCAAGCTTATCTTTATTTAATTAAAACTTGTTTGTGGTACAACCAAGGAGTCATCGTTTTTTTTAAATTTTTAGAAAAATAATCTGAATATTTGAAATCTAGAATACATGTTTCACGATGGATTATTTTTGTCCAAAATAGAAGGTTGAGTTGAGAGAGAGTCTATATTAAAATAATGTGCTAGCCTTTGATAGGCTAACGTTATGATTGCCTTTTTAATGTCATGATGAACGTTATGAAAGCACGGAAGTGTACCACTATTTCTAAATATAGAAGCTTACAAGGTCTCTAAGTCTTAATTTTCCTAATTTGAAAATGTGCCAAAAACCCCAAATTCTAAATTTGATGTCTTAGAAAAGACAGGCATTTATTCAATCATTTTTGCATTGAATGCAGTAGCCCTCAAACCATATGCACATATCAAACAAAATAACAAAATTGTGAAGATTCAACAAAGACATAAGATATTTGGTAAGAAGTAACTTTGATTGTAACCATACTTCAATTTGCTAATAAACAAACATTAAACTCTACAGAGGGGTTATGAGACCCCAGTTTAATTAAGGAAGGTCAAAAACAGGAAATTTCTGAAATTTTGCTTTTCTAAGGGGGTGTGCTCCCTTATCCCCCGCCACTGCACTCATGTAACTCTATGACCACTTTTTAAGTGAAACTGTTCAAATTTTGAAGCTTATCTCTAATATTTGCAGGTCAAAAGTTGCGTCTACCCATGGTGACCACACTGTGAAAGTGTTTGACATCAGAACTGGTAGACTTCTCAACTCTCTAAAGGGCCACAAGAGAACTGCGTGGTGTGCCAGCTTTCACCCGTACCTCGATAACATCATTGCATCTGGATGTTTATCAGGCCAGATCAGAGTCTGGGATCTTCACGTAAGTTTCTATAGTTTCTAAAAGTTTCGGCCAACTGCCAATTTCGCCCAATCTCCTTTTTCACCAACATGCTAGTTCATTGCCCAACGTTTCTTGTTGATTTGCCTAACCATTTGAGTCTCAAGATACATCTGAATGTTGCAATACACCATTAAACTCGCAGATATGTCATAAAGACTATTTGCGTTGATCTTCTTATTGGCTCTGATCAGTTTAGCACTTTATTCAGCTGAAATTCGAATAAATGAAGGTTCTGTTTACGTTGGTTTTGATAAAAATCCTTCTTCTATCTTTTGAAGTGATTTAATATTGATATGTGCTGGAAGTAATTCTATACTTTTCATGGATTTTTTTCATAGACTGAAGACTGCCATTTATATGAAATTACTAACGGAAACGTTGTCGCATCCCTGACATTTCACCCAACAGACGACATTCTTGCTGCTGCTTCGAACGACAATCTTTTCTTGCTGAATTGGAAATCTGGTGATATTCTTTATTGTTTCAAGACCTCATCACATCAAGAATATGTCAGGTAATGAAGAAACATTCAGAGTTTTTGAGTTAGGGTAGAAATGCCAAGTATCGATTGCATAGTCAACTATGATTAACTTTTACTTTTATTCATTAACTGAAAAATATTCTTGAGGAGAAGCAGGATTTGGAGAATCAATCGAGATAGTTTGTGAGAATGAAAATGACCCGAGTAGGACTCGAACCCACGACCTCTAGATTTGTACTCTAGAATGCTACCACTGCGCAACCGGGGCTACGAGAAACCCAGGCTATTTCATTCACACAAATTGTTGCACCACCACTCACCAAATGCAGAGACGAACCTATCCGGGCTCTTTGACACTACACTGGACCTGCCGAAGGGCGACGACTTTCTCTCACCAGGGAGACTATCGCAGTCCCATCGCTGGATAGAGTTGCAGAAAGTAAACTTGAGGAGAAGCAGGATTTGGAAAATCAATCGAGATAATTTGTGAGAATGAAAATGTCTCCCTGGTGTGAGAAAGTCGTCGCCCTTCGGCAGGTCTAGTGTAGTGTCAAAGAGCCCGGATAGGTTCGTCTCTGCATTTGGTGAGTGGTGGTGCAACAATTTGTGTGAATGAAATAGCCTAGGTTTCTCGTAGCCCCGGTTGCATAGTGGTAGCATTCTAGAGTACAAATCTAGAGGTCGTGGGTTCGAGTCCTACTCGGGTCATTTTCATTCTCACAAATTATCTAGATTGAAAATATTCTTCCTGCTTCGAATGGCAATCTCATATTGCCTGCTGCCAAGTCTCTAAGAAATGTTCTTTATGGTGTCTTACATCATCTCAATGATGTGCCAGCCTAAAGTCAATAACTTCTTATAGATTCTGGTAGGTATGGCTGTGTAGCTGCTGTGTAGTTTATTTACAGTCATTAAATGTAAGATTCTTTGGACAAGAATCTCGGTGCCCAAGGCCAAAAGAGAAGTACTAAGAAACCTTGCTAGGATGCTAACAGTGACATAAAGACTTGTCAAAACCTTGCTCCCATAAATCTCATGCAATTAGTATTTTCTTTAAATTAACAGTATTAACTGTGTTATTTCCACTCCCCAGGATGGTAAAATTTCATCCTCTCGGTGCTTGGATGTTGACAGGTATAATGAACAAGGAAAACCGTTCAAGAAAGGTGAGATTGCTAGTCCTACTTTGAAGCGTTTTCTAATCTGGTTGCTATCTTGCTATCTCTTGCATAATAGATAAAACAGCATCTGAAATTTGATGGATAAAAGTATGGCTGCAAAGTGTGATTTATCACTCGTGTAGACTATTTTGCATGAGCGTCGGCACTTGTACGATCCCCTGGCATGGACTACGGTGTGCTGCATTAATAATAATTGTAATGAAAAATAGCAGTAGCTAAACATTAGCTAACTGTGAATGCCCCGGTTATACTTCTGATTTTTCTTTTCTTTTTATAGCCAGAACTCTCCAAAGTGCGCACACGTAGGTATGTCGTTATCATTTCTCTTTATATTACTAATAATGAAGAATGTTATTATTTACGGAACCTCTGTGCTCTCTTTGCAGTTTCCATTACATTTACGATGAAATGAGCAATATCCCTGTCCTTTATAGAATTTCAAATCACTTAGTCGTTTAGAAATATCGATCCGGGAAACTTATTTGACTATAGATGGAATGACCAGAAAACTCATATTCGGCCGCACAATCAAACGAACAACGAACATCCTCTGATTCAAGTTAATCTGGACAACAATGATACATCAACTTCACTTGGATGATTGTAAGGCCGATCGTGTATAGGATAATGATAAAATCGTTTTTTTCCTACAATGAGGTTTCTAGTCATCATAAGTATTCTATTTTGTGGTCCCTCCTACAAAATTAGTCTAAAAATTTTTCATTTCTATGTTCTGGCTCGGGCTTTAAGTTATCCAAATATTTTCCCTCCCGTTTTTAGTTCTATTGAATTTACCTGTAAATCTAGACTGAGAAAAAACATTTGTTATTGAAATATCTAGTATTCATAAATTGCCGACCTAGGTCGACCTGATGACTTGAGGGCATATACTAAATGAACGAAGCGAGATTCTTTTCAAACTGCCTATAACTGGGAAACTGTTTATGGAGAGATTAGAGAACAAACTTCTTTCTTTGAGATATGCAGTGTTAGGGCCTGTTTATATGGGCAAAATTACTCCACCTGCGAGACTCGTCATTGTTAATTTTAAGTACTGTTTATGTGGGAATTTCTTGTCGAGTCTGAGAGGCGAGGTATATTCCTAGACGTCATTAATCGTCAACGCATCATTGATTTTCCATTGTTATGAGGTCGAATTTACCTCACCTCACCAATAGTTTTGCGTTTATATAGAGAAGCTTCGCCTCAGCTGGGTGAAACTTCACCTCCCGAGAGGCGAAACTTCACTATACCGGTAGTGTGGAGTGAAGTTTTATTTTCCATTTAAACGCAACCTGAGATTTCAATGGTATCCTATAGGAGGGTGAAATATCACTTACCAACTGTCTGGCTGGTGAAGTAATTTTGCCCATACAAACAGGCCCTAAGAAATTAGAAATATTTCGATCAAATGAATTCATGATATGCTATTGAATAATTATATTCTGCTCTTTTATTCTGTATAGTGGAGCTCTTTTGATGTGTCAGTGTTTCCTTGAACAAAAACCCTTCTTCCCCCTAGACACAAAATGTTGCAATTTCCAAAATCTTACCTCCTTCATTGCCATAATTTGAATTTATTTTCAAAGTTTTTTTTTTTTGAAGGGATCGAGATGGTTCAACAGTCCACAGCTACAGTTCTTTCACTTTTGATAATCGAAGCTCCAGTAGATCAACTACGTCACCCAGCACAAACCAAACAACCGCACGTTCAGATGGCACGCAAGAAGAGCAAGAGAGGGACGAGCTAAACTCCAATCACAGCAATTCCATGTCTGCAAGAAATGTTGAAGCACCATCCTCATCTGATAGCACTCGAAGTGATGCAGGTCAGCTTATATTTCATTTCCAATAGTTTCCTTTTGTTTATGTGTTTGATTCAATGGGATGCATTTTAAACATGGGAGGCGCGTCAATTTAGCGATACTTTGCAACTAGGACGGTAAACGAAACCGGCCTTATTTCAAGGCCGATTAGTGATGACCAATGTCTGCTGTGGTAAATTAGGAACATGCAGTGATGAATTGATAAAATTTCAGTAATAAATTATTTGAGTCACATTGATATAAATAAATCATATGACGATAAGGTGTCGATGATTAAACTAAAAAGTCTTAAGTACTTCTATATACTATGTACTTTTATATACCATAGAACAGGGACTCAACTCCCTTTACCCCTAACAAGTCTTTCCACGGGTTTTCTTAGGTCGCACAAATACCATTTATTTAATAGAGCCTCCTGAATTTTTAGTGATCGCATTTCCTTAGAATAATGCCTGAAGTTGAGGGTCACATTCTATTATGCGGTTTTTTCAAGAGTACCGTAGTTTTAGGTGAATAGGGACAGGAAGATGAATAGGGACAAAAACGGACAAAAGATTTTGACACTGAAGATTTTTCTGTGAACCAAAATCTTTCTTTATATTTCTTATGGAGGCATTATAGCTTGTAACGTTTTTTGTTTTGTTCATAGTTCTGTTTGGTTACATTAAATAAGATATTTTAGCTGTTTGCAATGAAATTTGCATTTATTTTTATTCTCTATATCCCGCTATATCCAATTGATGTCTTGCAGTAATTGAAAATAAAGAAACGACGTTATATGAAGGATAATTAGGTTTTTATGTTAAGAAACTTGCTAAGAAACTTTTCGTACTATGATTGAGGGTGAAAGCTTGGAAACTCTTGTACGAAGATTTAGCATATTCTCTTATAAAAAAATGAGTGTATATCAATACCTATATTAAAAGAGGTCCTAGAATTTGTTCTTATTTGCAGTATAAAAATCCTTGTTGAAAATGACTGGCCACTATACCAACTTCGATGATAGGCTCACGGTATGGAAGTTTAGAACCAAGGCTGTCAAAAATTAGCAACATTAAACAACTGGTTTACAGGTGTGTACCACTGTCAAGATGTACGTTCTTTTTCAAGTCATTTATGGCCCAAGGTCAATCGAACCATCGAACCATTGGTTTAACTGTTTTTAAACAATGCATTCATTTCCTCTTTAATTATAAAACCCGTCACTTTTCTGAAGATTTCAGGAGAGTTTAAGTTTCTATTTGTTTAGCTTTATCAATTTGTGATTGTGCCTATTCCGTTTTTCAGTTTTCAGTTTTCATTGTGTCATTAATCAATCCTAATTAAAATTCTACACAAATTACAATAAACAGTTAAATACATTTACAATGTGAGAAATCAACTAAATATCATATTACAAAAATTTTACAAAAATGAGAAAAGGGACATTACATGATTTTTATCTAAGATTGATTAACTAAGCAGGAGTTCTCCAAGTAGGTAAGCTAATCGAGGGGGAGCCCCTCCCCCATTTTCAGATTGAGCTGAAAGATTTGTTTGTATTCTATTCTTAAAGACTTGACAAGGATGCAGTCAGCGACCACAAGAACCCCTGAATTCTCCGACAGTTCATCCGAGACTCGGTCAAGCTCCCACAGTACCTCTTCAAGTGTTGCACGCCATTCTTCTCAAATATCTGATACAGCAACCAGGAGCAGTCAACCAGAAGGTCCACGCGTGGCGATAGCTTCTGTAAACCGACAGGGTCTGGTACGAATGATTGAAAATGAGCTGCACAATCGGCAGGGTTGGGTAGAGAACTCGGAGCATGATGTACAAGACCAACCAGCGCCAAGCCCCACAGATGAACAGGCGAGGGCAAGCTCTTCCAATAGTAGAGGCTATCCAGGTATTTATGATTTTCTTTTATAGTGCTGAAAATTCCTCACATGATTTTCACTGCTTATTATCACAAGTCTTTGATATTTAGTTAGGCAAAGTAAGCAAACTTAATAACGATATTGAAATGGAAGTAAATGTGAAAAAAACTAAAGTCGTGATCTTTCGAATGAACAGAAGAAAATTTGAGGGTAAGGAAATTAAAGAATGCGACAGTTACAAATACCTTGGAGCGACTATAGTGTCAAATGGCAATTTTAACGAACACGTTGAAACGGTTAAAAAAAGCTAGTAAGGCCTACTATGCTCTAATAAGTAAGTGTAAGGAGTTTGATGGTTTTGCAGCCAAGTCTCTTTCTATATTTATTCGATCAAACTATTCTCCCCATTCTAAATTCTGGGTCTGAAATTTGGGACTCGATGACTACATCAGTATAGAGCGTCTACATCTTTCAGCATGTGATTATGTGCTAGGGTGCGAAACAACAACAAACTCCGACGCAGTTTATGCTGAACTAGGACGAATTTCTCTCCAGTTTCATAGACATGTAAATATTCTCAAATTTCTAGCCCGTGTAACTTTCTTAAGTTTAGAAATCCATGGCTGCTCTTTGCAATGATGCGGACTTTTGAAACTCTAATTGGGTTGCAGAGAGATACAACATCCAGCCCTCTAATAATAGCTCAGAAATAAATTCTAAACTGACAATTCACTTTGGAGATAACATCATGTCTAATATAAATGAACAATGCGAAGAAAACAAAAAGCTCTGCACTTATGCTCAGTTTAAAACATTATTTAAATTTGGAAGATTTTTAGGTAAAATTGATGATTTCAAAAGAAGACAATGTTTACATAGACTAAGAATGAGTGCTCATAATCTTGAAATCGAAACAGGGGGATTTGGAAAAAATAATGTTCCAAGAAATGAAAGATATTACAAGTACTGATTTCATTAGGAGTAAAGGTGCATGTGGACGAAATTCACTTTTGGATGATTTGTAAATTATTTGAAAAAGAGCGTCACGATCTTCTTGAAAAAATTGAAGAAATCTACCCTACCCTTATCCATGTAAGTACGTAAGAAAATTTGTTTGGTTCCTGAGCCAATAAGATGCGGAATGTCTGAATCTCCTGTCCGTAGAAGTGAATAAGTGTTTCAAAAAGAACGAAAAATTTAGCTATTTCGTAGAGAAGTAGGTGCACATATGTCTTTCTCGATTTCTTCGTGTCTTCTTTTCAAGTAATATATTGTGATACTGTATGTTTTACTTTCGTGTATTTTAATGCATTCCTTTTAGTCTGTTTAGCATATGTATTCAAGTTGTAGGACATCTTGGTTTAGATACCTTATTGATAAAAAAACTGCTCTTTACTCGTGTTTCGAGTACTATAGTCATGATAGGCACGCTCGATTTGAGTAAAATAGGTGCGAAGAGTATGTTGTTTTAATTATGTAGAGTCTGCCAACTCCAATTATAATTATCTTTCCCTAACCAGGCTTTCTAGCGATTATTGGAGACTTTCGCAGGACTGGAGGAATCTTAGTACGAAATCCCAACACAGAGGAAAGTACATCGTCATCGACCTATGTTGGATCAGTCGACGCAGAAACACACGGTCGATCCCTAGCTCGATTTGGCTCGGCTACAGAGATACGCAGTCAAGCTTCCAACAGAGCTCAAACATCTGGGGATAGCCCTCCCCTTAGTTCTGATTCGCCTGCATCATTTGGTCAATCCCCCAGGAGATCTGGCTCAATCAGATCAAATCGTGGTCAGCCTCCCAATAGAGACGGCTCAGTTGTAGGACCTCGTGGGTTACCTCCTGGCAGATTACGCTCAGTTACAGAGCCACGTGGTACTTACCCAAGTAGATCCAGCTTATTAGTAGATAGATCTTCTCGGCTAGAACGCCCGACTCAGTCAATTTTCAGAACAGACAATGTAACGATAGGTGACATCGAAGTCTCGGTAGTGGCCAGTCCTAGCGGCGACCAGTCCTTAAACGACATTCACTCAACTACGTCTAGGACCAGCTTCAGCGTGTCTAGTCTTGACGAGGACAATCGTGCATACACCACTGCCACTGCCAGAACACCCCGGCATATCCACACTGCTGTTGTAATTGGGCACAGAGATGTGAACGAGTCGGAGTTGAGCATAAGGACTGCCATTAATCGAGCCATCGCTGGAGCGTTTGCTGGTAACGGGGAAGGTGCTGTTGCTGCCAATATCATCAATACGACGTACAGGCTCCAATTGTGGGATCTCAATGATGACGACTTGCCGGATCTTACTGAAGGTGTGTGTTCATTTCCGCATATATCAAATTATAAGTTCATTTCAATGACCCGGCCTGAGCGAGGGTTGCGACATCTCTAACGGCGAAGCGACTAAAATCTGTTTTTACCTTTCATTCGTGATTGCACTAGCACTGAAGATTATGTTTTTCACCGAGAAGCTGTTGCTTTTTATTTGTCTTTCATGGCATGGGATATAATCATTATAAGACTGACATATTATTTTACCTTGCAAGGTACAAGAAACGTCATTGTACCCTCGTGTAAACTTCATAACGACGGGAGTCTCGATATTTCCGAAGATGGCTCCTTATTAGCGACTTTTGTACCAAGCCCAGGTGGATTCCCAGAACAAGGTCAAGTCTGTGTTTTCTCTCTCTGCAAAGAAACCTTCGGCCATTGCCTCTTCAAGCGTTCATTCGGTAAGTCGTTTTAGTATTTTGATACCTGATGTAATACCGTCATGTGTGTCAGATGCAGAGTATCTGTTTTCTTGTGTATGTTGTGTGAACTTATTGTGATCAACGGTCAGCAAAGGTTCCAAGCTTTAAGGTCAGCTCTGCTGCTTTTATGCGATTGAAGTGAATTGAACTAAGCTCTTCTAAACTCTTACTAAACCTTCCTAGACTCTTAATGAATCCCCCCTGAACCCCAGCAAAATCCTTATTCAGAATCAACCCAAGAAACCCCTAAAATTTCTACAGTTGCGGTGATTTTTGAACTTGGAAATAATTTCTAGCCTTAATGAATACACTCGTTGAACTCAGTCTGATTTAGAAAGAGAGTTGAAACTTGCCAACACAGCCCTTTTCCCTTCTGTTTTGTGAGTTTCCGCGGGTGACGGTTTGCGATTGAAACAATAGCAATTGTTCTCCTAGTGCTGTGATTGCCTGGGCTCTGAAATTTTGCCCCCTAAACCCTCCACATCGACCTAAAAGATTGCCAGAAAATTTGCTATTCAAACCAAAACGGGTCGGGTTTTCCATGACTTACATCATATTTCTGCATGGAGCAGCAGACTTATCATGTTCAAAGAATCATTAGCTTCTCTAATGAAAGTTTATTTTATCTTACTCAAAAAACCAAGGTGCGATTTTCTCCACAACTCACAGTGCTCTTCTCTATTTCTTACTCTGTATTTTATTTTTTTTAGGTCCAAACGCCATCAGTTTGAGTTTTTCACCTTTCAACGGCTACATCCTGGTCGGCTTGGCGGCCAGAAGAATACATATGTCCTCGGAAACTGAACAGGTAAGTAAGTCAACTTAAGTATTTGATGGAGGAAAGACAGAAATATAGTGCAACATGAAAAATTCTGTTTAGCCTCACACTTATCGTAATAGCTACGCAGTTTAAGTAGTCTTTGATAGGTACAGAACTTCAGGGTATGGAGGAAAGTACAGAATGAAGCAAAAACTCATAACTACTCTATCTTTGAGGGTATGAACTCTTTCAGGAGAGCTTAGGCCCATTGAATTCTCATTTACCCTGGGGCCCAGGCGGTCTCTCAACAGCCCTGATGGTCGTACATATATATGAGGTATACGGAATAACAAAGCTATCCTTGTCGATTTGTTTCAATACTCGTTTGGTAAGACTTATCCATGTTTCCTTAGCCACAGCAGCCATCTGAACTTACTATTGGATAGTTTATGATGCAGACCTAATTCTGTTTGGTCGTCTGGTGTCTGCACGGGGGTAACCACCATCACAGACAGTCGAATCTTTGAGTTCCTGTCCTTCGTTTTGTCAGTAAAATGCCCAACACTGCCAGTGCTGATGCGATCGAGCATGTTCAGCACCCCCCCCCCCCTCCGAGAGGTCCAACCCCAGTTGCTTGCCTAGCTTCATCACCAATCCGTGCAGTTTCAATCGGTCTAATGTCCGCTATTTCTTTGTCTATTGACGAAGCTTCTACCCAAGAGATATCATTTTCATAGCAAACGATACATAGGCTGAGATGGCCCTTGCCACTCGACAACTTATAAAAGATTACAATTAGAGTGAGGAACTGCAATAACAAGAGCAGAGATTGTAAAACTTTGATAATGGAACCAGAGGGAAACCGATTATATAACAGTAGTGGTTTTATTCTTATCCGTAAAAGAGTTTCAAAGTATTTCACTTCACGTTTTTCGAAGCTGTTCCTGCAAACATTTTCCCCATTCTCTCAAAACAGTAAAAATCTTCGTGTGACCATAACCATATCATCATATTTGTTTAATTCATTAAATTAACTCGTAATCGAATAATGCCATGTAAAATTCATTTCAGTTAATGGGACAAGTTTTCAAGTTGCCTGAGCATGGAGAGAATTTCGATAATGTCACTGACGACAAGGTAAGCAAGTTGCTAGACTAATCGAGAAGTGTATTAATAGTCGATAGACAAATATGCTTACTATCTTCGTAAGTTGTTGGTTTATGTGCATAGTACAAAGAGCCCACTGAATTGGTAGACTAATCGAGTAGTGCCACCCTAGTATTTCCTCTCGATGTGACCACACCTTGTGATTCATTTCCGCATTTTCCTGGAAAAGCAGAGAGCTGGCTAATTTTATCCTCCAACTTAATTTAACAGGGTTGAAGGTGGTTTTGAACTTAGCTACGACCCTCAGAAGGTTTGGGTGTTCTAACCACTCGGCTATTCCTGCCGGTCAGCCATCTCCATCACATATTGAGTATTTTTGAAAAGAGGCTCTGGTCCTAAAGTGAACTTAGCCCCTGACTTCAGATGCTATCTTCGTTGAAACCCTGTGTATGAAGCGACGTGCCTCATCCCCAATAGACATGGTAGCGCATACTAAATCACTGCACAAGTAGTGTGCTCGTATTAACCATTGATATTTTGGACTGTTTTCGAAGATCACTTTTTGAAAATGGTACTCTTTGAGCTTTCTTGACACCTCCTACTATCAAAATCATTTCTAGAATGTTGAGACTTTGAGAGACTTGCAATTTGAAGTTAGAGCATGGTCTGCCATTTCGTAAGTCGCTATGATGGGGCTGGAATAAGCCCAATTTTGCCGCGAAAAGTCTCGGGTTTACAGAATTGTTATTTTTGAAAATCATTGATTCTGCTTTTGGTTATATTCTGTTTGCAGAAGCATGAAATTCTTTATTCTCTATTCTTTTAAGTGATGTTTTTTTTCGATTTTTTAAACAGGAAACTCAAAATTCAGGATTTATTCTTTTTTAACAGATAACTCTGTCCATCTTACACCCAAAGAAGTTTACAAACGGCACCCCAGTAAGCGTGAATACAATGAAATTCCACCCTTCTCCTGAGATGGGGATTTTCTATGGAACTAATCAAGGCACAGTTCGTCATTGTAGAATAGGGTATGTACTTTTTCTATCGCTAGTGGACGCTTAGCAATTTTTCAGGGAAGATGTCCGACCTCCACCTGGTGAACAATGTTATGTTGAAGTCTAAGGCTTGAAATATATTTTTTAAATACAAAATTGTTCAGCAACCTTTTGGACTGCTACAAATCCATATTTTATAAAAAAGGCAGTTTTGAACACTTTCAACAGTACCGATGGTTTTGTTCTTTTTGGAGGTTGTTTACATGCTGAGGGATAGACGTTACTTTTTGCTCTCTTGAAATTTTCGTTGTTTGTACGGAAGAGAAATGGCAACTTGTTTCACAGTTGACCAGCCCATTTTTACAGATGAGGAGCTGGAAGAATTAATCGTTCAAGAGATTTTGAAACTTAAAAGTTCAAGGAAGAAAGTAGATACGGATGCCATAATCGCAGGAATAGATAAGCATCATGGCCTAAGTCCCGAAACTATTGGCCTTCAAATAAGTTTTATGCTGACAAGCGGCAAGCTAAAAAAATGTGCCCGTAAAGGGAAAAGAATCTCTTCGTCTTGCCAAATCGGGTCAAGATAATTCCAACCCAAATGACGAAGTTTCTTCCGTAAACAACAAGCGGGAATTGGCAACGACGAAAAATGTTACCATGCAAAGTGACCAAAGCACGCAGACCTCAACGAGGGAGGACTTCACTTTCGCAACATTCTCGCTTCTAGGGGAGCTTACCACTAGTCTAAATAAAACAAATGATCTGTTGCAACAGGAAAGAGAATTTTCTAAAAGTATTTTGTTGGAAAACCTGGAGTTGAAAATTAGAATTAAGGAGTTGGAGGAAAGGCTCCCTGATAAAAACCAAAAGCAACCATGCCATGTCTCCATTGTTAGAGGTGTGGACATAACAAACAAAAGAAACAAAGAAGACCAAACGATCCTTTTGTCGGATGACAAAGACACAGATATAGAAGAAACAACTCAACCAAGAAGACGACGCAAATCGAGATCAGCAGAGCGTAGGAAGAAAGCCGTGAACGATGAAGACAAAAACAGGAGTAAATCCGGGAGAAAACATGCTAAAGATCATATGCAAAGGAATCAGCAAAGAGAGCAGGAAAATAAAGAAAATAAGGAAGAAGATCATAAAAGGAAAATTAAAGTAACCATCATCGGAGATTCGCAATTGAAACAACTAAAGGAAGAAAAGCTCTCCAACAAACACCACGACGTCACAATCTCAAAACATCCTGGTGCGAAAATAAACGCAATACAGCATAAGCAAATTGATCGCAAAGCAGACGTCGTAATTGTCCATGCAGGGACGAATGATATTCGTTCATCGTCACCGAAACAACTTGCGGATGATATTGCCACAAACCTAATGAAAATCAAGTCACAATGCAGCAAGCAAACTCAAGTTGCCTTTTCATCGATTCTCAAACGTAAAGATGATCATCTGTTAAACGGAAAGGTAATGAAAACGAACGAATTACTAAAAGAAACATTACTTTTAAACGGGTTTGACATGATTGACAATGACAAAATTATTTTTAGTAATATTAGTAAGGATGGGCTGCATCTTAATGAGGGTGGGGTTAAAAAGTTTGCTGCAAACCTTAGCAAATACCTTAGGTATTGCTAGGGTTTAAGGGGGTTTCATTCCTCAAAGGGTGGCTGTTCAAAAATAGATAATAAGATACCTAAAGGTCTGAAAATCGCATCATTAAATGTGGTCTCGCTTAAAAAGCATAAAAAAGAACTTGAGTACATCATAAACATAGGTCTAAATGAAACAAGATTAGACGTAGATATCTTAGACCCTGAAATAAGAATTGAGGGCTACGATATCTACAGAAAGGATAGAAATTCCAATGGTGGTGGCGTTGCTGTTTACGTAAAACAAACAGTCCTACATAGAACGAGGGAGGATATAGGAGACCCTCAATTGGAAATATTGGCAATTGAGGTAACCCCAAAACATGCCAAGAACTTTCATATTTTGTGCTGGTACCGTCCCCCAACCTCAGATAATGATGAAAGATCATTTGATGCCCTTGATAAACTGATATCGAAACTGGATCAAGAGGGTAAAGAAATAATCATCATTGGTGACACGAATTGTGATATGAAAAAAACTAAGGGTGGTCATTCACGAAAATTGAAATTGCCTTATTCCAAATTTCAGTTTTCTCAAAAAATAAAGGAATACACGAGAGTGGCTTCAAAAGTAGATGGCGACGGCAAGATCTCGATATCAAAAAGCTTGATCGACCACTTTGCCACGAATCGTCCCCAAAACATCCGTAGTGCCCTTGTAATGAAACTAGGTATGACAGATCACTATCTTGTCCATGGTGTTAGGAAACTTGGGACAAAGGATCTGGGAAGGAGTAAACCAAAGGTCGTAGAAACACGTATTCTAAAGAATTATGATAAAAACAAGTTTGTTTCTGACCTAAGCAATATTAACTGGGGTAATATTTTAAACACCACCATTGGAGACCCTGACAACATGACGGAATCTTTTTTCGAGGTCTTTAATTCTATTCTGGATGCCCATGCACCTCTTAAAAAGAGGAAGGTCTCAAGCAGGTACACTCCTTGGCTTTCCCCTTCTACAAAAAATTTAATGAAAGAACGGGATAGCATTAAACGGAGAGCTGCAAACGACTCTACCATGTGGTCAAAATATAAAAAATTACGCAATAGGGTCACGAGTCAACTCCGTTTAGATATCAACAATTATTACAGCAATCTAATTGAAGAGCACTCCAACTATCCAAAGTACATGTGGAAAACAATAAACTATATCTTGGATCGGAACTCTAAGACAACGCAAGTTACCGCTATCAAGGTTGAAGGTCAGACAATATGACAACCAACGCTCATAGCCAAAACGTTTCATGATCATTTTATAAATGTTGGCCCAAAGTTAGCTGACAAAATTAAGACCTATGCCAGTGACGATCCAACCAAGTACTTGAGGAGGCTTACAAATTCTACTACGTTTAAATTTAAGTCAATCACAGTAGAGTATGTTAGCAGTCTCATAAACCAGTTGAAATGTTCTAAGTCGCCTGGGCCAGATAAGATCCCTGTTAAGACTGTAAAGGACGCTGTTGATATAATATCAAAGCCCCTGGCCTTAATTTTCAATAGCTCTTTGGAAAATGGGACGTTCCCTAACTTGTGGAAAGTTGCAAAAGTAACACCAATCTTCAAATCAGGTCAAAGGACTGAGGTGAACAACTATAGACCAATATCTGTCCTCTCCGTCTTTTCAAGATTACTTGAAAAGATCGCACATGATCAACTGTATGCTTTCCTCAAAGAGCATCAGCTAACCTCCCCTAACCAATTTGCCTTTCAAAAGATGCACAGTACTATAAGCTCTTTACTTAATGTAACAGATCTGTGGTATAGTAATATAGATGATCGCAAACTAAATATAGGCGTCTTCTTGGATTTGAAAAAGGCATTTGATACAGTTGATCATGATATCCTGCTATCAAAACTTGATTTGTATGGAATTGTCGGAGATGCTCACAATTGGTTTGCCTCGTATCTTACCGGGAGAGAGCAATACTGCTATCTAAATGGTAAAACCTCAAACAAAAATGAAATTAAATGCGGTATTCCCCAAGGTTCATGTCTGGGGCCACTGCTTTATATATTATATGTAAACGATTTTGAGCAGTGCCTCCAGAAATCCTCCCCTAATATGTATGCTGATGACACAAGTGTAACATATGCTAACTCAGATTCACTAGAACCAAGGCCACGCCTTGAAATCACAAAAAAGAGCTTCAGCTATAGTGCAGTGAAAAGTTGGAACAACTTGCCAACAACTATAAGAGGAATTGATTCTCTACGTGTGTTTAAAACATCATTAAAAACACACTTAGAGACATAAAAGACAACCCCAAAGACGAACCCTTGGAAGAACAGCACATATATTTTTTTTTTATTATATATTCTGGATTTTATTAGAATTAAAATTTCTTTGTTTTCACTTAGTATTATTAGCTGTAAGGATTTCGTCTATAAATATTGATAAATGAAAATGAAAATGAAATGTTCCACAGCATTGGTGATATCCCCAAAATTACTGATAGTATTCGCCACAGCACTGATGGTATCCCCCCACAGTACTGAACATTCTCCACAGTACTGATGATATCCCTTCAAAGTACTGATAGTTTCCCTATTTCCCCGCTTTTCAATGCATTCCTGAAAACAATGCGTACTCAGGATTATAATAAACATCATCTCGAAGCTAAAGCTGAGTGAAAAAGTAAGTGATATATTCAATGATTCTTCCATATTTAAGCGTAGAGCTTGAGCCTCACTACTTGGCATTATGTTTTCAGAAACCCTGTTTACTCAAAAGATACTGGATTCAGATGATCCCCGATGTCGTCATTGTTTGAGTGACCAGCCGATAAAGGTAGATCCGAGATAGATTTTCAATAAAAGAAATCTAATTTCATATGGACTGCTCAGGTATGGTGAATATTTTATATTTTGTTGACAGTATTTATCATATATTCATTGATGATGTAAGCCGTGAACACTAATTTGTTATTTCAAACGAACAAGAACCCATAGAAAACATTGATATTTTGATATCAAGATGCAGTGCAAATGAATACTGGTTGATACCGGGAAACCTTAGGTTACAGTTTCAGTTGCAGTTTTTGTTACAGTTTCTCATTCGGTTACAGCTCCATGTTTCAGCCTATATGCTTTCAAAGCCGTTTCAGAAACTGTGCTAGATAATGATTTCTTATCAATCTCAGCAAAACTTGATACGTAATGATTTGACACCTTGGTTGCACTAATAACAGAGGCCCATAATGAAAGAGGTACATAATGGTACAATAATAACAGAGGTACATGAGCCCTTAAAAAAAATCAATACTTACACGTTTAATGAAAGCCAATGCCCCTTAAGATAATGGTTAGAGGAATCTCGTCAGGGCCTCTTTTAACATACAAAATAGAGTGGCTAAAGCCCCCAGTCCTCCTTTCGCCCACCTAGCTGGTCTGTGTTTTGCCCCCTTGTTGATGATCCCTTTAATGCTGTTCTTTAACTAGTTGCCTTCAAGGTAGTAACGTACGTCTTTCTATAGGGTATTTTGGATGTTTTCTGACGTTCTGAAGGGCATGGTTTCCAAATGTTTTGCTGGCTCCACTCGCTCGAGCCTATCTGGGGATTCCCCTCCCAGCCTCCAAACATTACAGACACATTGCCGGGATATAAGTAGGCAACCATCGCATCGTCTGATACTAATAAAAAAAGAGATTTCTGCATTGTAACGGTGGAGCTATAAGACATAACTTAGTTAAAGGATGCATGTAGGCGAAGCAGCTTTGTTGGTGCAGCAAATGTAAGGTCCCCTTTCTGAAATTAGCCCCCCTACTTCATTCCTTAAAAGAGGCCCTGATTCTCTTAAGACGAATATATAGGACTTTCCAGCATCTTTAGATGAGAAAAGCGATTTCTAGATAGTATCGGGTTAAATTTTAGCATTTGTTGAAACGATTCTCTTTAGCTCTTTCGCGAAACCCGAGGAATATCAGTCCCTTCCACCTGACAATAATTAAAGAAATGAAATTATTGTTCTACAATATTTAAGTGCAATAATTGCTTATTAACTAAAAGATTTATTGCGTTCAGAGGTTTTGCAACCAGTAATTAAGTAACCGATTTCGTGAGTTGAAAATCTAACAGATACAAGTACCCGATACAAGAAGAAAAAAATATTCATTGTATATTTTTGTGTTGTTTATCAATTAAACCAGGAAATTACATAGGTAGAAGTAGTATTTTGTATGAATAATTTGAGAGTAAGATTAACGGAAATTAGATAATGAATATTTTCTTACATTTCGAAATCATTCAAATCAGTTTGTGTTTCTTTTTCTTTAAAGAGATCTGGACGATGTTGGCTTTTTTCCTTAAAAAAGATAGTGGATAAGCCTAGCTTCGAATTCAAGCATACTGCTGATTGATGCAATTACGATTCAGAAACAATTTGTTTATTTGGTATTGTCTGAAACACTGTGTTGTGTATATCTATGGTGTTCTAAAATCTAAAGAACAAAAATCACATTTATTTTATTCTTCGGAATGAAAAAATCAATTAGACCCCCTCCCCTCTTAAAAGTGCCTCCCCTTCTGCTACTAAGGGATTCGAGAAAATAGTTCTTCGAAATTCGAAGGCTTTCTTCGATATTTAAACATTATGAATGCTTCGAAATTCAAAAGATCTGTTTTTATTGCACCCTAATTTCACCTGAGATAGACCATTCGTTTTGGATTGCGGCTAGTAGAGCAATGCAAGGAAGCTAGAACAGTTCCCAGAAAACATGATGCCATCAGATGGAAAATCAGAACTTCCTTCAAAGAGCTATGGAAAATCTGAATTGCCTGCACTGAAATTCGAACCGATATGTGAGCAGATCACGTCATCAACGCAGAATACGTTTGTTGAGTGTTGTGAATTCACTGCAGATGGAAGAGGTTTGGTGTTGTGTGGTGCAGATGGCGTCATTCGTTTCATAGACATCGAAACTAAGACAAGAAGGGAGTTGAAAGGCCATGATGACGTGATTTGGGGAATTGCTATCAGTCCCGATGATAAACTTTTGTGCTCTTGCTCCTCTGACAAATCAGTAAAAGTCTGGCAGATTGAATCTTTGGAACTAATCGCCACCTTTTCAGGGCATGCTGACACTGTCTGGGGTGCTAAATTCACCAAGGATTGCGATTTTATAATATCGTGTTCTTCAGATTTGAAAATCCTCGTCTGGGACGTAAAGTCACAGAGAATCCACCGAGTAATGCTAAGCCATGGCAATGTAGTGGAAAACATATCTTTATCACCAAACGGGAAGATTTTAGTCAGTTGTTCGCGTGATCACACACTTCGAGTTTGGGAAGATTTCCTAGAGAAAGCTGAGATTGATCCAATCATTTTACGGGGGCATAAAAGAAGGGTGACCTACTGCTCCTTTCCGACGCATCGAAACGATATTTTCGCCTCCACATCGGCGGACTGCATGATAATGTTGTGGAGTGTAGCAGAACGTAGGATTTTACAGAAACTTTCAGGTCATTTCAACGTCGTGTGGAGCTGCTCCTTTTTGCGGATGAAAAGTAAATTGCTTCTTGTTTCTTGTTCCAGTGATCACAGCCTTATGTGAGTAAAATACTTCTTCAACTGAATTTTATCAAACAGCGTTTTACGGCCAGATTAAATGACATTTATTAGATAAGGTACCTAACTTAGTGAATCCTGGTTTTCATATCGCTGAGAAGTTTCAAAAAATTCCATTCTCAAAACGATGGTAACAGTTTTTAACCGGAGGGTCCCTTAAAGATAAGCACTGACAAAACATACTCTTTACCCCCCTGAAGTCGTAGTAATAACAATAATGATAACAAAAAAGGTGCTAATTGCTTTTAGGATTTTTGTTTGTCACTCAATACACTCTTTTTTTATAAGAACCAATAAATTTCATTTGAAGCTGGCTGTTCTTAAATATTTCTCTATTTTCAGCCTGAAATGTTCTTAAATTGTTCTTACTTTATAATGTTTTGGACGCCTGTTTTCGCTATCAGTTGTGTTAATTGGTTCAAAGTTGGACTCTCTTGACTATCTGATATATCTGTGTGCTGTCTATCTGCTTGTTAGGTAATTATTTGTCAGTTTCTTGGTTATTTTGTATAATTCTTATATTGACCTTAAATTGGTCAGCCTCGGTTTGTTCTTAGCTTGTTCTTTATAAGGTTTGGCAAAATTGGAGGCTCGTGTTCTTATGAAATTGTTCTTATGAAAAAAGAGTGTAGATGCTTCTGATTATGTTGGAATTAGTAGGTTTCAGGCATTTTAAAAGACAGGCATACTTTTTAAGCAAATCAAGTTCAAATTATGTGAGTTAGGATGTTAATTTATTTAGCATTTCTTATTGTAAATATGATTTAGCTGGGTTCCGGAGGGAGGTTAGTTTTAACATGTACATTTTATGATTTTTAAATCTTTACTCTAAATACCTGGCCTTTTTTCTGTTTTACACGTACTGATAAAGGGATTATTCCAAAAGTAGTTCTAGTTGTAGATGATAATAATAACAATAAGGGTAATGATTGAAAGGGTTCTTGTTGTTGTTGTTGTAGTTTTAGAGTACACTGTCATACTTTCACCTGTGTGAAAATTAACACTGTAAATATTCAGTTAGTTCAGGTCAGCTACCTAATAATTTTGGAGAAAGTTGGACCTATTATTTATGTGTGGAGGAAACTGAAAAAAGTCACCCCTACGAATCAATGTTTTGTGCATTGCGAAATTTTGCTGGGCTGCAAACATAACATATGTATCAAAATTGATAGAGGGAGAAAGACAACTTGAATAGATCGATAGAAAGACCATACTCCTTAACTTTTAGCAACACATATTCCCCCCCCCCCCCAATTATTTCTCATAATCTTATTTCTATTTACATTCAGGATTTGGGATGCATCTAGTGGAAGCGAATTGCAAAGATACAAGGAATTCTCTGCTACCAATGGGGACTTTGCTCAGTTGTTATGTTGCAGGGTTTCCCCTGATGGACATACAATTGCCGTGACTTCTTCAGATGGTTTTGTATACACATCAAGCATACTAGCAGATGGAGACTAACATCAAGTAGAAGGATTGAACAGGATATAATTTCTTATTTTCTTTTTTTGAAATAACAGATAACAAAAGTTAAAAAGATAAACACAGATTTTTAAGTGTTTTCATCAATTCTAGACTTAAGAATTAAGGAAGCTTGATGCTTGATACCCCTTTGATCATAACTTTTACAGTTTTTTGCTACAAATTTGTGCACTAAAATACACAAATTTGGTTATTTTCCAACAGCTCAATGCTCAAGGAATATATTGCACCCTTAAGATTTTTGATCTACTTCATTGTACAGGGGTAACGCCGAGTAAAAGACCACACCCTTTTAGAAGAATAGAAAAGAGCCCTCGCTTGAGGTTAATTTAGAAAATGAAGAATTGCTCTGAGCCTCCTCAAAGCTAAGGAGAGTATTCCTCCCGTCAATCGTGTCGACTTCAAACATTCTTTCACCGAGAAAACCTACACTATCATCTCCCTAGTATATGGATTAATCGTTGATGAACACATATACAGCTTGTTCAATCTAAATCTAAAATGCTTCTTTTAAAACTGTGCAAGAAAGCGGATAAACTGAATCCAAATAGGATGCGCATCTGCGAATGACTCATGTGAGGGATGCAATCCCTAATGTCGAGTGGTGAGTTTGGCTGTGAAGAACTTTTATCTCGCATTAGAATTAAGTTAAAAGCAGGCAAATTGTGTCGATTTATTCACGGACGAAAAAGAAAACAAGTAAAGAATGAACCATCAACAAAAGCTAGTACTACGTCTTTTCAATAAAACTTTATCCTACAGTCTGTGATGTAACATGTACGCAGAATTAGTAAGAAGTCTTTTGCAGCATCATATAGCAAACAGATGTAATCAATTTAAAGAGACGAATGATAAAGAAGGGCCACACTTACTAAAGTAATGAAACGAGTAGAAAGGAGTAGAAATTAGAAGAAAACGTCTGTTTACCAAGGTGCATTCAAATTACGCCGAATTCTCCAAGAAAACAATGGAGCCTATTGTTCTTAGGCCAGCTCCACACCGAAAATCTTCGAGCTTAAGTGCATGAAATGCACAAACGAGAAGGCTGGCATCAGGTATAGATCATCTAAACAAGGAGGGGATAGATTAAGTCCTTCCAGCAACCACATTTTCCAAATTATTTTTGTCTGTTTCCTACTCGTTTCCTGCTCGTTCCTACACGTTTCTACTCGTTTCATATTTTAATGATTTCGTAGAAGGGCTGCAATTGCCATGTTGTGGTTTCAGCTCTTGAGCTCAGATTCAGAGCCAAGTCAGAAGTGATTCAACTTGCTATTGTAAGCAAGGCTTATAGTTCAATTAGGGAGTCTTGTGCAGCATCAGATAGCAAACAGAAACACTCAATGTGAAAATGAATAAAATCAAGAAGGCCCGATCGACAATCATTGATGCGTAGTGCCACTCGTGCCTCTCCGCCTGCTTCATGTCCTTCTTGTGGATGTTTTTCGTTATTGTTTCCACATCCTTGGCCATGATTTTATGAATGTGTTTCTTTTCAGGCTCAGCAATCAGGTGGAAGTTGAACATGCTGCCGTTCTGCTGCACCGAGCCGGTGATACTTCCTGTGTGAAATACGGAAATGCAATGAGATTGGATACAAACCGGTCAGTTGATATGTTAATACACTCAAATACTGCTACCTTCTTCGATTTCCTTAAAATAGACAGGAGGCAACCAGATAAACATGTACTTGAACTTTGAATGTATTGATATTTTTAAGTAGTTTTCTTCACCTCCTTATGAAGTATTGGTTCGACCTGAAAGTCTATTTACAGTGGCGGGGATGGCCGAGTAGCTAGATCACTTGCTCTTTGTTCAAATGGTCCTTGGTTCAAAGCCACCTTCAGACCTGTCACAAAGTGTGAGGAGAGAATTTGCCAGTTCTCTGTGATTCCAGGCAAAATGGTAAAAGGAATCACGAAGAGTGGTCACGTCGAGAGGAAACACCAGAGTCGCACTGATCAGTTAGTTTATTATTAAATGGGCCCCCTATACTTTGCACATAAACCAATACCTTACAAAGATAGTAAGTATATTTGCCTATCAACTACAACATAGATTTTCGAGGAGCTAAGCTACAAAGGAGATAGGTATCTACATAGACGTCGTCAATGTTGGTAGGTACCACAAGGGACCGAACAGTTCAAGGTTGTTTAAACCAGTGCCTGTTGATGATAGTAATATTTGTTGATAGTCAAACATTGACTCATACCTTTTGGCGAACGTTACTGTGGGCAAGCGTTAAATGATCTACTAAATAATACAAGATTCAGGAAAATCAATTTATTTCTCTTTTAATTTCAGAAAAACTGATGGAATAAACGAGGGAGATAACCTGTTGAGCTTTCCGTGGAGTGCGCTGAACCGCTTACGGAGTGCGCTGATCCGCTCACGGAGACCCAATCCCTGTCCAGTTGCCGCCCCACTTGGTGACCCTTATCGTCGCGTACAGCTGACAGCAGGCAGTGTTCATAATTCAAATTTTGCGGATCCGACGTGCAATGCCGAAGCTTGCCGTTCGTGGCTTTGCTGCAATGCTTCACTGCCATCGGCGACTGGCAACCGCTTACCGTTACAACGTCACTAAATCTCACCGTCTTCCGCTGACGGCGTATTTTCAATTGAGGCTTTTCAGGTGGAGTCACCCCGCACAGTATTTTCCCAAGCTTCTTGACGATTATATATTTGATCCACTTTGGCATTGGCTGTGAAAAGTTCTGGCGGTAGAAAAACATGAGGACGTAAGTAGACGCGGCTACAGACAGACTTATCTGAATCAACAATAGGAAGTAAAACAAGGACAGAAGCGGTATGCTCTCCGACGATACAGGGAGTCTCTTGCTGGCCATATTGAGGTAGACTGTCATTGATACCAGTGTGGTAATGGACAGCGCGATTCTCTCACCAGTGTTCGGAGGTAGGCAGAACCCTATTGAGATTAGCGCAGTGATGGTAGCCGCAGGTAGTATGAGTGTGTAGATGTAGAACAGTGTTTTTCGTCGCAAGTGTAGTTGGTATGCCACTTCTGCAAAAGGGTGTTGGCAGCATTTGTATTTTTTTATTCGTTTCTTGTACGTGAATTTCACAACCTCCCACTCGGAGTTTTCGATGTAATTCTGTAAGTCGTCTTGCAAGCTGAATGGTGTGATATCTAGCTCGTTTATTCCGTTTGTCCATGATCTGAAATGTAGACAATCAACAAATTGATCATGAGTTAGTTATAAACTTAAAACTTCAGGAGGGCAAGGAAATATCTAAATCTGTAAGCCTTCATTTAACAAAATATTTTTAAAGCCACACTAAGTGTTTTGGCGGTCCTTTATTTCATATTCCACATAATATGATTTTTCATTTTGATAGGTTTAGACCCCGTTTAGACTAGCACGGATCCGAATGGATCCGTACCCAAACTAGCACAGATAGGCCTCCCGTTTACACTAGACCTGTGGATCCGTACCCATTTGGGTCTGCTATCTGACTCCTTTGGGATCGCTTTCCAAGATGTTTACTTTGAAAACAGTCTTTAATTTCAATATGGAATTGTTTGGTTTGGGAAGGTGGAATTCTCTGTCTTCTCAGGAGAGAGTTAGAGTTGGGGTAAGAAACTCTTTAATAACCATCAGCTGGTAGCATTTCATGATTTTGGTTGCAACCAAATTCCATAAATTACCTTCGATAATTCATATTCCTTTATTTTCTACAGACCCCCGAACTAGTCATGAAATTACAGCTCATCATCCAAAAATGCCTCCCAAACTTCATTTATCGATAAAAAAGGTGATTTCTATAGTTTAAATTTAACTCATGGAGAACTATATCTTACCCCAAGATCAGGTAACAGATCTGTTCATCAAACGGAAAATATTTGACATTAATTTTGCAAGAGGCTTTCAATGACGTAGATGCAAACCACGTGCTATGACCAGTACTGTTTATGATGACTTTTGTATTCATTGTGTGTATGCTCTTCATGCTGTTGTCGGCGCTGTGGAGGAGAAAGTAAAGGGAATAAGAAATAATGATAATACAATCATCAAAATGCTAATCTAAAAATACATTCTTTGGATGGTACAAAACTTCAAAATAGCCAGAAATATTGGAAACATAGTGAAACGAACACAGGGATTACTTAAGCTTTTCGTCTGACACTCAACAGAGTAATATGTCAGAAAGAGAACAAAACAGAAACCTAACTGATTTATATACCCAGATGTGAAGCTTAAGTAATCCATGTGTTCGTTTCACTATGTTTCCGATATTTCTGGCTATTTTAAAACACATGATGTCTTTGATTCAAGCAATTTATTTGAACCAAATAAGGAACATTGTACATTTGAAATACCGTATCGATGTTAGATGTGTAAAACACTGTCATTTGAAGGTTATGCTTTAGCTTGACTCTAATTTCAGTGTTTCATACATCTGATATGAATTTGGTACTTTATATATACATTGTTTCTTATTAAGTTTTTTATTAAGTTTTTCAAGGCCAACTAAGAACCCTAGAAAGGGGGAGTTTGGAAAAGGTAGGTTTCTTGACCATTTCAGCAAACAGAAAAGGTGACTGCCTAAACCATTTAAGCCTTGAAACCAAAACTGTTCCTTCCCTAGCTATTTTCAAAAATAGATTAGAATAATATTTGAAAGATAATAGAGGTTGACTAGTCAAATCAACGTGGATGCTAATACTTTCCTTTTACATAACTCTTTTTTGTACACTCGTATACATTGTTTTAAAGATGTTAAAATTATAAATCGATAGGTTTGTTAGGCATAAGGCATATTGTAAAAAAGTTTAGGAACAACTAAGATTTATCAAGTCTTAAGACTAATTGAGACTTGGATAAGCCAAGATAGAAGAAAAAGAAATTCCATTTGCATAGAACATGATCAGTTCAGAAAATAGGCTTTTACCCCTGATAAAATCGTTTTTCTATACAATATATGTTTTTTGCGTATTGTATATACCTTATCAATATACAGGGATATATATTTTATACAAATTGAGCTAACTTGTTGTATAAAAGTAGAACTGGCGTCCAGACCAAATCGGGCTCCACGTTGACGAGGGAGATATTCCCGTAAAACTGTTCGTTCCATGCATGTAAGGGGTTCTTCCACTCCTGAAATGCAACGAAATCTAATTCAATCTTTCCATCTCATGCTTATAAAGGTGAGAATGATTGATCTTTTGAAATTTGAAAAAATGATTTTTTCGTTCTTGTTTTGGCAAAAGCTTGGCAAAGATACATAATCACCTAAAGCAAAACATTATAACCTGATAACATGCTGATGCCCATCCGAGTAGTACATTTTAATGTTTTTTATTTGTTTTTTCTGACTATATGGTATTAGTTTGGTTTTTTTAACAAGGAAAATTATAACACTCTGGGTAAATGAACTATAGTGAAATGAAAATGGAATCAAAATATTTTGCTCGCTAGTGTCCTTCTTGTGATCTGAACCCCTGGCTACCAAATGTCCTCGCTGTGTGGAAAGGTGCCAAAAGGGAAGAAGAACAGTATACCATGAGCGTACCTGGGTAGTCCAGACATTTAATTTGATTGCTTGTCCAACTGCATCCTGTAATTAAACATTCAGAAATGAGTTATCATTATCATTATGAAACTATCGATCATGCCAATACCCCTGTCCAAACAACATGAATGAATTGGTTTGCCAAATAGTCGTGTTTCTTGAGAAACCAATCACAAAGTGGAAATCCAATTCTAAAATAAACTTCGTCAAATTATCAAGCATGAGTTACGATGATAATCATCTGTGGTTGTATTTTGCCTGTTACGTTCTGAAATAATAAGGATAAGCCACAGAAAGGAGGGTCCGCAGAAAATGAAGAGACAGCGCAGACAGATCAGAGACACTACACACGTGCGACCTCGACAACAGACAATGTCCCTCACGCAAAGGTCCCTTCAGTCACAGACGCCGATGCTCCAGCCAAGCAGACAACTAGGATGCTACCCATGGTCACCCCTGGCCGACGGAGGCCTGCTACTCTACTACTTTCAGACTTTTACGCGCTTCGAAAGAAGAACCTAGGCCAACACTCGTAGAGCCCGATTCTTATTCCTGAGGGAAACCGTCCAACAAAATTGCAAGGAGGTAAAAGATAAAAAACAACTGTTAAATTAATGAATAAAACTATTCCCAATCAAATGGAAATGGAAAGAAAGAACTTTGTAGTAGGTTCAATTACGCAAATCATATCAACTTGCTTTGTGAGTGATATCTACGTAGAATCAGATCGGGTATATTCGTGCCTACCACATCAAGTATCTGTATCAGCCTCACATTCAAATGGATTTTCATACGTTCTCTAGCATGAACCTTTGGCCTTGTATCCTTGTACTTTAAGTGACGAAATACGTCACTGACAATTCTGTGCTCTTCAGACATGTACGCTGCAAACCAAATGATAATGATGATATTAATAATGATGATAATAGTGAAATTTATATTTATAATAAACCTGCATATGTATGATGAAGCTTTCAGATTACTGCCTTTGCAGTATTGAATATTCTCCACAGTATTAGATGGTATCCCATATGTGCATGATTCATGATAACATCACTTCACATTGCTCCGTATTTGAATGAAAACGGAGCAAAACCTTTCCGTTTCAGCCTTGCGTTCACACTGATACGCTTCAATATATGGAGCTTTTCGAATACTCAAACAAATATGCATACTTTGGAATACGGTGCGTATTGAATACGCTACGTTTTCAGTGTGAACGCCGAATACAGAGACATTTGAATAGGACGGTATTATATGGATGAAAACATGTTTCTTGAAATAAGATTAGAAGTTGGGTTTCTGATAGGATAAGGCTCTATTTTTTCCAATCCTTAACATATGTTAGAATCTTATTAAATTTAAAACGTATATCTTTTTGCCAAATGTATGAAGTTACTTAGGCCTTAATTAGTTTCAGAACAGCTATTTTTACTAGGTTAGCCTTTTGTAAAGAAATCGATGATGATGATGATGATGATGATGATGATGATGATGATGATGATGATGATGATGATGATGATGATGATGATGATGATGATGATGATGATGATGATGATGATGATGATGATGATGATGATGATGATGATGATGATGATGATGATGATGATGATGATGATGATGATGATGATGATGATGATGATGATGATAATGATGGAAAGATGATGGCTTGAGGGTCATTTTTGGACTGTATAGCCAAGCAGGCTTAGTAGCCTTAGACACAGCTTACTTTTATACTTACGGAAAATAATGAGTCGTTGGTTTGTAAGCAGCGGAGTTTAGGTGCTCCGTATTTTGAAGATCATGACAATCACAACAGCTTACTGCTGATTGACCCCTAATTTTTCCTAGATAGTTTTCATTTTGATGATATTCGTAGTCAAGATAAACTGCCAAAATATTGAATTATTCGGCAGTGTAGAAATGATCTTCATCAGTACACTTTTTTCAGGAAAAACGTTTACTGCTGTAGATTATATCGAAACGGGTTAAGCATGGTTTATTTCTGAATAAGTCTCTTACTATTTTATGAAATTATTAGGATATCGTGCTGCCATATTTTCTCGATAGATAATAATACTAAATGGATAACATTATGTATGATATGGTGGTTTGATGAATGATATCATTTTGATGGTTATTGAACTGATGAATACTTTAAATCTCCTTACGTGTCCTTCCAATCTCAACAAGCCTCGTTTGTTTTTCGACGCCACCAGTTGCAGCCTCGCATTCACTATAGCACGTGACCGCATAACAATGATCCTTCAGCATGAAGGCGTAATTCGTGTTATCGATTCTGCAAACAGCTTCCACGCATTCATCTGTATTCTCAACTCTTCCCACGTATTGTATTCTCTTTCCCCTCAAACCACCTTTCAGCGTTGCGTTGTAGTAAATGTCTGAACTGGCTTGGCAAATGACTTTTGTATTCCTTCTGTTGCACGACGCCAGTAAGATCTGCACTGAAAAATAAACCGAGTTTTTTCTTATTTCATCACTTAACTTTCTTTAACACTATATTGAACCCGTTGAGCAGGGGCTCGTTTCGGTGACACGCAGGTAAGGGTAGAATTGTAAAGATTATAATGATTACGGACAGAGTGCAGCGTAAAGGGGATAAAACATCTGAGAGCAGAATCAGGTATAAACAGTGTTAGAATTGGATTTTGTAGTGTCTTTGCATTTTGATGAGGAACACCGGGTATATATTTTCAAAGGCCATTTTTTACTTTGTACAGAGAGCCTACACTATCACACCCCTGATGGATACTGTATTCCGAACTTTCTTTCGTAGCTCTGTTTTAAGAGAGCCTACACAGAGCTTACAGTAAAATACTGCAAAGTTCATCATTCTATTGCTGCATGTAGCTGGTTATCAGGGATAAGAATTATTCTCCCCACTATATCGCACGTATTGTATGTATTCATACTTATATATGATCCCCAGATAATCCATAATTGTTCCTGTTTATTTTGGAAATCATAATTAATTGACAGATTGAATGAACATCCTTATTCAGATTCACAACTGGGATGAAAATATTGGGAGAAAATAGAGTCAAGCTCTAATTTTGGTCCAGAAGAACGCAGCCCAAATAATGATATTAATTTCATCATCTGGGTTTTTCATTGGTTTCAAAAATGCTATTTTCAACGACCTAAAGATTATTTCCTGGATTATAAAGCATCGAAACTGAGCAGAATTTCATAAAATGGATCAGAATTCTTCGTCATCGTTAATCCGTTTCTTCTCCGTTTTGAAATGAACTTAGTCACAAATTGAAACCTCAATATCGAAAATAGAAATCTCGTGAATTTTCTTTCACCAAAACCTCAATTATGCGAATCTAGAATAACCTCGTGTATCGAAATTGTCTTTGATCAGTACAGAATTTGGGGATGGTGAGGAAAATCGGAAACACAGCGAAACATAATCGCTTCTAGAGCACTCCTCAATACTAAAATTATGGTAAAAGATTCAGAATACGATTTTCAATCTGACTCTTAATCTTGACTTAAGAAAGAGATGTATCTGATTCTATAATTTGAAAATGTAAGATTTGCGTTAAGTTAAGCCTGAACAAGACAGTCATGTCAAAATTATTTGCAATCTATTCGACAGCATACATTGTTGACTAATTTTCCACAAATGATGTAACAAGCTTGTTCCACTTTTTTCTACGTTTTATGTTTTGTATTTCTGCCTTACTAAAATTGCACAGGGATCGATGGTATATATTTGTTGAAAAACTTTCCACATTGACTGTTTTTGAATATGAAACGCCAGGCGGAAAACTAGGCTCTTTTCAAAACTGTTTTAGGTAAACAAGATGAACGTTTGCCTGCATTAGCTCCTTAGCAAAAACATATTTGTTTAGGCATGTTTTAGGGAAGGCTGCTAAGGTTAAGATATTTCTTAGAAAATAATTAGAAATAAGAAACTGCCAGGCTCAAATTAAGATAGAGGTGTGTATTCAGGTGAGCATGTCCAAACAAGAAAACTGAATCACTATTATCTTTCCGCATAAGTTGATTAATGACCTTCATGTGACACAGAGTAATGCTGCGAGAGATGGTTTTTGTAAAACAGGCTAAAAGTATCTTTATGTTTCAGAGGATGGATTGGGAATAAAATAACAGCAGAAGAAAAGGTTTGTTAACTCTGGTAGATTATACCTGTCTTGGTTAAAGTTCTTGATAAACTTGAGTATAGACCAATTGTATAATAGAAAGTATTCTCAATAATAGACTGTTTTTTTAGTGTAATTGCTGCTAGAGGTTAGTTTTATTTCAATACTAGCTAAACTGTACGCGCACTGAAATATCATGAAATATATAGGACCATTGACTCTGGCTGTTGTTGGAATCATTTGTAAAAGGCTTAGCTATTGCTCAGTATTTCGACACTCGTCAGATATACACTCCGGAAAGACAAACAAAACAGACCTAACGAAAGTCCATACCCATTAGTGGAACAAAAGGGGCCAATCAGAAAAAAGATCAATATGCAGTGGTTATTTGAAATTCGTTAGGCTGTTTTCGTCCTCTAATTGTTTTCTTGTGTATCACTCTAATCTGGTAAATACCTGACCAAATGCTTTTAGCGATTGAGTTTGGTTTAACGAGCTAGCCTGACTAAGGACGGGCGGTGTTTCCGGTAGGGGTATTAGCATACACTACATTACTACGTCACTATTTGCTTGAGGTACATGAGTGTGTTGATTACTCCTGTTTCTCATGGAGTGAGTTTCTGTTCCAGCTAACCTGATTTGGCCTTGATGACTCAGACTGCAATACTTCATATATTGGCATGAGGTGTCAGCGTGTTCATTACACGCATTCCACAGTAGGTGACTTTCTGTTCAACGATTGGTATTGTCTGATTTGGATATCGTTTCACCTTTCTGTACATGTTAAGATTCTCAAGCGAAGTCACAAGCAATGATGCATTTCATTATTCTGACTTATTCAATAATCATCCACAAAATATGAATAAAGTGTTAACAATAAACTCCAAATCTTACTTGAAAGAAGTAACAGTGACACCAATATCATTCTCATGTTCGGCTGACACCTTTCTTAACAAGTCTCGAGAAATGATTCTTCTCATCAATTATCATTCAAATGCTTTACCAAAGTTGTTATTCACTTCCAGATTAAGACGCGAAATGCACCTTCCTTCCTTCTTGAAACCGTCCTTCAAAAGTCTCTAAACCTGAACATTTTATTAACTTACTTGGTCGCTGGAAAGCAAATGCGATCGCGCAGAAACTATGAAAAATGTGATTTTCTCTTTCAGCAAATACGGATCTGCAAACATCAATGAAATCTCACCAGCAGCTGGTGGCGAGGTAAGCGGATCATTCAGAAATCAACTTTGTTTTGACCTACATCAATGAATTATTCTGTGTCCAATTAGTTTCTCTAGCGTTTTACCCGTTCGTCTCGGGATGGTTCTCATTCTCTTATTCATTAATGAATCTTATTAACGAGGCTTTCCAGCAGCATAGCAGACCACAGTCTCAAGTTTTGGGTAAACATTTTCCAAGAATTTCTGGATTTTCAGGATATTCTATACGCAATGGATATTCTTCCGGCACCGGTTGCGTATCAAAACACGCTATTTTTCCAGAATATTTTCATATGCATTTACGCACGCGTATAAACATAAACTGTTTGATTTTGGAATAGATTTGTGTGAATCAATCGAAACGCAGATCCATTCATTAGGGAGGGGATAGTGCTGGCTCTCGTGAAGCAGTATTTATTCTCATGTGAAGTCAGAAATATATTCAAAGTATATCTTACTCGAGAAGAGAGTGCCTATCCTGGCTAAAGTACTCAATAAACATTAGTATAGAGCAATTATAAGGCAGAATGAACGCATTAATAAACATACATGTCCTTCTGTTACTCAGAAATAAACCATGCTTTAAACGTTTCGATAAAATCCTCTACATCAGTTGTAGATTTAGAAGGGTGCAGCGTTATGTGCAGTTCTCCCCCCCCCCCCCCCCCCCCCTCCTCGATAAAGTAACATTCTTCTAAGTAGTAATTATGTCAGATAGAGAAAAACAGCAAGGACAGCAAAAATCAAACATCATTTTGAATCTTAGTAGCTTTAAGAGGTCAATTATACCCGTTTGGAATTTTGGTATATCCTGCAAGACCTAGAATGATACAAGAATATTCGAGCTTGAAGATGAAGATGCTTCAAATAAACATCTAACTATTAATCTAGAGAATTATCTTTGTCTTAACTGCAGAAAGACAGTGTTCAATACTATCTACTCTGCATTGCGTTGTGTTAACGTAGTCTGATGGAGTGTAAGCGGAGTATAGCAAGCTGTCAGCATAACGAATAAATGAATCTTACTAATGAGATGGACTACGTTGGGATTAACTTTACTTAAGAAGTCTGGTAAGTAAAGATATTAAGAGTCTGAGTACTAGTTAGTAAAACGACACTCTAGATTCTTGACTAAACTGCTTACTTGCAGCTTCAATAATAACTTTTACAGCATGCCTTCTGTTGAAATACCATCTCTCAGATACTAGTATATTTCATATCACGCAAAAGACAATGGATCGACCGATGTCTTGTGATGTTCATTCAACAAATAACAACGAATAGCCATTTATTGTTGAATCTAAGTATATTAATGACATGAATTGAACGCTTTTGTATTTCATTATACCTTGCAGAATGATACATGAAAACTCAATCTCTATACACCCTTATTTACATACCTCTGCTAGTGGCTGGTATATTTTGTAAGAAGCAACAAATGACCGATGTCTAATTCATCTAACAACCATGAATAGCCATTTAATGTTGAATATAAGGATATTCATGACATGAATTGAACGCTTTTGTATTTCATTATACCTTGCAAATAAATACAAGAATACTGAACCTCTATACACCCTTATTTACATACCTCCCTAGTGGCTGGTATATTTAGTAAGACGCAACAAATAACCGATGTCTAATTCATCTAACAAACATGAATAGCCATTTAATGTTGAATATAAGGATATTCATGACATGAATTGAACGCTTTTGTATTTCATTATACCTTGCAGATAAATACAAGAATACTGAACCTTTGACACCCTTATTTACATACCTCTCCTAGTAGCTGGTATATTTTGTAAGACGCAACAAATGACCGATGTCTAATTCATCTGACAACCATGAATAGCCATTTAATGTTGAATCTAAGGATATTCTAACATGAATTGTAACGCTTTGTTATTTCGGTATACCTTGCAGAATGATACAAGAATACTAAACCTCTATACACCCTTATTTACATACCTCTGCTAGTGGCTGGTATATTTTGTAAGACGCAAAAGATGACCGATGTCTAATTCATCTAACAACCATGAATAGCCATTTAATGTTGAATATAAGGATATTCATGACATGAATTGAACGCTTTGTTATTTCGGTATGCCTTGCAGAATGATACATGAAAACTCAACCTCTATACACCCTTATTTACATACCTCTGCTAGTGGCTGGTATATTTTGTAAGACGCAAAAGATGACCGATGTCTAATTCATCTAACAACCATGAATAGCCATTTAATGTTGAATATAAGGATATTCATGACATGAATTGAACGCTTTTGTATTTCATTATACCTTGCAGATAAATACAAGAATACTGAACCTTTGACATCCCTTATTTACATACCTCTCCTAGTGGCTGGTATATTTTGTAAGACGCAACAAATAACCGATGTCTAATTCATCTGACAACCATGAATAGCCATTTAATGTTGAATATGAGTGTCTAAACACATGAATTGAAAGAACCTGTTACGGCTTTTCATTTTCGTAATCTACTTGACGACTGCATATTATTATCTTCTTCTCATTTTCAGCAGAATTTACGGAGAAGCTGTGAGATTCTAGCCGCATCTGGGATAAATCGTATTACTTTTGGAATTCAACCAAATTGCTTCTCATGTGTGGATATGCTAGGAAGATGAGGGGAGAATTGGTTTCTCTATTGGCTGTCATTACAGTGTTTAGTTTTGCTGATGGTAAGGAATATTGTTTATAGAACAGTCTCTGGTCGGTTAAGAACTTCAATATAACCAGAAAAAGTGTTCTGAAGTATAAATCTGTTGAGTATCAGACGAAAAGCTTGAGTATCCATGTTTTCGCTATGCTTCTGATTTTTCTTGCAACATTGCTGATATGTTTTGTCAACAAGTTCATATTAGTATTGTTGAAAAGCAAATTTAGTTACTTAACATTTAGTCAGAAGGTGAATGACGGTTTCGGTGAATCTTTCTCTGCGCAGCACAACAGGAATACATCAGTGTTTAAAGACCCCGTTCAGCCTATACCGAAAATATCTTGAAGTGAAACAATCCGAAGCAAATCATACCTGATAGGCCCTCTGTTCAGACTATGCCGTTTCTCTTTGCCTTCTTCGCATTTTTGCTTCGGTAGAAAGCCTGTTTCATGAGTTATCATCCATCTGGTTCTGCATCAAGACATAAAAGCAAAGTCTGAAAACTAGAATTGAACTTTTGAAACGGAATGACCCGTCACAATAAAGGCAATGAAATGGCAGGAATTAATTTTCTGCTGTTCTAAATTCATGAAAACTAGAAACACGGCAACTTCTTTCCTAATTTGTTCACTGACATAAAATGGCTGCACCCGAAATTGAAGATTCAACAAATCTTACTTTTCTCTCTCTCACTCTCTCTATGTGCTGCTTATTCTTAGCGGCTTGTGCTGATTTGTAACCGCTTCTCTCCAAATGATTCGCTTTAGAATTCTGTTACCCACTTTTCTGTCTTGTATGAGAAAGGAGACCAATTTCTCAAACCAATTTAGTTCACAAATTTTTAGCTCTGTTTTTGGCTTTGTGTTCACATCAATGCAGCCTTAGAAACGGAGCTGAATGATTACAATGACAAAAATGGAGCCAAACCAAAACGCATACATGTAGCTAATATTAACCCTAGAACTGAATGAATTTGAATATTTTTACAACAATATAGGTGAAAACAATGACAATAACTTTTTCATTAAGAGAAAATCAGATGAGTTTTTTAGGAACAATGTGAGAAACATATTGACAGTTGTCCGTTTTTATCTGAACCTGAAATAGCTCCGTTTTCAGAGTAGAAACAGAAAGAAACGAAAGCGGACAAGTTTCAACGGGGCCTTATTCCTTCACCTGATCTGTTTTCAGTTATTTTTTGATTATGGGAGAACCCTGCATATTGTACACTTAGTATTCGTAACCATGATTATGTTGTAACAGATGCAATTTCGATCTTTCTAGGTTTCTGTGAGAGTGCTGTTAGCCTCAACATCCCTTCTAATGTCGCCATGAAAAGTGCAGGATGGAAAAAGATCCGGAATTGGCAAGCTCCAATTGAAAGTGGTCACGTTATCACTGGAACTAAATTAACTGGCACAAGTAGATCTGACGTCTACATACCATATTCTGGGTTATACGCTGTATTCGTAACCGTCAGTCTATCAGGAGCAGACATAAACAGCCGGTTTATGGTCTCCATAGTAATTAACGGCAAAGTTAACAACACTCACAGTATGGTTGCTGGATCAAAAGGCGGACCATTGGGGCCTAAAAGCATCACTGTGCAAGGAGTATTATATTTGCAATATGGTGATTTCATCTCAGTGTATGTCTACTCAGAATCTGATTCTGATTGGACAATAACTGGCCAATCAGTGACGACATTTTCAGTGCAGTTTATTGAGACGTTGGGTGAAGTTCCAGGGTTTTCAGCAGTGTTGGAAAAGGCTAAATCAATGCAGACAACAGGGTGGAGAAATGTTAGAGAATGGCGCACCAGCAACACCCCTGGTCTTTTTTCAAGCATGACGGGGTTCTCCAGACACGTTGGGGAATTCGTTGCGATATCTGAAGGAATATATCTTGCTGCAGCTAACATCCGAATCCAGACCAACGCAACTGGGTATTTTGAGCTCGGTTTTGCTATGGATTCAGCCATGAATGGAACAGTTGTGAAACGGATGTCTTCGAATGAATTCACACTTTCGATTTCGAACTCATTTCATCTCCGGAAGGGGCAAAGAGTTGATTTGAGGATGAAAGCAATGGCAGCACCTTTCACTTTAATGGCAGATAGCAGCTTTTCAGCAGTGTTTCTTGGCAGTTATACCTCCACCACACCAGGTAAAGTACTTATTAGGAACATAATTTCAAGTGATAGAAATTTTTTTCTAAAATGATGTTGATAGCCCTTGGAAAATATATACTAAACGTATTATGCTTAGCCCTTTCTTGGTAGTATGCTGTATATACTTTTATGTTTAGTGTTTATTTTCTATATTTAGTATGTATTTTTCATGGCTAATCAGCATTATTTTACAGAGAAATTCCCATTAATCTTTATAGCTAATGCCACATTTTAAAACAAATGATTTTGATACGTGATTTGAATTAAGATATAAAATTTGTTCGAAATACATTTTTCCCTCGAAATTGTTTTAGATAAGTTGTAAGAAATTTGAATCCTGAAAGGATATCTTCTAGTGCATATGATTATATTTGAATAAATTCATAAGACATGCTCTATGAGTCTGATTTGAGAACATGCCTTGTGAATTTATGTAATTAAAAACATGGCTCTGTAGAAGGATATAATCCAAACACGAATTAATGCTTCACTGTGGATAAGCCTGGAGGTAGATGCCTAGAGCTTCTCTAGCGAAATATCTTTATTGTTGTTGTGAGACCAAATTTGAAACAAAAATGCTTTGGGAAAGAGAATTGGGATAATCAGTCTCCAGATTAATCATTTTATTTTGTTTATGCTGGCAACAATGAATACAACAATAAGAATAGAAATCATTTTCTTCCTAGGATTTTCAACCATTTTCGAAAAGGACGTCCAAGGTACAGGAGGAGGCTGGACGAGAATTTCCCTCGAATCACCCAATGGGACAACATTTGGTCAATTCGAAACAGACAAAAAATACCTGTCCGACGGAAAGTGAGTTTACCAGCTCTTTATTAATTCATTTTCAACCCCACCTTTCATAAATATGGAAGAATTCAAATCTCTAATTGCCAAACGAGGGGAGAAGGATTTCTCCCGAAACGTTGACCTACTATACTAAGTATCAAAGGCTTGATATAAGCAGTGACTTATGACTACCATATCAAATATGATGTCAGAAATAGCCTTGATATCTTCGAATATATTTATCACGTTTTCCCACCAGATATCAAAGGTGTGTTATCAGTGGCGACCATCGTGTCAAATATTGTGTTAGAAACAGCCTTGATAAGATAGAGTTTATTTACAGTGCTACCCTTCTGAATATAAAAGGCTTGTCATGATAAGTGATACTATCATGCCTAATATTGTGTCGGGAACATCCTTGGTAAGTTAATGTATTTACTTTGTCATCTCTTATTTCTATGTTGATTTTCATTCATTCCAAATATAACTCAATCACTTTTACTAAGAATGGCCAAGCAGCAGTGAATCTAAACCATAATTGCTTAGGCTCATTTATGTACCGGATGAGTCAGACGAAATTATCCTTAACATTTCAGGTACTACCCCCCAATCGATGGTGTCTACATCGTCACCGGCACCATCCGTATGGTTGCAGACAGTTTAATTGGGGGCAGCATCTTCACTAGAGCCATATCAGGCACCAGTCTCAGTGGCAACATCCTCGGGCTGTACTCGAGAGTGACTAAAACTGACCTCGGACAGGAAGTTACTTTTACGACAAGTGGCGTCATGCAGTTGCTCGGAAGCCAACTGTTGCTTTCTTTTTACATCTACATGCAGAACGCTGGCAATTACAAGATTCTCGCCGGAAGTCGAATTTCTGTCACCAAGGTGCAACCACGCTACCCAGCATTCCATGCGACCTTAGAGGCTGAGGTAAGTTGACAAGCTGGGAAATATCTGTTTACTTGTGGCTGGTTGGCATCGGACAATTTTGCTTGAAACTTCATTTTAATGGTTTTATCATATTAGAGAAAAATTCACAAATAAGCACTTAACGCTGTAAGACGAGTTGATAAACGAGATATATAAAGGTTATTATTGTGAAAGAACTTTGAAATTAAAATCTATCTGTCTCTCTCAGAGTAGCTAACAGTGAGTGTGTATTTGCATCGAGTACATATCATATTGCTTCATTCTTACGTATATTGAGCTGCATTTTTACAATAGACAGACTTACCTTAGGCTTGAGAAAACCCTGATAGGTTCGTCTCTACATTCAGTCATCAATACTGTGATTTGTGATTATCAAGTGGATTACCTCTGTAGCTCAGATGGTAGTGTGATTTTGACGCCAACTCAGAGGTCGTTCACTCGAATCCTAGGCTCAGAGTAAAATGTAACTTGTCACTTATATAAGCGATATCGTCTGTGGTGGGCGGTGAAGTGCTCGATATGATATAGATAGAGCTAAATCAACAGAGTAAGACGCAATAAACCCGAGCCTTCTAGCTGCTATTTCAAGTTCCATGCTTCAATCGCGATCCTCATACAACTCTTTCGTGTCGTCTGTGATTACGAATAAAACATGAAACTTGAAGTAACAGCACTTGAGTTTCTTTCGTTTCACTCTTTTAACATGTAGCTTATATTTCAGCTGCCCCAAACATCAAACAACGCCTGGATAACTGTAACTACTTGGAATGTAGACAAAGCCAAAGGATCATTCAGTGAGACGAGCTCCCTATCCTCCTCGACTGGACGTTACAAAGCAGAGATATCTGGGATCTACCATGTGTCCAGTAACATGATCTTTAGTGGACAGGCCAGTTTTATATCCTTGCTGATTTCTATTAATGATGGTCAGTCAAAGAGAAATACCCTGTTTTCAACGAAAGGAGACCCTGCTGGCAAAGACTCGTTGAGTGTTAGTGGTTCATTGCGTCTCACAAAAGGTCAGAGTTATTTGATTGGTTATAGATTCAATTTTGGATCAGATCTTGTATGAAAATATTGTAAATAGGTCCCCACCCTTTAGAATGCACTCTAGTCATAGAGTGTATCATATGATATAGTACAGCGATACAATACAGCAATATTTCATTTTATCATTGGAAACATGTTGATTTTATTGGGTCATTACTATTCGCAAATGGCCTATGTTTTCTATATGAATTCAGTTCTACTGCAGATCTTATCAGAATCTTTGTTTATTAGAAAAAAAATCCCGTGCCACAGGAAAAGGTCCTGTCACTACTCTAGTCGTGCAATAACTAATACTTTAAAAGATCAAATGTAACAATATTTTGTCTTACCACCGACGCAAACATTGGGTTCATATTTGCCAGGCCACTGTGATAGGTCTCGTTTTGCTCCGAAAGGATTTTTAATAAAATTCTAGCGGAGATTTTAGACGAAAATTTAAAAAAATACATTTCATTTGATAGTTGTCCAACTTTTGAAAATAGAAGGGTAGAGAAGGCTCAGTTTTAGTAAATAAGTAGCTCAGTAGGTTTCATAAAGCTAGTTTACTGGTGTCATATCTGTACCCACACAAAGCGTAGGATATAAGAGGTCCATCGTTCCCCTCGTTTAATACACCGCTTTTACTTCTCACTTAAATCCCTTGTACCCAAATGTTCTCCTTGTGATATTTCTCTACTAATATAAACTTCTCTACTATAGAGTCAAACATTATGGATTTGAATAACCTTTTCATAATCATTCAGGTGACACAATATCTGTGCTTGTGAAAGCTGCTGCTTCTTCGTGGTCTGTAGGAGTCAAGAGTAGCTTCTCGGTTGCCTTCCTCGGACTACCGTTCTCTGTCCCAGGTTTCTCTGCAGTTCTGGCTTCCACACTGACTTATACAACAGATGGATGGCACCAAGTCAAAGGTTTACTGGCAGTAGCTTCATCTGGCTCACTTTTCTCCTATGGCGGGGGTCTTGACTTGACAGAATGTAAATACACGGTCCCTCTGACAGGGTTGTATATCGTTAGTGCCAATCTGAAGTTGAAAAGAGCGGCTACCATTGGAGCAGAGTTTACAGTCAACGTTGCAGTTGATGAAAGTCCCGGATCCAAGCTGTATTTGAATGGGTTGAATGATTTTGTCAAGAGAACTGTAAGCCTCGGAACTCAGTAAGTCTACTAAGTGCTATTTTATTTTTGTGAATAGAAGCAATTTGCCCCGATATAAAACGATTTTGCAATACATCTGAGACACCTTGGACCAATCTCTAAATATTGAGTTTTAACGCTCATCAAATATAAAGAGAATCAGGATGAAATCTATCGAGTTAATTTTGGTGAGCTTGACCAAAACAGGACTCGAATCCCCGAATGTCTTTGATTATGTGCACCACCACTAACATCGAGGCATTTATCTTGACTGGTTATGAAACAAATAGAAACGACCATGCTCTTAATTCCAACGCTTTTTGGAACGAATTTGCAAATGTAAATTTTGGAGGAAACCTTGTGTTTATACTGAGTTTTGTGTTTTATTCTTGAATCGCAATATCCTTGAATATTCAGTTTTAAGTAGATACTATGTTTTGCTATGTTTCCGATTTTTCCCCTCACCCTCGAGTTTTTTAGCGATCAAAGAATGTACCAATGTTTCATATATAATTTAGCAACTTCCAATGGCTTCTATCAAATATCTATGTCATGAAGCTATTCTTGCTTCATTTTTATTTATCTTTTTATTATCCACTGACTTACAACCCATTATAATGTATTTTGTTCCATTTCGCTCCTAAATGATCTTACATGTTTTTCCCCTCTGTTATTTTCTTATTATGTATCATAACTCAACATCTCTCAATAACGCTTTGATTAGGATTATCACTCATATGCATTATCTGTTATTTAAGGGACTTTTATTCCTTGAACATCGCTGGAGTCTTAAAACTAACAGCAAAACAAAACGTAACTCTCTGGGTGAAGTCAACAGGGGCCGGTTCATGGGACATCAGTGAGGACAGTGGTTTTTCGGTGGCTTTTCTGCACGCTGACAACGATTTTCACGCCTCCGGTTTTCAAGCGGCTCTGAACCCGTTGATATCTCAGAGTGTTGTGGGTGCAACCAAATACAAACTCATTCGATACTGGGTTACAACTAGAAGTGAAACTGCCAAAGGGCTTTTCAATCTGGGTAAGTCAGATAATGTAGGTAGAGGGACTCGAATTCAAAACGCCTTTGTTTTAGAACAAGCACTTTGACCATAATGACGAATTTATATGCTTGGATTATAGTGATCTAGAAGGTGATATAGCTGAATGATTCAAACTGTATTAGTGCATTTGCGGGCTCAGTTTTCAAAGGACCGTTCCTCTAGTTCCACGCCACCAGCATAAAGACTGCCTTCTACCCTGTTGTTTCTGCAGCGTGGTAAAATGTCGCTGCATTGAACTGTCCTCTCCATTCATCATTGACACCTGCCACGTTGATAAATCAAGGTTTCAGCGTTGCCCAAGCAGCAGGAACCACCCTTGACGTCTGCTAGCAGGCTCCAAGGAAAGACAGAGTTAGTGCGTTAGTGCTAGCATCTGCTGTACACAAGGAGCTGCCAGAGTAAGGGAGGGTATCCTACTATCTGCCTGTCGGTTCTCCACACCTAGACTGACTGCATACCAAGGCTAATTAATCCATTCTGCCCCATATTTCATTCATATGTGTGACCCTTATAGGTGCTACCACCCTGGGCCAGGGTGACCCTGAGAGCAAGACAATGAGGGATGGCGCACTACTCCCCAAAACTCTAGCTTTCCTAAACCAGATCCTTGTCACCGGTTTCAGTTTTATGTCTTACTTAGGACTCTAAAACAAGGATCTTAAAGATTGTGCTAAATATAATGAAAACTAATTTGGACTTTGAATATGAAAAATAAGAATAATACATCACACCAACAATACAAATTCTGTTCCTTCATAACCTTTTTTACTTATTTTACAACACAAATTGCTTAGACAATCGGTTGATAACTTAGGGAATTTAAGTTTAGATCTTTCCACTTGCGGTAGCTCCATGCCTTTGCTGCTTGTGTCATGCATTCCTGTTTTCAGCAAAACTGCATTTACTCTTTGTCTAAGGATACCTAACTTTATCTAGCTTATCCTTTGTAAATTAATACCTATCCTTATCTAGCCTAACCTAACCCAATTATCTTCGTAAGGTATTGGTTTATATCTACAAAAGGACTATATATTGGACATTGAAATTATGGCTGTAGGATAAATACAATACACAAAAATATAATAATATTTGAAGAAGAAAGGCCCAGGATCATTCTGTGAACCTATATGTTCTGATTTCTTTTCTCTCTGCTGTGAATTGCAGACTTTGGTAGATGTTCTCCAGGTGCTTATTTTGACGGAAATAGCAACATTAAAGGGCTGTTGATTTGTGCCTATAAGCTATGTATTCATGAATACTTAAAACTTTGATATATCTAGTCAATATATGTTTGTTGAAATG
Organism: Pelagia noctiluca; assembly: GCA_963924455.1. Lineage (NCBI taxonomy): Eukaryota > Metazoa > Cnidaria > Scyphozoa > Semaeostomeae > Pelagiidae > Pelagia > Pelagia noctiluca. The sequence goes on along the minus strand of OZ004316.1, from coordinate 13,253,750 downwards.
TCATCTACTTGGGGCTAGTCTAGTTTTGCATGTGCGTCATAGGCTTATGGTTGGTACTACCCTTCAAACCCCCTTTTTTGTTATTGATAAAACATTTTTTATATTATCTACCGTTTGAAAATGTTTTACATTAAGCAAACACACGCACACACATACTAACATCTACATGTCATTGCCTGTCAGTCATCCTTAAGTGAATTAACCATCTTGAATCAACCCCCATTCCTTCAAAACTTTTAACCAAGAATTTTTCTCTCTACAGACAAGTACCAAGATTTGGGTGCGTCAAGTGGCATAGTTACGATTAGAGAGCCTGGTTTCTATTTTGTTAGTGCTGCCATTACATTGAAGGATGCCATTGGAAAATTTGAAATAGGTATGAATGTTGTGGTCTTCATTTTGAAGTTAGTGGTCATATGCTAATTTGTACTGCTGAAGGCATCGCCATTTAGACTTACTCCACGACTCCTAATTTCCCTGTGTTCTCTGATATGTGGACGTCACTTAGTTGACCGGAGTGCACACAGGGAATCAAGGACTCGGAGACCAAGTCTAATCGTCATTATCGTCGTCATCTATGACGTAGTCGTTGAAGTCAACATATACAATAATGATAATGATAATAATCAAATATTTGATAATATAAACAAATATTTGAGAAATGATAATATTAAACGAATATCTATACAGGATAAACGCTTAACCATTACAAATTGCAGTTGTTACTGTGTGTCCTGTTCCCAGATCTTAAATGAAATTAAAGAAAATAAAAGAGATACATATCATGACACTGCAAGTAAGCAAAAAACAACAAGAAGATTCAGAACTTAACGAAACTACGACATTGATTACACCTGAAATAAGTAGTAACGTGTTGATGGTATTGTGCGTGGTGAAAAGCATTCATTTGATATAGAGAATCATCTAGGGTGACGTACCATGTTTATCCTAAAAGTTACATCTTGCACAGTTGAAGAAAATTCAAAGCTAGATCTTAAACAAATTAGAAAACTGAAGACGGCTAGTGGCTTAGTTTGAACGTCTTTGGGTATTCTAATGTTTTGAGAACTTAAGCTTTTGTTTTTTACATAATAAATTGAAAGGTCAGACAATGATCTTAACATATTATACTTTGTCTATTTTCATTTCTTTTTATTCTGGGCCATACTTCATTGCTTGGAATATGACGTATCAAAAAGATTATTCTGAATATTGTGAAAATCAGGATATGGAAATTTATTATAAAAGTACGTGAATAAGAATTAAACTTTTGCAATCTTTTTGATTCATGACCTTGTCATTGAAGGTATTTTTATAAATATTGCCTTGTTTATTCCAAAATAGCTGTTCTGTAGCATAGCTAGATATCATATTTTTTATAGAGTATTTTCTTTCGTCTGAATCTGTTAAACAGCATGTCTTCTTCCATGTAGGTGTCCATTTGGATAGTCAAATAGCTGCTTTATACTCATTGGTTGATGCCTCAAAACTCGACCGCTATACCATGAAGGCGTTTGGTATCCTGAAAATTGGTGCTGCGCAAACTCTATCGATTCGGGTAATTTCATCTTTATCTTTGCTTTTCTTTTTTTGTCATCTTACTTTCGTTCGATGATTATGCATCTACAGTAGAATCCCGATAACTCGAACATGCAAGAGAGGATCAAAATAGTTCGAGTTATCGAACTTTTTAGAAAATGAGCCTAACAACAACAACAACAACAAAATCTTAATAGCGAAACAGAACGATAATGCAACTTGAATTTGAAAGTTTTTCATTGATTTCGACGATTGTTCTACAAAATGAACTGCCAATCTACATAAAAACTACTATAACTGTCGAAACACACTTCTGAAGAAACCGATCTTAATCCAATATCTAATCTACGTTATTTTATACAACAAAATATCACAATAAAAATAAGCTAGATAGCCAAGATTACAGAAAACTAAACGTAGACTATCATTTGCTGTTTATTCGACATTTTTGAACTTGACATTTTTGTTGCTGCTGTTGTATTCAGTTTATGTTCTGTTGTCAGTTGCAGATTTTTGGGAAACACTATTTCTTTGTCTGAATTTTCTCGCAAACATTTGAACACCAGATTAAGCTGAAGATACAGCAGATATCAATGATTTAAACCATTGAATACGATGGCCACAACTTTCATCTTGCATGTGTTGCAATCGCACTAAGGCCCTCCCTTTTTTAAGGATACTATTTTTAGTCCTAATATTTGAAATAATTTTCAAGCTCTTGGCAAAGAATCTCCAAATATGTTGGCTTAGTTATGAAAGACTTTTCGAGCTAAAGTGATTTTATTAGGCCTCGATTTATTAGGCCCTTGGTTAATTAGCTTGTTTACATTACTTGATCAGATCACAATGGTAGGTATGGCAGAGTGGTTAGATAACTCGACCATGGTTCAAAGCGTCCTGGGTTCGAAACCATCTTCAGATCTGTCACATAAAGTGTCAGGAGAGAATTTGCCAGCTCTCTGTTATTCCAGGCAAAAAGGCAAAGAAGCCACGAGGTGTGGTCACATCGAGAGGAAGAACCAGGGTTGCACTGCTCGATTTGTCTACCCATTCAATAGGCGATTCAATTGTCTATCCCTTTGTGTTTTGCACAAAAACCAATACCTTCCGAAGACAGTAAGCGTATTTGTCTATCAACATCAGCATAGTCTGGCTCTATTTTTTCAACTTGGACAAGATATTTATTCGTAATTGAATACCTTCATAACTGACTTTCTACTTTTTATTGTTTTAGGTACAAGCATCTGCTAAAAAGAACTGGGAGCAAGACATTTTTTACTGCGGATTGTCATTTGTGAAAATTGCACCGTTTCTGATGCCTCCCGCATTATCCACCGGAATGCTTCCTCAGCAATCTATTGATTTTGAGAAGGGGTGAGTGCACAACTGGCTATTTATGTCTAGCAACAGGCTTTTCTCGGCTATTCGTAAAGTCTTAGGGTTATCAAAATACCTTGCATGTTGTTTCTTATACAGTAAAACCCGCATAAAAGATCCTGTATATTTCAGTTTCACTCTTAAAGGTTCATTATTATTCAGAGGATTTTAAAGGATTTGTATTGGTGTATAGTTGTTCTAAAGGGACATTGCTATGCATTCTAAGCCTTTTTTTCGCTTCAACATCACATTTCATATTTCACCACAGCAGTTCTTTAAAATATTCAAGAAAAATTGTCTAAAGTGCTTAATGTTTATGGTTCTTGAAATAAGTAGTTTTTATATTATTATTTTACTACAATGTACCTGAGACCAAGACCAAAACTTAACATATTTTTTCACAAGAAAATTCTGGTTCCTAGTAGCTACTGAAAGGTTCTTAAGTTTTCAGTAGTCTTTAGTACTTAAAAATGTCTAAAATTCTTTCATTTAACATGGGAATGTCTCCTTTATTTTCAGAAATTGGTCTAGAATCCAGAGTTGGACCTCTGCGAAAACCCCAGTTCAAAAACTCACCGGATCGAAATTCTCGAAAACAACAGGTGTCTTTACCGCAGAAAGCGATGGAGTCTACATTGTTAGTGCTTACCTTATGACGGAAACTACCAGTACAAGTGCGACGGTAGCCCTGAAAATCGCGCTAAATCCGGATACAACCATGGAGTACACCCCAGTTATAAACAATGGTCTTTCAACTGTAAACTCACATTGCAACAAGAGCTGTGTGCTGCACGTTAATGGGGTTCTTAATCTAAAACAATCTGATGAAATTGCTGTTTACGTCCAGTCGAATGACGCCAGTTCCTTGCTGATCCAAAACTCAAGCACTTTCTCTGTCGTTCTCGTCTCGGAATCTCTACCACTGCCCAATGGCTTGCTAGCCCAGTTATCAACCCAGGAATACATCGCCGTTAAAGGTAACAAACAAATAACCGGATGGCAGCTGAGCCCGGCGTCTGGAAACTTCTTCGGTTCGACAGGGAGCATGGATAGCTTTTATGTCACATCCACCGGAATATATTTTGTGTCGATCAATATCAAATTCAGAAATCTTCAAGGATTAGCAAAAGCGTTCACATCTCTGGTCAACATTCCGGCTATAACAGCTGTACATAGGGAAAATTCCGGAAATCAGTTCGTTTTATCTGTGAGCGGTGCCATGAAAATAGCATCCGGTTCTTATTACACAGTAACTGTTCATTCAGAGACCGACTCGGATTATCTTGTTCTTCCGGACTCAATTAAAACTGCCGTGTATCTAGGGCCAGTGTCGAAGATGATTGGGTTCACTGCAGTCCAGAGTGAGACAAAAACAATTGCGGTCACTCCAAACACCAATACTTACCTTCATGGCTGGTCCATATCTGGTAAAGCCTGGCTGTTTGAAGCAGGGACCGGTTTTACTGACCGGAAATCATTTATCGCTCCGCAGTCGGGTATCTATTATCTCTCGTGTCACATCATAATTTCCACAACCACAACTGTTAATGCGTCTTCTGTTTTGCTGAGCCTTGGAGTGCAGAGAGATGGATTCGTCCGGAAAGAAGACGGACTGCAAACCAATACGATATTAAGTGGTGTTGTTTCAACCACAGTGGTTCTGGCTGGGTCTGTTTACTTGGAGAAGTGGTCGCAAGTGAAACTCGTAATGCAAGCATCTCATTCTGTGTCCATTACGATTAATATCGATTCTACATTTTCAATCGTGAAACTTAGTAAGTTTACTTTTTTCTTACTCTTTCTTTAGTATTCAACAAATCTTGTGTTGTGCTGTGTTTCTGATTTTCCTTACCATTCTACAACAGACCCCTTTCAAATAAACATGAAGCTTATTCAGATGCAGCTCTAAACAGTAATAGCCTCAAAATGAAGTCTAAAAGCGTGCATCGATGTTGAATATACAAAGCTTTTTAATGCATTTCTAAAAACTGCCTGCCTGCTTTCGGAATTCCCTAGGGGCAATCAAGACTTATATATACGGGAATGTAAGTCCCAAAGTTTTGGGTCCGTTATCTTTATTAAAGTTGATCCTAAATTTTAGGAAAGCTAAGATGAAATTTTTGGGTGAAAGAAAAGAAAATCATCTGATATTCTTGGATAGTGGAAAAATGAAGTAGAATTAAAGAATTTTTTCAATTTTGCTCAATAATGGAAACTTTTATGGCATTTTTGGTTCTCTGATATGTGAATCTTGAATGCCCCTCGTTGGGGGAATCAATTACACATCATGCTGAGACTAACGCTGACCTGAATGAATATGAAAGAGGAATATTCTGTATCCATCAAAGACAGCTGTGATACTATATTGAGTATCAGACGAAAAGCTGTTGCTCAAAGTTCTGAACCTATCAACAACCATCCAACTGTATTTTTACTCTTCAGTCAAATTAACTCAATAAAGTGAAAAATGTAATGAAATCCATTCAATAATCTCAAATTGCAAAGAAATTTACTCATTATCTTAAATTTTAATGAAATTAACTCAATGATCTCAAATTTTGATGAAATTGGTTCAATGATCTATAATTTAAAAAAAATTGACTCAATGATCTCAAATTTCAAAGAAATTAACTCAATGATCTCAAATTTTGATGAAATTGGTTCAATGATCTCAAATTTCAATGAAATTGACTCAATGATCTAAAATTTGAAATTGACTGAATAATCCCGATTTTCAATGAAATTAACCCAATGATGTCAAATTTTATTGAAAATAACTCAATAATCTCCGTTTTATTTCATCATATTCTATGTAACTTAATCTTTTCTTTTTGCCATGTATCTCTTTCTACTTCTCCTTACTTTATTACACCAGGTGTTTTTTCTTACTCTCTCTCCAGGCAAAGACCTAAGTTTGAATCGCTGCATTGACAATGGTCCCAACATAGTTGGCCATCTGAGCCCGGATGTATTACGAACCAGTTTCAAGAAAGTGGTCGGATGGAAATGCGAGGCTACTGGGCCTTCTGTTACGTACAGCTGGATGAAAAATTATGTGGTGAGTCTATTTAGAAATTCCTCGAAATTTCAATTGATAGGCCTTTTCACAGAACTCCTATTCACAGAACTCCTGAACACGGAATGCCCGTCCACCAAGTTCATTCAATGACATGTGTATATGATAGATGATGATAATAGATGATGATAGGCAAATATGCTTACTATCTTCGTAAGGTATTGGTCTATGTGCAAAGCACAAACGAAGTAATCGGGGAGGGCGAGCCTTTTCCTTCCTCTCGATGTGACCACACTTCATGATTCCTTTTACTTTTTGTATGGAATAACAGAGAGCTAGCAACTTCTCTCCTCACACTTTTGGACATGTCTGTTGTTTTGAACGATGTCTCAAATTTCTCAACCAAATAAAGAATTGTAAGGCAAGGGGAATAGTTGGCATTGGCAAGCTTGAGTTCTTCTTCATCTTGAATTGAAATTCGCTTTACTAAAAGGCCCATGCCTATGCACCATAAAATGTTCAGCTTTTTATTTTTCGTTCTTTATTTTCGATGAATCTATCTTGTTTATTCATTCCTCTATGAATAGTTCATCATTTACGAAAGACACGTATCAATTGTTCAATAATGATAACGTTTACATGAAAATTGTTTAAAAAGAAAAAAAAATAATTTTGTTTTGAATTACAAACTGCTTTGAAAACATTTGACCAGCCCTGCCCAATAAGATTGGAAATTACCATTCCTTTTTTAAATATTCGATGACAATAGATTGTTTTGTTAATACAACTTGTATTAGCTGATTTTGTATTTCTGTAAATATTATTCTTGATATCGTCATTGTTATAATGGCCCAGGCTAGATAGAGAAACTTTGCTCTTCCTGGGTCGTGTAGGGGCCTTTTTGCAACTGTTTGATTCCTATAAACGAAGCTAGAATTGAATTGAATTGAATCGAGTTTTTGATATGAATATGGAAATATTTATTCATATACCTTTCAGGCTATTCCTGGTCAGTCTTTGACGACACTGAACATCAACAACGCACAAGTTGCAGACACTGGAGAATATGTCTGTACTGCTTCATACGATGGTGTGCGCGTGAGCTCGAATATAGCAATGCTGACGGTCTTCGGTATGACGTTTAAAATGATAGACTTGCTTTACTTGACTTACTTTACTTGCTTAAAAAAACAGTTCATTGGTAGTTCGAGAACCAATATGGAGACGAAATGTATCTTCTAACCACCGTTCTAGCGTTGGTCGTTCCCATGTTGTTTTCATAAGTTTCTTGACCTAAAACGGTGACTATTTATCTACTCCAGGAACATGAGTAGTGACACAGCAATAACTGATTTAGCTGAGATAAAGAATTGACGGAAAGAAGCTGCCAATCCACTTATTCACCCTGTCACTATCTTTTGACATCATTTTTACAATATATACCAATTCACTGGAGTTTTTAGTAATTTAGATTCAGCCATGCCAAATGATTTCAGCATACCTCTGTAATCGGATATTTTTAACTAACAAAATAATTCTTAATTTTGTTATTTTCCTTCCAGACCCTCTTCCTATCTTTCTCAATCCAGCCGAGCAATACAGTTTTAATGCAACGGAAAATGGATCTGAGATTTTGGGTCTGCTGAGAGTTTCCGTAAGAGCAAGAAGTCTCGGCAGTGCGTATGCGCAGATGTCGTTTGTCATCATATCAGGTGAATAATTTGAAACTACTTACGTTTTGTATAAAGCTGTTTTAAGTAGATACATGAGTGATTTCAAGTTGAACGTCCTAGCCTGTGAAGATTCACAAAAGGTTTTGTTTTATTCGTAAAAAAGGTTTCATTTAACAGGCTAGCCTACGAAAGGCCATTAGAGGTCTTAGTTCGATCAGGCTAGTATGTACTACATCACTATATTTAGTAATATAGGAATGAATGAGTGTGTCTATATGTAAGATGTTAGTCTGAAAAGGCCATAAGAGATCTTATTTCATTAGTGAGTAAGTTTATACGAAAGAACGTAAGAGGTTTTGTATGTACTACATCGCTATATACGTAGTAGTAGTATATGAGTGAATGATTGGGTTTATACTTAATATTTTAGTCTGAAAAAGGCCTTTTTTCTTTATTGAGGGGTTAATGTTTCACATGCTAGCCTACAAAATACCAGTCTTAATTCTAGCAGGGACACGGTGTCATGTTCTATTCGACTACGTAAGGTATTGGTGTTTGAGTGGATGAGTGAGCTTATATTTAATATACTCGCCTGTGAATGGCCACTAGATGTCTTATTTCATTATTGAGCTACTATAAGTTTAACATGCTAACCTAAAAAAGCCCACAAGAAGTCTTTTTTCCAGCACGGGCTTGGTAGTAGGCACTACATCATTCCATATTGTCGTATACGAGTGAATTTACCGGGGTGATATTTAACATGATAGCCTACAAAAGGTCATAGGAAGTCTTATTGCTATTAGAGGTACGATAGCATGCACCAGAGCTGCAAAAAGTATCGGAACCCGGGAACTAGGTTCCCAGAAAATTTTCAGGCTTGGCAGAAAACTTTTCAGCAAATTTGGTGAAAAAAGAAAAACTGGCTGTTTTCTGCAATTTAAACAATGACAGAAAATTATTTAAACTTTTCTGCCACATAAAAAACTCTTCCATGCAATGCAAGCTTAATATCATTAGCCTTCAGAGTGTGTAAAATCAATAGAGCTTTCATACTTTAGAAACCTCTATAAAATATATTCACCTAGACTTACATCACTAGAAATTTTTATTGCTTGAAAGCCAACTTCAGTTACCTTAGCTCCGACCTGCAGTAGGCAATCCATGTGCCTTGAAAATTACTGTTTTGGTTGCCTGATATCAGGATATGTGATTATGTCTTTCAGATCTAAAGCTAGTGAAAATGCATCATAGGTTTGTTTTCTTAGGCGATGGCATATGTCTTGGCTGATTTCTTGGTAGACTTGACAAAGTTTTCATTGACATTCAGTTATAATCTGTGCTAATGTGCTCTCTCACATATTCGTCCTTTGATATTGAAATTTCATGATTCATTAATGTGGTCATGTTGTTGACATGTATTTAACATCATATAAGCTCGTCATGATTTTATCAAATGAAGTCATGTTGTTGACATGTATTTACCACTATAGCACTTTATCATATTTGGCAAAGTTTTCCTTGGTATTCAATTAGTTTCTTGTGCGCTCTTACATATTGTCCTTTGATTTTGAAATTTCATGATTCATTAATGTGGTCATGTTGTTGACATGTATTTACCATCATATAAGTTCTATCAATAAAGAATAGCAGCAAAGGCCAAAAACTGGCTGATAAGTTTAAGCGTGATCCAGTGGTATGATATTGGTCTATTGGATCTGTCAAAAAAATGGATTTTCTTCGTCATTCCCACAAGTTAGGCCTCCAGTTCGATACAAATGTGCTGCTTGTGCAATCAAAATGTTAGGCTCTTGTATTATGTAAATAAGGGATGATGGCCACCCAGGTCTGGCCAGGCCCTACGCGACCAGTGTTTACAGGCAAGTGAACAACAGGTAACCAGGTTCATCTTCTCCAAAGCTCGCATCTACTACCTTTCCCAAAAAGTGCTTAATTGGAGAGCACCAACACCAAACATGCTGAAGTTCTTTTCCAGTCAATACAAAAATCGCCATTTTGGTTCATATTCACATTTGGTTGGCTTAATAAAATCTTTGGAAGGAGGCTATTTTCAAACAGAGGCTTTTCGAGAGGGTAACACGGAAACGTCAAACGTCATCAAGTAATTGCGTCATCTTGAAGGTTACCATAGATTCATTGTTTGACAATAAGTTATAATTGCTTTCACACATAATAAACTTACAGGATATTTATGTCACATTCAGAGGAAATACAATTTGAAAATGTGATAATTTTCTCATGACAGAATAGCAGGAAAGTATAACTCGCTGTAGACACGAAACCTAAAGCTCATCTACAAGCAAATCGTTTAATTAGGTTTTCAAAGAGCTCGAGTCATGTCTGGAAAAAGGAAACCGCTAGTAAAACAACTGTTTTTAAGCAAAACTGTGAAGATTGGAAGCCGTGTTTGTAAAAGTTTGATTCTGCGAAAAATCACAAAAGCCATTTAACAACTGAACATCCAGAGGAAAATTCAAGTGACCTCACTCCTCTTGGACAGAAAGATTTGCCAGGCAAGAATCAGTTAGAGCGATAAGTACCAAATAAGTTGTCAAAACCATATGATGCTACTGGTGAAGAAGTACCCTACCCTCCACCACATAATATCAAGCCCTCCACTTCAGCTGTCAGTGTCCAGCCCATAACAGAGCCAGCTGATCAAGACAAGCTCGACAAAATTATAACAAAGATCGACAACTTGCAACAACATGATGAAAGCACCAATTTAACTGTCAGTCATTTCAGTGTGTCATCCCAAACCCAGTTGACTAGAAGGTGTTACGGACATTTCGTGCATAATATTGACAGAGCTATTATATACAATACTTTCCCCTCACAGAAATTTTTTTTCCCGTTTCCTAGGTTCCCAGAAAGGAAAATATTTTTTGCAGCTCTGGCATGCACTACTGCACTACATACAGTAGGAAATGAGGTCATAGGTTGTTGAACGCTCTCATTCGTGCGTAAAAAATTTCAAAATTGAAAATTTCTGCCCATAATGAAAACCCCTCGATTTCGCGATTTTAGGTTTCATGCTACCTTTCCGTGATTAACTATTAGTTGCTTTATCAAGAATGCGTAAAGCTTAATTCATATATCATATTATATTTCCTCGTTCAGAGTTGTGTTTGGAGATAATATTTTTCCCAGTGTAACTCTAATGAGTAATTTCTTGGATGGATGTATTCCTGTTTATATACGTTACAAAGTCTGTGTATCTATTTCCCGTTAGTCCCGTTCTCAATAGATACAGCAGAACTATATACACTAAGAAGAAAGAGACACAAAAGACAAAACTATTCATTTCGACAAGCTTATTTTATGGCTACCCACATAATCTGTACATCTCCTGATGAGTGGGTTACCACGAAACAGGCCTGTCGAGATGGAGAGTTTTGTCTTCCGAGTCTTTTTTCTTAGTTTACTTGATACATCATAATTCTTATGGTAAAAAGTTAAATGAAATAAGAATATTGATTTGGTAATTTCAGGTAACATGAACAATACATTCTCTCTAAGCACAGTAAAGTCTGATAATGGCTTCATACTGATGCGAAATGAACAATTGGACAGGGAGAATATTTCGAGCTACTCTATTACCATCCAGGCCACAAACTTAGAAGAATATTCAGTGGCAACTCAGCAAATCAACATTACCGTGACAGACCTCAATGACAATGCGCCAATATTCACCCAGAAAAAATACACTACAGGTATAGTTATTCAAAATATACTTCTCAATGTTTATATTTCAAAGATATTGCACTTATTCATCTTTAATTTTTCCTTTCGAAACCGAAAGTTTTGACTTACACTGTGCATTCTGTGGCTCTGCTGAACACAGGAACGCCTGGTACCAGCAGAGAATAAGTAGTGAAGTAATGGAGGTGGGAAGACTTTAACTTATAATCAGTAGCTAGAAACCAAGTACCTTGAAAATTGTGCTACTCAGTACGAAAGCAGAGGCTTTGAAGGGGTCGAGTTTATCTAGTGATATCTCATTTTTGATATTTGACTTGTATAATGGATAAGCACCGTTCTGCAGGACATAGTAACACCTGGTACCAACAGAGAATAAGAATAAGACACCTTGCTGAGGTGGATGTAGCTATTCATTAAGAAATAAGACTTCGATGTCCTGTTTGCTATCTATTTCTAAACTCGTTGAAGCATCGAATAGGTATCACCCCTTGATAGTTCATCTTCATTCCAGTAGAAACAGGTTATGATTGCATGTTAATGAAAGAAGACAGAAATCACTGCCACTTGTCGTATATCTCTCAATTTGAAATACAGTGAAAACCCGCAACTAATTACCTACATTTTCAGGAGTTAGCCAAAACAGGTTCTTAAATAAATTCAAGTTAACAACAGTAATAATGGTTGTTGATGGTTATTTGCAGGTCTTTGCACAATCCTTAAATACCATTATTATTATTGGTAAAAATAACAACCTTTAAACCTAAAATTTGCAATTTTGCCCCCAAAATTTTAAAATCTTAGGCCAAGACAGAGGTTCTTGATTCTTAGTGAGTTTTTACTGTATGCAATGATAAAAAAGCTTTTTGCCTCTAGATGCCTGGGGAAAAGTAACTCTAGCAAAGAAAACCTTTTTGATACTAATGTCTCAAATGTAAGTGGCTCATATTCATGTTTTTATGACTGCAGCTATATATGAGAACACTACAATCGGCTCGACTATAATCAGACTATTGGCAACGGACAGAGATATTGGTGAAAATGCCCGTATCAAGTACTGGTTCATTCCAAGCTCAGCTAAAACTGTGTTTGCTATCAACCCGGACACTGGCTACGTCACTCTAGAGGGAGCTATCGACAGAGAGAAAAGAGACTTGTACGTCATCTTCGTAAAAGCGTACGATCCGGTATTCTCTGCCTACTCGGAACTATCTATACAGATTCTCGATGTTAATGAACATGCACCAGTTTTCAAGCCGGTCAAATACTCTGTAAATGTATCGGAAACTTTACTACCCGGTTCATCTCTGCTGACAGTCCGAGCATCGGATAACGATACGGGGAGGAATGCGGAGCTGACTTATAAGATCATCAGTGGAGATCCCGGTGGAATATTCCGGATAACGAAGTACGGTACGATACAAAATCAGCTCAAGTTGGACTATGAGAAAAACACGAGTTACACTCTAAATGTGTCAGTGCATGACAATGGCCAGACTCCTATGTACTCGAACCTAACAGCAGAGGTCAGTATATCCATAACAGACGCTAACGACAACAGTCCTGTCTTTGGGAAGGAAAGTTATGCTGTAGATGTGTTTGAAAATGCAACGATTGGAGATCATGTTTTGACTGTGCTGGCAACTGATATGGATGCTGCTGGCCAACCAGGTATGTCTAATATTTTAGCTTCGGTATCATAAAACTATTTTTGTTTGGAGCTGAAGACGTTATGCCCGCAGAATGACTCGAGCCCACAACCATTTAGAAAGCAATTGTCTTAGCAATGTTGTATAGAGCACAAAAGCCAAGGCTCTAAACGAGTTGAGCTCATCTACAATCCACGCCAAAAGCAGCTGGAACACCCTTGTTTAGCTTTCCTCGCATTTTATTTCATATTAAACCCCCTACCCCCTCAAAACAATGTTGTTTTAAAAAGGAGCTTTATCAGACTAAACCAAACACTAGCTAAATATTATTAGGCTAATTATTTCACAAACGACATTGTTAAGGGGGGAGGGGAGAGAGCAGAATGTAGGAAACTGTAAAAATCATGCAAGTGTTCCAAGACTTTTGGCGGGATTGTAGTAATATGCCTCCTCCAGCTACTGGACTATAAGTATCATTATTAGGGTTAAGGTTAGGCTTATTAGGGTTAGGGTTAGGCTCATTAGGGTTAGGGTTAGGGTTCTTAGGGTTAGGGTTAGGGTTAGGGTAGCTAATAGCCACTTGGTAGGAATCTTTGTGAACCTTCCTTCGGGATTGTAGTTGGTATCATAAAGTATTTTGATTTTTTATTATATTCTGAGTTTTGACTCAAATATATCTAACATAGGAATGCCTGATATCAGCCGAGAATAAGAAGTGAGATGATGTAGGAGAGAGTACTCAGACTCTTTAAGAAATACATAAATTTTGAAATCTCCCTATTATTATATTGGTTTTGATAGATGATGAAAAAGCTGGGTAGATAAACTTCGATTTTCTTCCAGAGAGCACTATCACATACGACTTGAAACTCACTGGAGATATGATTGGAATGTTCATTTTAAACTCATCAACTGGAGTTATCAAACTAAACGCATCTCTAGACTACGAAAAGACCACATCCTACATATTCACTGTGATAGCATGTGACGCAGGGACACCCTCGTTAAAAGACAAGGCACAAGTCACGGTGAACGTTAAAGATGTTAACGACAATAAGCCGAAATTCTCCGCTTCGAACTTCGTCGTGAATGTGACTGAATCTTCACAAATCAATCGCGTGGTTTTCAAAGTTTCTGCCTCAGATGAAGATTCAGGATTGAATTCAGTTTTGAGATATTCTCTGGTTTCTGGAAATACAGGAAACACGTTCACCATCGACCCAATTACAGGTATAAGCTTCTCGCGTATTTACTTTTCTTGTGTTTCTGATGAGGATAACCGAGTGTTTAGATCAATAAATTATTTTTTAAGGGTTGTGGGTTCGAAACCATCTTGAAATCCTTCAACATAAACTGTGCGGAGAGAATTTACCATCTCTCTTTAACTTCAGACAAAAGGGCAATAGGAGTCACATGCTTTGATCATATTGAAGAGCAAGGACGCACTGCCTGATTAGTCTACCTATTCAATTAGCCTTGTATGCATTGTGCATAAACCAATACCTAACGAAGATAATAAGCGTATTAACCTATCAACAATCAACAACAACAAACTCCACTGGTTTTTATTCCAGAGAAACTTCGTTGAAAGGAGACCTTAAGCTTCCCATTCATAGATTCGAGTATTAAGCCCCTGGAATAGCAGGTTCAGGAAACATTCTGGTGGCACGGACATTGAACGGAGGAAGGCTGGAGTAATAATTGAAAATTGAGGAAGATTTCTCAAATATTTCAATCAAATTAATCCTTATTGAACTGAAAACTAAAAGTTTAAAGCACTGTTTCAACTCGCTCCCACTTTTGATGAAATTGACCTTCATTTTTGTTTACTTCAATTTAGAAATTTTTTTTTTCAATTTAGAAATTAAAATTTGAGGAAGGTTTTGGTTACTAGATCTTTACTCCAAAGTAAGGTTTCCTACTTTTCTGAACTGGATGGTGATAATATAGGTCACCATTACAACGGTAACACAGATCACGAGAATTTGTTACATATATTGCTCAAAACCTCATTCTAGCATATTTTCTAGGCATACCTCCTAAAATATCATAGTCTATTTCAGTCTTTGATCGGTACAGAATTGTGAGATCGGAATTGAAGCAAAAAATTTATATGGTGCTTATATTCTACTTACTGAACAGAAACGTTTTTCCACGTTTCAGGAAGTATCATCGCTATGAAGTCTCTAGATAGAGAACGAGACGCTCACTATAACCTCGTTATCATCTGCAAAGACCAGGGGAATCCCCAGATGACGTCATCGACCTCCCTCGAAGTTCAGATAAACGTGCTAGACGAGAATGACAACGCCCCGATTTTCAACATGAACAGTTACGTGGCAAATGTCCCGGAAAACCTGACCATCGGAGCGACAATATTACACATCAATGTTAGTGACCCGGATGCAGGAATGAATGGGATGATAGACCTACGAATAATTGAGGCCTCAGCCAGGGAGATGTTCGAATATGACCCAGTGACAAGTGCGTTGAAGTTGAAGCGTCCATTGGACTATGAGAGTGTCTCCCAGTACCATTTCACAGTGATTGCCAGGGACATGGGTGTTCCTGTGCTTGAGAAATCGGCTGTGGTATGTTCTTCTAATGTTTCAACTTGTACCTTAGAGTAGATGGACATAGCTATAGGGATAGGGTTAGACCAAATAAATTTGTAGGTAACGAAGGGGACTAGAAAAGTGAGAATGAAAGTAGGGAAGAGCGGTATTGCTGGCCTCTCAATATCTGCCGATATCTTCTTTGCCGATCGATTACGACTTTTTGCTTGCAAAACTGACTAGTCTATGCTAGTAGTTTTACGTAGACGTGGTTAGACGTGGAGTGCGACTGCCCTATTCCTATGATCCATAGTCAGATGGCTGCCCAGCCGTCCGTCTTGTAGAGCTTGCAAATCTAGTGTATGTGTTCCACTTAGCCGAGGTCTGGTTCTACTGAAGCAGAGGTCGTTTGTCAAGTTGCCAATTGCAGCTTATTCGCCATGCAGTTAGACCTAAGATGTAAATGATGTTGATTACGATATATTCATTCTCAAATTGGTACTGGGACAGCTTTTAACCTTGTTAATTCCCTTTAAACTTAATAGACATAGCCATACGGCTATAAAGCCATTGCATTGGTTTTCAGAAAATATTGCTCAATACATTGTAGTAGAGCATAGATATGTTTAGACAACACCTTCAAGAAAAGACACATGACAGTAGAAAAAATTGATAAAACGAAACGAATTGATTGACGAAAAAATGAAAAAACTGACACATGACAATAGAACACGCGTAATGATCAGTCTTATGTAATTATTGGTATAGATATAACTTGTAAATTAGGAATATCTTATTAGTTCATCTCCTGATGAGTGAGAAATCACGAAACAGGCTTTTCGAGATGAAAGTGTAGTTTCCTGCTTATTTTCTGCCAATTAGTGCTTAGCCATATGGCTAGAAGTTTATAAACGCCTGTGAATTATCTTTAATCTCTAAACTACTAGATTTTGAAACTCCTTTCTAACTATATGTAATTGATAATGGGAACAATTCAGATATAAACCATGATTGAAACGTTTCGATAAAATTTTCTTTGGTGAATTATCTTTTATTTGTTATTGGTTGACTTTTTGCTTTTTGCCAGGTGGATATTGTCGTTCAAAACGTAAATGATAATTCACCCAAGTTTGACTTTGCTGTTTACAACAGCCAGATTCCAGAGATGGTTTTTGAAAACTTCACCGTATACCGGATGATAGCCACAGATCTGGACGCTGGACCGGGAGGCAAGCTTACGTATGAAATTGTGAGTGGGAATACCAATGGACAGTTTAAGATTGGAGCTTACACAGGTATTTATTCGGAACCTCTTCTAGTTTTTCCATCGTTGTTTCTATATGCATGTGATCCAGAGACCTAGCGTGCCCTCCTCTTTATCACCACAATGGCGATGCAGCAACTTGTAAACTTGGGTTTACAATGTAGGGTTAGACATTGTTAGTGTTCATAACCAAAGATTGCTCAAATTGCTAAAAGAGAAATGAAAATGAGTGGAAAACAAAACGATAAAAGATGCCTCAAGGTATACAAACAGTGCTGAAGAACTTGCAAGAAAACGAACAAAATATGAATATGTTATCAAGAGACCAAATGTGCCCTCCCTGTTATCACCGCACTGGCTGTATAACGCTTACACATCGTTGGATTTTAAGAGCATAAGAGTGTTGAAATCGTTATAAGAGCAATAGCGAAAATGAGAATGGCTCAAGATACACAAGGAGTGCCCAAGAAGTTAAATGAACAGCGAGCGAAATATAAGTGTTTGATAGAGAGAATGCCCCCCTCAGTTACACTTTCATCTCGACAAGTCTGTCTAGTAGTAGTAAGTGATAGTTCATAGTTGATAGGCACATACGCTTACTATCTTCGTAAGGTATGGATTTATGTGCTAAGCACAAAGGGCCCACTGAATAGGTAAACTAATCGAGTAGTGCGACCCTGGTCCTTCCTCTCGATGTGACCACACCTCGTGATTCATTTTGCCTTTTGCCTAGAATTAAAGAGAGCTGGCTAATTCTCTCCTCACACTTTGTGACAGGTCTGAAGGTGGTTTCGAACTCGGGACCCTTCGAACTAGGGGGCAGGTGATCTAACCACTCGGCCATCCCCGCCACGTAAATCGTCCATTTCATCACCATCATGGGATTAACTGTTACACGTTGTTAGTTTTCGAGAACTGAATTGCAGCGATGAAAATTCAAAAATGAAATGGGTTTCTTGATCTCATACTTATGCCCGTGGTCTTTGTAACTTCATGATCATTTTCTTCATTCTTCATCCATATTCAGTGATAATCTTTTTTCTATATAGTTAGGAAATTATAATAAAGCACTTTTGGCTGCCCCTTGCATGCTACTAAATACTAGGATAGAGCTTAGAAATATTTTCTAAATCCACTAGCCCATTTATTTCGAAAAAATAGATTTGATATTTGTATTAATCACCCATTATCAATATATTCACGATGAAATAGATTTTGTGAATTTACACGCGAAAACCTTCCCTCTTCCAAATATATCAGCTACAACAATGAAAAGTTTTTGATTAACTGTCAAATAGGTTTAGGCCTCTGAACAGAATCCCCCTTACCCTTTTTTGATAGGCCTATCCTGACCAAAAAATCCAAAAATTTAATTGACTTTCGTATCCTCAATAGGCATCGTCAAAACAGCAAAGAACCTCAACACGACGCACATTACGTCATTCGCCTTGGAGATTGTTGCTAAAGATAATTTCAAGCCTCCTGCCTTATCCAATCGCACAAGATTAAATGTTCACGTGACGAAGACAGTTTCCATATTGCTGAATGGGATAAAAGCTGGTACGACTTCACTTGAAGGGACTGTGGATATTACCGGATTCGATAGTTTGAACATCGAGAAATTTCAAATATTGATGCAAGAATACAGACCAAATGATGTGAATTGTAAGTGGCGACATAGTTATTATCAATGTTTTTGAAAGATTGTTCTTCATTTCTTTCAGCAGCAGACCGTACCTGGCTATTTTTAGTCGTAACTGCCTGAGGTCCCGTTTACACTGCTCTGTATTTTGATATAACGGGGCAAAACCTATCCATTTAGGCCTTGCATTCAGTCTAATATGCTGCAAATACGGAGTTTTTCGAATGCACAGACTAATACGCATACTTTCGAATACGGTGCGTGTTGAATGCACTCTGTTTTCAGTGTAGTCACAAAATACGGATTCATTTGAATACTATAATATTGTTTCAATTGAAAATTTGTGTTTGGAAATGTTATTCGAAGCATTGTATTCGCCTGGGGTAGTGTGACACTTCATTGCGATTTTTTTAAAAACTGAGCTGTGTGGACAGAGACTTCTTTTCGTCTTCAAATACGGGGACAAACGTACGAAAAAAGTACGGAACAGTGTGAACGATGCTTGAGATGGCCTGTGGTGTAGCTACCCGAATCATTCCCCAGGATAAGTCTTTCCATATTCGCAATCGATAATTGGAATAGAAAAAACGAATTAAGTTGTTTGACTATTGTGATCAAAAGACTGCTGCAGAAAAATGCCACTTGCAGAGAATTTCTACCTGCCTTCTGTTTTAATTTTTCTACTCTTTCTAACGTAGCTACCAAAACACGTTACATCACTGCAGCTACTGAAGATTAAGCCTGCTGCATTTTGTTCGCATTGTTAAAGGGTATTTTCCCATCATGCATTGCATAATATGAGATCCAGCATCCTTTGCGAATTCATTTGATTTTCGTGTTCTTCCCTAAATACATTTTTATTTGATTTTTAGTCAACATGGTAACTGGCTTGGCACCGCTGTCGTGGTATGCCGTCAACGTAAGAAAAACCCCAGCCTTGGATGAGATGAGACGGTTCATCGCGCTATCCGTTCCAACGGTCACTGCGGTGAAGCGTCGTCGAAGAGCGGCTGTTACAAACGGGAAGATATCTGTTGTGATTGGAACTGCGAAGAATTGCGAGAGTAATGCTGATGTTGAGATTTGCAACGGTCCACTGAAGTCAAACAAGCAATACAGGTAAATCACGTTTTATATCACCCTCTGCTCCAGAAAAGCGAGCTCTGGAAATACTCCTACGGTGAGTGATGAGTTGGAAATCAAACGCATAATAGTTCGTAGACTCTGTCCTCCTTTGTGGAGATCTGGGTCTACACGCAGGCTAGCAAAAGGCACTTGGATGGCTATCATACACAACACAAGTAGATTTTGTATTCTATCGTCTCCCCAGCGAGCGGGGGCTGACCCGTCCATGGATTCGTCTACTCCACGTCAGTTAGGTGGATATCATACATATATAAAAATTACTCTCCTTTTTAGGTTACAAGTGCGTGGTTATTCGGTGGACAACAAATTTCCGAGAGACAGTTATTTCAGTTCTCCAATACAACTAGGTAGAATGAATTTTGATCTCAAATTCATTATTTGTTTTCCTCTTTATCATCTCTTCCTGAAATTGGTCACGCGTTTTTAAACCCTTGTTGAATCTTGTCATCTTGTAAGGTGTCTGAAAGTTTGATAGGTGAGCACTCATAGCTAACTGACATTATATTTTCCCAATAAAAAGCTTCCAATACAAGCATATATCGTAAATTATCTCTTTAACCCCCCTTCTACATTAAGCCCCCTATTCAATATTCTAATGATACAAAACTATACGAAGATGGGGTTTTTGAACCTAATCAGGTTGGACAGTTATCATGACGTCAATCATTGAAATATAAGCAAGGATGTATCGCTGATAATGTCTTTTTCATATGTTGTATTACCCTCATCTTTGATAAACCTCCCTCGATAAGCTATCTCACAAGTTCCATCATTTAGCTGGTCTTGCATAGTGTTTACGAATTGATATAGGGAAATTTATTCAAAAGAGTAGCTATACTCGTTTTATGATAGGAAACAAGAAGAAAATCTAATATGATCTTCAACAATTAAGGCAACTTATCTTCAACAGTTTCCATTATATTAATAACAGCAAAAATAAAAAAAAATTTACTGACGTAGAAAGTACAGTACATCCTCGACTATCCGAACCTCGATTATCCGAACCTCGATTATCCGAACGCCAAAAGTTTTCATTAAAAGATTTTTTGGAAACCTGTTCTTGAGAAACCAATCGAAATATACGTTGTCTGCTCAAACTGTTGCCCAAAATAAAAGTCATATCCAACGGAGGCACAAAAATAACACATTTACTCGTTGTTATTGTTGTTATTATTACAAATCGTTGTTGAAATTTACAAAAAACTGTTGCCTTAGTTTTGTTGTTGGTCCCTCCGTTTGCCAAGCTTTTCAATTTTCATTCAGTTTGAGCATCCTGGGACTGTTCAGGACGATGATAATAACCTTTATAGCAAGTTTAGTTGGTAAAAGGTTCTTCCTCGATTATCCGAATTTTTTGCGTATCCGAACGGCCCAACAAAAATTTGAGTTCAACCTGTTCGGATAATCGAGGATGTACTGTAATCCAAATGCTTATCCGAAAGTTAATCTAAAAGCTATATATATTTTTCGGTGTGATGGGCTTTATTTTCATATTTACATTTTCTATATACAGTGACTTACCACAGAGACTGTGACCTTGAATAAAGTAACAATTGTTATTTGATTGTCTCCCTTTTTGCTAGGTGAGCCTGCAGCTACCGTGGCCAAGCTGAGTGACTTTGCAACCACTGATGGAACGATTGGCCTAGCAGTTGCCTTTGCTGTCAGCACAATTTTAACGATTATCTTACTTGGCTGCTTTGTGAAATACAAACGGCGACATGAGTACGTGTATTTCTGTTTCATATCATTCATGATGTTGTTTTCTAGAAAAACTGGTTTGGTATTTTGTGAGTTTTTTAGATTTTTTCTGCTAGACAAATGCTCCTTAGAATACAGGTATGTACGTTTTAGAGAAAATTTGATTTAAATTTTCACATCTCGATTCTTTTCCACCTTCTAGGATTATTTATGTGGATCATATCAACAAACAGCCAGATTTGAATTTGTCAAAGAAATACAGTGAAGATCCTTCGAGAACAGCCTTGAAATCTGGGTAAATATAACCTTAGTCACAATTTATAGAAGTGAATGGCTAGGAAATATATTTTTGTACGTCTTTTTTCACAAATCAATGCTGAATAATAACTGAAAGTGCACCACTTCCTCAGTTCATACAATGACATGGCTAGGAAACATATTGTTGTACGTCTTTGTTTCACATTTGATGCTGAACAGTATATGAAAGTTCTCTGATTGTCCATATACATATAGTCTACATGAATATGATGATGAATATTATCAAATCTTTCATGAATCAAGAACGTTTTAGGATAAAGAACCAAAAGATGTATTTTAGTCTATTTGTTCAGCCATGATCTTGTTGGCTGATTAAACAATGACAAAACGATACACTGTGCACTCTAAATTTTGGAAAAAGATTTTCAACGATTTTCAATTATCTCAAAACGATTGACTCATGAGAATTGATTTTCACAACATATCATACTTAAAAACTATTCAATGACTTAGCCTTGGTATTATCACAAAGTAGTTTAGGACAATTACCTAGGCTTACTGACGTCATTGGCGATACAGTTAAACTATGAAATATTTACCATAGAATGGATAGATAAAAGATAGAACAAGGAATTTACAAGATAAGATAAGCTGTCCTTTACTCGATACAGTTAAACATATTATTCAAATCAAAGGACTTGCCGTGTACCGCAATATTTTTTAATAGCTTACAATTTAGATTACCAATATACATTTTCACAGCTATCAACCTACTGTCACATATAATCACAAATATGACTTATTCCTATCTTTGTTCGTCATATATTGAAGACATTGCTTAATAGATTCGTAGAGCGTGTATAGTGAATACACAAAGGAAAACTTTTTCATTCTGCAACTGGTAGTTTCATGTCTTTCGTTACGACAATTTTCAGGTAACAGTTAATTGACATATTTGATTATTATGTTGATAGGTTTGGACCCTTGAGTGATATTTCAGTTTGGCCACAGATGTCAATGGCCGAAGTGTCCCACATGTTCCAACGAAGGTAGGTTTATATTATTAATCTATAATCTCTTATTTGCTTTATGCAACTTTTTTCTGCGAAATATTCGTTCTTCTATTGTTTTTGATCAACAAAGACCTTCAGGAAAGGGAGAAGTCAGAAACATAGCGAAACATAATAACTACCTAAGCTTTTCGTATGACACTTATCAAAGTATTACATCAGAAAGAGAGCAAAATGAAAGATCTACGAATCGGTTTCGCATCGTCTTTGGATATTTTAGGTTTTGATTTTTCTCTCTTGAGTTTGAGTACAAGGGTCGACCGAAAAGTTGAAAAGTTTTTGAAGGAGTTATGCTCTGCTATTTTGTATTTTGCTTGGTATTATTCTCATTACCATTTCCCTGCAGCCAAGGAATGCCAACAGAAAATTATGCAAAATTACCAAGAAGTCCTGGAGATAGTGAGTATCAGTGTCATCAAATTTGAAGATATTCAAAAAGATTCCTTATAGTGTCCCTGTGATCGAGTTTTCTTATTGTAACCCTATGGAGCATCTTTGCAATACTGTGGAGGATGTTCAGTACTGTAAGGGGATATCATCAGCACTGTTGGGGCTTCCATCAGTACTGTGAATGATTTTCAGTAGGAAACAGGGATACCATTCAGTACTATGGAGGGATACCATCAGTGTTGTGGAGGGATACCATCAATATGTTAGAGGGATACCACTAGTGTTGTGAAGGGGTAATATCAATATTTTAGAGGGGTAATATCAGTTTAGTGAAGGGATACCATCAGTACTGTAGAAGATATTCAGTACTGTGGAGGGTAACAAGAAGTACTGTGAAGAAAGTACCCAAATATGCTTGTGGCTCCCGTAAAAAGTACTGAATATCCTCAACAAACGTTCCCTAGCTTGATCGTCTTTGAGATTAAGGGTAAAGGAAGTTTACTTTCAAATGAGATTTTATGACAAATATCAACAACGGCCAAACCAGAGAACTGAAAAGCCAAAATATTGACGAGTGGAGAGTGAAGTCTAAGGATGTGCCCGGATGTCTAAGGATATCTAAGGCTGTCTAAGGATATCCGCGAAAGCCTTAGGATGTCCCAAGCTTAGTAGTAGTGATGTAGTGTTTCGACATTTGATAGAATTTTGTCAAAGTGCAAAGTGAATGACTATTTTGATATGAATTGATATTTTCAGGTGGCATAAACCATGGTTACGAGGTTGATGAAGAAGATAGCTGGAGAATGTCAGATGAGAATGACGAATCATGGGAAGGTAATGATTAACCAATCAACAGGCTTGTCTATATCGAGCGAATGCGTTGTCTATATCGAGCGGATGCTTGTTTATATACCACGGATGCCTGAGAGTATTTCTTGGGGAGACTTTCAGTTTCTTTTTTGTTTCAGCTGCTTTGAAAGGAAAATAGTCTCACGTAAAGAGTAATAGACTATTTAAATCTGGCGAGATTCAGATTCAAATTTCAATTTAAACAGATGTTACAGACCAACGATCGGCACTTACCACTTCTAGATATCCAGGGATAGCGAGGAAAATCAGAAACATATCGACTAAAGCTTTTTGTTTCTCATTCATCCGAGTAGAACGTCAGAAAGAGCATGGAATCATATTCAAATGATCATTCCAAATAATTTCCCATACATTCCCTGAATCTTTCTCATCATTTTATCTAATCTATCGAGAGTATCGAGAGGATTTATTAGAATGGAAAATAACCTGAGTCGGTCTCGAGCCTACGAACTCCAACTTGGTGCCTAATAACTGTACCGAATTGCCAAGTCTGTGGCCCAGGGAGGGACAGTTGTAAATATTTTGATGGGGATGCTCGTGTAATTTTTCTGGGTTTACAACTATTGAAAATGTCATTTTTTGGGTACCTCTAAATTTCCGTCATTTTTTCGAGGTTGAACCGTCATTGTTTTGGCTGCATCAAAAGTGTTTTAATTTTTTTTGGTTATCGAACTATTGTCATTTAATTTGTTTCACAAAAAGGATAGTTATGCGGGCTCAAGAATAATTCTGTCATTTTAGGGATTAAAATTTTGGAACTATCATTTTTTTTTGGTTTGAGATTTTGGGCCTGTAATTATTTTTGGTAGACAAAACATATGCCGAAAAGGCATCCCTATCTTAAATTTTAAAGAGTGCCCCCCTGGGGGCTGTGGTCGGGGGTTCAATCCTGCTCGACCACTCACATAAATAATATCGATTGACTTTCCAAATCCTGCTTCTTCTCAAAGTTTATTCAATCAGTTTTAAACTAAATAATGTATGACTACCCCTCCACAGATTTACGACGCCTGAATGGAAGACCACACGTCCGAGTGAGGCAAGCCTCCCACCAGGACATAGACCTGCGTCTGCCAAAGGAAATAATCTCACCTTCGACCGACAACAACGGCAGCACCTCGTCTCTAGAAACCAACGCAGAAGCCTACAAGCCACCCCGACTTTCTGAGAGCCTGCGGGGCATTTTTAGAAGAGAAGACAGCAGGGAAGGCACGACAGATGTGAAAGGAGAGGTGGAAATGAGTATCATATCCGAAGAAAATGAAAATGAACTTGAAACCAATTTAGGAGCTGAGATTGAGACGAATCTAGGACCTGATGCTGAGCAATCGAGCAGTGATGACGACAATATTGAGCCAAGCCGATTGTATTGATGAAGACAGACGGGTGAGTAATCACCGAATGATCAGTTATTGAGTCTTTGATCGGTACAGAACGTGGATCTCAATGGTGCAGGGGTAAGGAGTAGGACCCATAACCGAAAGGTAGTGGGTTGGAAACCGAGCCCTTGTTAATTGAGGATAAAATTCTTGGGAAAGATGTGAATACAAATCGCGCCTCTCTCCACCCAGGTATTTTAGGCCCTGTTCACACTGCTTCGTATTGGAATGAAAACGGAGCAAAACCTATTCGTTTCGGCCTTACGTTCACAATGATACTTTTCAAATATGGAGCTGTTCGAAAACGCAAAATAAATAAGCATAATCTCGAATACGCTCCGTTTTCACTGTGAACAACAAATACGGAGACATTTGAATACGACGATATTCTTTCAAAGGAAATATTTGTCTGGAATGGTATTATGAGCATCGTATTTGCCGGAGCAGTATGAAAACGTCATCGTATTCATAGCGTATTTGCTTGAAAACGGAGCAGTATGAAAACTTTATCGTATTCATAACTTATTTGCTTGAAAACGGAGCAGTGCGACAAACAAATACGGAGCAGCTTCTTCTTCTGAATGCATGCAAATTAAAGTACGGATTTACTTTTACTGAGTGTGAAATTAAAGGGTCTCTCTTTGTATATTTGGAGAGAGTATTATACTTGTCAACGAACCGTAGAACCGTATGTGACTGCATCAAACTATGTAAAATAACTGGGAAGGGTATCATATCATGTAAGGTCAGTTGAGTAGACTATTACTAGACATGAGAAAATTTAAACCTTTTCAATTACATTAAGATTTTTATCGTAAATCTGTTAATTTAGATCACACCTTTAACTTTTATTAAACTTGAGGATGGTGAGGAAAATAGCGCAGAACAATCACTACTAGAGCTTTACGTTTAACACTTAAAAAAGTATTATTTCAGGAAGAGTGCGACACGACACGTATAATCATATTCAGGTGTGGATTTGAATTGGCCAAAGCTTCAGTAGTTATTGTATCTCACTATATTTCTGACTTCCCTCACCATCCTCTTCAAAATTGTAAATACAAGAGATTGAAATTTTGCGCAGCTAGTACTTTAGGTACATTATCTTCTTATATCTCCAGCAACGTTTATAGGTAAAGAGTTAGAGCTAGGTTTAGAGTTAATTCTAGTTTCCCTCCATGAAGACGTTGTCATTTGCTGTATTTGCACTGAATACTTCTTCCGAGCTAGCTGGGGGTGCGTTTCATAAGAATTTCTGGGCTTCACCTTCAAAACATGATAATGCTTATTTTAGCTTATTTCACAACCATTACCAACTTGCCTAAGGAACGGAATCTTGCATAGTAGAGATCTTTATGTAGCAAATACGATTGGTCCCTCCTATCTTTCAGTTCCCTGAAGTCACACTCTTATGTAATCAGCATTTTTCTCTTTTGAAGAAGAAGCATAATGTTTTTTTCAATAGGCTTGCCACGGTCCGAATGAATAAACGTTTCAAAAGAAAGACAGCCTCGTTTGCTCAGCTTCTTAACGAAACCACAGGCTCGATGAAGCAACCATTTGTCATAAACGACTATCATTGTCAAACGACAAATCAAAGGGCAGGTTTGACAATGATAGCAATAATGAAATCTTATAATAGATAATTTATCTTAATTGGCTGATAGAATACCGTTACCTAATTAAAGCCAAGCATACAGATTTCTGAGTCTAATTACAAACCTTATACTAGCTTAACTTTAATTTGTATAAAAGCCTTTTACACAAGATCTTCCAACACAAATTTAGAAATCTTATCTTTGACGCTCATCCTTGACTACTTTTCAAATATGGTCTTTTTTCCTTGCTCCCTGAACAGTCCTGAGTGAATTG
The DNA here is from genome assembly GCA_963924455.1 of Pelagia noctiluca. Classification (NCBI taxonomy): domain Eukaryota; kingdom Metazoa; phylum Cnidaria; class Scyphozoa; order Semaeostomeae; family Pelagiidae; genus Pelagia; species Pelagia noctiluca. The sequence continues at coordinate 13,226,632 of OZ004316.1, read as the reverse complement.
AAAGCCTATTTCGAACGATTCATTTGGGCCAATTTTGACCAAAAATCATGGGCTAATCATCATACTTTTTTCAATTTCCAAATTTGGACTGACTTTGAAGGAAATTTTTGGTGATTTCATGTGTTTTGTAAGGCTATTATAGCCTTATATTGCTCCCTGAACAGTCCTGAGTGAAACAGTCCAAAGCCTATTTTGAACTATTCATTTCGGGCCAATTTTGACCAAAAATCATGGGCTAATCATCATACTTTTTTCAATTTCCAAATTTGGACTGACTTTGAAGGAAATTTTTGGTGATTTCATGTGTTTTGTAAGGCTATTATAGCCTTATATTGCTCCCTGAACAGTCCTGAGTGAAACAGTCCAAAGCCTATTTTGAACTATTCATTTCGGGCCAATTTTGACCAAAAATCATGGGCTAATCATCATACTTTTTTCCAATTTTTTGATTATTTTAAAGGAAAATATTTTGGGTATTATTGTCCAGGAGGAGAAGGGGGGGTGGTATCGTTACCCGACGAGGGATTTTACAGCAATAGGTGATTTTGGTCAATTTCGGGGTGCTGATTTCAAATATTCCATGTTTTGGAGGGGAAATTGGGGGACTAACTACCTTGTTCTGGTGTGTATCTGGATTTCGATTAAAATTGCTCTAAACACTCAGATGTTTGAAATACGGTCATAGGTAGTCCATTTGTTCAATGCAAAAGGTCTGGGATCATCTATTGATGCTGTAAATAGATAATGGGGGTTAAAAGGGGCATGAAGGTGGATTGCTTGTTTTCAAAAATATCATTTTCTTGTGTAAATTTTCAGAAGTATTTGTTACTGTACTTCCAACAATGTTTGAAAATAGAAAAACAACCTCAAATATTGATGCTAATTGATATAATCCTTGGGATTTCTTGCTGCATAGTGATTACTGCATTATTCTAAATATGAAATGGAACTGTATGAAATCATGTAATATCAGCGTTGACTGCCTTTCTTTCATGAATTCTTCGAATGTAACCCATCGGAAAAAGTCCAAACGGATAAAGTGTTACATTCTACCTAATTTCATAAAGATTGACTATCTTTAAATTCAGAGTCATCATCCGCTAGCGTTGCTCCAAATCTCTGTTCTACCTGAGGTCCTTTTGTGTTCTTCAAGGTTGAATTGCAGCTGATGTGTGTTTCTGAATGATGTGAAATTGACACAAGAACATGATATTTTTGCAAACAAGCAATCCACCTTCATGCCCCTTTTAACCCCCATTATCTGTTTACAGCATCAATAGATGATCCCAGACCTTTTGCATTGAACAAATGGACTACCTATGACCGTATTTCAAACATCTGAGTGTTTAGAGCAATTCTAATCGAAATCCAGATACACACCAGAACAATGTAGTTAGTCCCCCAATTTCCCCTCCAAAACATGGAATATTTGAAATCAGCACCCCATAATTGCTTTTTTAATATTTTGAACATATGTCAGGCATTATAGGTATTATTTTAAACCAGAACTAAATGTTTGAAATAGAGCTTTTTCATCAAAACGAGGTAGTTGGCCCCCTTGATTCTCCGTATAACATCGAAATTCGGAATCAGCACCCCGAAATTAACCAAAATCACCTATTCCCGTAAATTCCCTCGTCGGGTGACGATACCCCCCCCCCCTTCTCCTCCTGGACTATTATAAGCATTTTAAAAGGCTATTATAGCCTAATATTGCTCCCTGAACAGTCCCGAGTGGAGCCACTTGGAGGTTGTAGGGGAATGTTACATACCCCAAATATCTTAGAAAATGTTAGGAAATTTGGGCAAACTTTCGGAAATATATTTCAAAAAAATTAGGCTTAGTAATGAAATTTGTACCTTTTATGCAAATCTACCTTTAATTTGTTTTTTGACTATTCTTACGCAGGTACTGCGCTATAACAAAATAATATGAAATACTTATTGCAAGTGTTGGTATTTCTTAGGTGTTCTTACATTTGTTGAGCAACATTTGTTCTTGTTTCATCCACAATTTCGTCTTGAACTTCAGGCCGCAAAATTTCTTTTACCTGAAAAAAGAGATTTAGAACTTATGAACAGAAACAAGAATTGGAAAACTAATCAAGGTCATTTATAATAGAAATGTATGTAAGCTTAATCTCAAGCTTTGCGGGATGAATCAAATCAATGAAATCGATGATGCTTCTGTGCCTCCGAGGATCAAGGACTGTATTTTGATAAAAACATGCAGCCATTGATTTTATAAACAAAAAACAATATATGATGTATAATATTTGATTCAAAGGATGTTCTACATGAACGAAAAGATTCGTGAATCAAATATTATAAATAAGGTATTGTTTGTTTGTCTTTAACTTATTATTTAACTTACACATTTTCTAAGGCTATTATAGCTTTACAGACCTGAGTGAATGAAGAGATTATTTGGAAAACTTTATCTCGGGCCAATTTCGACCAAAACCATGGGCTAACCATGCTTTTTCCAATTTTTTGCTGATGTTATACTTACATTGTAAAGATTTTATACAAATTTTTGGTGATTTTAAGTGTTTTCTAAGGCTATTATAGCCTTATATTGCTCCCTTAATAGTCCTTAGTGAGTCAAAAGCCTATTTTGAACATGGGCTAACCATCATGCTTTTTTTCCAATTTTTTGCTGATTTTGAAGGAAATTTTTTTGGTGATTTTACGTGTTTTCTAAGGCTATTAAAGCCTTATATTACTCCCTTAATAGTCCTTAGTGAGTTAAAGCCTATTTTAAAAAACTCATTTTGGGCCAATTTTGACCAAAACCATGGGCTAACCATCATGCTTTTTTCCAATTTTTTGCTGATTTTATACTTACATTGTATTTAAGCGATGCCTCGTAGGCATAAAGAATGCTCGTATCATAAAGTAACACACGTTGCTCTGCAAGACACAGGATGCAGTTACGCAACCGCGCTATCACTTGTCGATCATTCAACGAAATTTCCTAAAATAAAAGATTCAAAAAAATATAAAAACTAAGGAAAAACAGACTGCCTGAAATTCATAATAAAGAAGGCATCAAACGTAGCAGCCTATTTGGTTTCCATGTTAAAATTCATCGGGAGTCACAAATCAATAAAAATGGGTTTACTAGCGACACCGAAAGTATAAGATGATTAGACTTCTTTGTCTCCCTGTGCTCGAGGGACGTCAAAATATCAGAGAACGCAGGGAATCAAGGACTCATGGAGCAACTCCATAGAATGATTTTGAAGAAAGTGGACTGACCTCTCTTTGCCTTTCAGGGCCTCGTAGGGATAAATCACTCTCATTTGCCATGACAGGCCCTATCCATATGTATCCATTGTTTCCCAAAATAACCGTTGCCCCACATGGCATGTTGTGGTAATGAGTCTTGCATCTCTTCACGAGGGAAGGGGGCACTTGTAGAAACGTTCCTTGCGGCAACTGAAAAAGAGAGGAAATAATCACTTTCAGAACAGTAGGGATTCGAGCATTCAAGATCATACTTGACAAATAGCTCAAGGTTTTATAGAAAAGGGTGTATCCAGTATATTCATCCTGACCCAGGGCTCTAAGAGGCCTGTACAAGCAAAGTTATCTATGTTATAAATTTAACCTTTCTTTCAGGGGAATTTAGGCCGTTCAATTAGTTCTAACACTGTGACTGGTATCTCAATGGCCCTTGCTTCAGCTCAGCGCTAATAGGAGCTTCGTATCCATGTCTTTCAATTCTATTTACCTCAAAACCCTTTCTAATTTGGTTAATATTTGAAGTCTATGAAAAAAAATGAGTGACATCATAATTGAATAACCGTTATTCGGCAATGTTTTGATGTACAGCAGCTTGATGCTCTTCCCGAGGTTTTATGCCCAGTAACATTCCATCCGTGTTATTTAACAACGAATAAGGAGAGTTTGATAATTTTTTCGGGATAATTTGTGACAATGAAAATGCCCAAAGTAGGTAAATTCCTTTAAATCTTTATTCTTGAATTTAAAATAAATCAGCAGATTGAAAAAATGTTCGATTAACTCACCTTTCCGTACTTGAGACTTCGAGAATGAAGTGACAGAGATCCATCAGCGTACAGGGACTGCACTTCAGCCTTATTCAAATAGTTAAGAAATTATCCAAAGAAATTCAGGGGTTAATGCCTGGTTTTCATATGATCCCATGATTGTCGATGATCGCTTATGATTGCTCGAGCTAGGGATCGTTTTTTGAGAGACTTTCCATTCTTTTGCAATGATTTGAGAAATAAGGGATAATTTGCAACGATTTTAAGGAAATTTGTGATGATTCAGAAGCAATTTGAAAGAATCTTAAAGGGATTCTACAACAATTTGGGTAATAAAAGCAATTTGCAAATATCTTTAGGGAATTTTGCACTGATTGGTGTAATCATGAGCGATTTGCAACAATTTCCAAAGGATTTTTGACTGGGCTCTAGAATAGCACAGAAAATACAACCTCGCTTTCAGTTCGATGACAATGACTAGCTGTCAAAATGGCCTTGCAGCTGATAGCAATATCTGTATCTGTACAAATCGCCTTGTAGCTGGGTAATTTTCTCTTTCAAACAAAACTTCTAGAAATGGATAATCCAAAATGAAAAGATACGATAACGAGATCTCCTTCTGTGAGATATTCCCGCATAAGAAGCTCATCTTGTGCTGATCTTCGACGCTGTAATCAAAATAATGAGTGAAAGATCACATATTAGCTTGCAGAATAGGCAGGTAGGTAGCAAAATGAATGAGTAACTTTTGTACACATTGAGAAAAGACTTTAAACAAGGGATTTTCATGCCCTGTGTGGCCTCTGACCTTTTGCAGGCTGATACGTTAAACGTAAGCTTACAACAAAAATTTGAACTACTTTTCAATCCTACTACTTCAAGAGTTCTATAGACTTTGTAACATGTAAATCTTAAAACTTCTGTCGTTTTATTCACACATATTCCCTAATATCTAGACTAAAAAAAAACTATTCTAAGAAAAATAAATAAACTTAGATAAGAGTTTACTGATGAAGACAGAATCAAAACGTTTAAGAAGAATAAAATATTTTTGAATAAGTCCATCATTATTCTACAAACGTAGGACATTGGGGTCTCATATCATTCTCATAGCTGGTATATTCTATAACATAAAGCAGCTATTTATGAAAGCAATCTGTTTAAGAGGGGCTCATAAAAAAGCTCTTTGACATACTGCAAACAAGACGCAGCCGAAAAATAAAGCGTTCATTTTTAGAATCTAATAACTAACCAACTCTCCGCCAGGGAGATTGACAGCTGATAGAAGCAAAACTGAATCCAACTTTGAAAATGTATCGACTTTCCATCGTTTCGCCACAACCTTGGAGCAAAAAGAGCAAAGTTAACTTTCTCTGTATGATAATTTTGGATTGACTTTCGCAACAAAGAACATGAAATAAGCAGAACTGTTGATTGAGTTGATAGACAAATTGACTATCTTTCTTCTTAATGAGGTAAACAGTGTTGATCGCGAGAAAAATCGCAAACATAGTGAGGCCAAAACATGAATTACTTAAGCTATTCGTCTGACACTAAACAGAGCAATACGCCAGGAAGAGAACGAAACAAAAACCTGACGAATTATCATACCCAGTTGTGGATCGAAATAGGCTGATCAGAAGAGATGATATGCGATTGGATTAAACACTATCCGTCTACTATACGCCAAAATACTGTGCCACAACTAAAACTTGATCTATGTTGATCCACATCTAGGTACGATAATTTGTTAGGTTTTGTTTCATTCTCCGTCTGATGTACTGCTCTTTGAGTGTCAGATGAAAAACTTAAGTAGTTATCCGCATGTTTTCACTATGCTTTTTCTGGCTATATTGAAGTTTCCAATGATCAAACACTGTTCTAAACTGTACTGTCCTAAGATAAACTTATTTTTTAAATAAAGTATTGGTTTATGTGCAAAGCACAAAAGGCCAACTAAAAAGGTAAACTAATCGCACAGCTGGACCATGGTCAATCTCCATGTAACCACACCTGGTGACTCCTTTTGACGTTTTTGCCTTAAGCTACAAAGAGCTACTAATTAACATTTCCTGTTTCATTTTGCTCTTTCAGTTTTAATGTTTAAACTTGTTTGCAAGTTTAGTGATCTGAACCTCATCATTGTGATACCCATTATGGGCTTTACTGATTAACAAGTTAGATTTAGAGATGTAGAGCTGGTAAATCTTCTCCTTGCATCTATGTGATCGGTCTGAATATAGATTGGAGCCCACAGCCCTTTGAACAAAGGTTGAGTGATCTATTCCCTGGGCAATCCCGCCAGTCAAATCCACAACCTCTAACTTTTGTATCATGGCTTTTCTCCATTGAGCTATCGGGTGACACTCCAAATTGCAACCGCGACAGTAAATTTCAAATAGAAAACTCAAAACCAAACAGAACCAGAGAAAAGAGAACCATCAATTTCTTATAAGTTTGAATTTAGATAAAAAGAAACCTCTGTTATCCTCCCAACAACGACATCACCAACTTCTCCAGTGTACCTAAAAGAACAATTTAATTACCCATCAAGTTTCATACAGTAGTAGTAGACGCTGAAATAGAAGAAGGAAAGTGGAGCAAAACTTGCTTGCATATCTACCTATGATTTTTCATCAAAGGAACAACGAAGAAGAGTGATATAATTTTATATTGCTGGGTCTCAACACTTTTTTCTACAGTGTATTTTCAAATGAGACTATGGGTCAAAGCAGAACAAACTTTATTGATCCATATCATACAGCTATCATATTTAAGCCAGTACTACGGCAATGGAAGTTAAATGAAAAGCATGGTAATTGTTATCTTTTGCTGAACTTTTCTCACCAACCTTTTATATTGTATTATACAGCAAGATAACAAAGATTCTTGACCACACAGAGAAAAGGCAATGAACTGCAAACGGAGACTCTAACAAACTCTAGACATACTATTCATGAACATTTTTTTTAAAAGGATTTATTTGTAAAAATGTTCCTATAGATAATTTGTGCCTGTTTTCTCCTGATTTTCCTATAACTTATTTCCAAAATAATCAAACTTACTACCTGTTTGAGCTTAAATATCTAGAACATGAAAAAAGCACTTACATATCATTATTTTGTTCCTTATAGTGGAAGTGATCGATGCATACTTAGATGGACAGTTTAAATGGCGGCTATTTTGCAATAACTTATGATAGAGTTTGCACTTTTCCAGCGTAGAGCTGATTCACAGTAAATATTTCACTAAGGCACAGCAATCAAGGGCTCCTTTGGGGTATAAGAAGTTTTTAGGGATACATAAAACCCATAATACCATACTGGGTAGAAAGAAAGAGTTCTTTTTCCATCTATACTTTGTCAATGACAATTTATTGCACTTCTCCCTGGACTTCAGGTTGACAATTTCATAATACCATAATTCACCTCCTTTCTTATTGCTTATGTCAACGCACATATTGTATGATCATATATGTTAGGTTTTGCTTTTGATCTTTTCTAATGTTTTATTTTGAGGATTGTCCTATTCATTGCGTTTTACTATGTTTCAGATTTTCCTTGCCATCCTCAAGTTCTCTTACCGATTAAAGACAGTATCTTCAGACATCTTACCTGCTTTTAAAAGGCCGCACAGAAACCAGTTTATTCACTCTTTCAACAATACCAGCAACAGATGCACACAACTTGTTATCTTCCAAGTATGTCCCATGTCCTCTATGTAATTAAGAGTTTGTGACTTGATAAAAAATTTCAGAATGACAAGTTATATCATAGCTCAAAAACACAATAATTTTATTGTACTAAATTTCTACTCTTTGATCGTTGTCACCACAAAAATCTGAGGATCAGAGACTTATGAAATGTAAGACTCCTCTTACAAAATATGATTTTGCTGTTTCATCTTTAGGTGATGTTTCATTGATTAGATTCTAATGCCATCAAACATACTCCAAAAATTGTTGCAAGGATGGTTTTACACATCATATAGACAGCAGTGCAAGGTCAACACTTTTGTATTGTCTAGATCAAAATCATGGAACCGAAATTTTAGGCGGAAGGAGTTTGGTTTTCCCACCTGAACTCTTCTGAGAATTGATCGCTGTTGATGATAGGTAGGTGCCGATTCATACCTTACTTATCATTCACCTCTTTCCTGACCTCAGGCTATTGACATCAGCCTCTGTAGAGCATCTTCGCTCTGATTCTGACAAAAAAACTCAGATGAGTCCCAGATGCAAAGCTTTTTTTGGGAAATTTTTTGATATGTAGTTCTGTATAGCCTACTATTCTTACATCAGTCAATATTTTTTGTCAATTTAAAATGGTTCCCTCAAAATTCTCAAATTGCTTGCTCTTATATAGTAGTATATAATGCGAAATGGGTAGCAATTTGATTGTTTCAGAGAATAGCCCTCAACTTACTCTGTAATGTTGGGGACCCATGATGGAGCCAAAAGGGGGTAGGCTGCTAAGTGCTGCATTCTATGATTTTTCCCGCTAGATATCACCACCAATTCTATTGTTCTTTTGACTATCATTCTCCTCCCTGTATGCCGCACATAAAATGGTAGAAGGCCTCAAGAATGGGGGGCCACAACAGTCTCCTCGTTGGTAGGAGGCTAGCTATTAATAGCCTCTTTCTTGAAAGATAGATGATAGATTTGAATTGGTTTAGAGCAAATTTTGTATTTAAATGAGGAATAGCCCTTCAATTGGAGGTTTAGTCCCCTTTTTGAAGAAAATCTAGCACCCAACTGTTGGGTTGGGTACTATGTAATGTACCACTCCCAGTGGGCCTAGGCATGTTTACCTCATAAAACCAGTATCTTCAGTGATGACGTCTCCAGGAGAAACAAAATGATTAACTTCTGAAGATGAAACCAACTCGTCCAGTTTTCTTGTTTGCAAAGGTGGCCTAACGCAGATATCCATATCACAGCTGGATGGTAAAAATTCACAGCGTTATATTAGTTATTTTCTTACATAGTTGATCTAGTTTCTTTGCAGCATTGTTTTCTGCCTTTCATCTGTTTGTGAGGAAAGTAGAAAGATAAATGAACAGAAAATTTGTCCATGTGAGACTATAGTCAGCCTCGTTGTGGAGCTGAGGTTTATTTTCGTGTACAAAATGGTGGATGGTCGAATGTTGAGAAAGAAAACAAGTTAACGCCATTAAAGTACAAGGGCTGCTCAAAACTTAAATGGTAAGGATCCTCAAATCTGTGAGCTATGGGGAAATTATAGAAATGTTTGTTCTGTATTCTGATACATTTTCTAATGAGATGAAAAAGGGCAGCTTTTTTGTCATGCCCCCAAGCAAAACCTACACTTACTATACACGCATTTTTATAAGCAATTTCAGCTCGAACTCAGTACTGAAAATTGCTTGACTAGATGCTTAGCCTTTTTGACTTAAACATTGGTTTCTTAGAATAATACTATCTCACAGGTTGTTTTACAACGGATGTCGGTGGTATTATCTTGCATACACAAGTGTGCTCGGGTTATTGATATCAACTAAACCTACTTCCCTATAGCTGCTTCACGATTTTCATTGCCAGTTGGATCAGAACTAAAATTTTGGAATTGCTTAACATTCTTCTATCCAGTACTGGAATTGCTTAACTTTTTGAAAGTAATTACTTATAAAAAAAATGCGTGTATGAACATGGTCAAAAATTGTGTGACATTAAATTGAATCGAAAAAAGCACATTTTCAGCAAAAACCACCATAATATTTCTATATATGAAGCAAACACAAAAAAAATTGAACATTACAGCGGTAACCATTCTATTTAAGAGATTTTTTTATTTTTCAATAAAGAGCCCAGAATGTGGTTACCATGTTGAAATGGGCAAAGGTGGGCTAATGTCTGCAGTTAAGCTAAAACTGATGTCTACATCAAAATTCTGTAGAAGTGTATACAAGTGGTGCTGGTATATGATAATTATGCAAAAAAGAGCCCGAAAATCCTACAATGAGCAGATTTTTGCGGTTACTTTAAGTGCGTGCTTAATTTCTTTAGGAAAGCATGCTGTCATAGGAAACTTTATCTTGCAAACAACATAATACATGGTTTTTTGTATTAAAATATCTGTTGAAATCAACAAAACAGTGTTGAAAGGTATAAAAGAGCCAAATTGTGGTTACCTCACATTAGCAGCTCAAGGTAGTGTCAGCAATATAAATTGAAAGTTGGTTCAAATTTTAATTTCTGAGAATCAAATAAATCATAACACTTTTCTGTGAATCTAATATATAAATAATAACTCATAAAGAAACAAGAAGAGCAATCATGTTGTTACTAAAAGGAAATCAAAATCCAAAATCGTTTACAACAGTGAAGCCATTCCCATTTTTTCAACAAAGTACAAAATTTCTGCGTAGTCATTGTTATTCATGAAAAGTTATCCTTAAACATTTGAAAGCTGAACGAATGGTTACACAACGGACTCTTTAAAAAAGAATGCTGTCTTTGATGCTGGTATGTAGAATCTTCCCTTTGAAGATGTATTCATCAGCTCAATGAAATGACCTTCAATGTATTTTCGTATTCCCCACCAATAAGTGTTCATGTATTAAATGATATTCAAAAATAAAGTAACCACTAAAATGACTCACAATTCATACATTTTTCATGCTACCACATTTGCCAGCTCAATTTCACAGCAACTCAGTGTTTTAAACTCACTTTTAAACTCAGTGTACATCCAGAACTTATTCAAAATAACATGTTTTTATCACGGTAGCAAATCTAAAAGTTATCGAGCATTACACTAAATTTGCCAATCTTGGTAACCACTCAATATGCTCTTCTTGGTTCTAAGAAACATATTTCACCTTGACACACTCTTTATTATCTTTTTCAAACAGGTTAATATAAAAAATTACTTTCATCAAATAGTAAGAACCTGACATTTTTAAAGTAACCACGTTTTGGGCTCTAAAATTCCTGGAAACCCCAAAAATGCTCAAAATCTAAAATAACAACCTTATCCTCTGCTTTTTGCGAAATTTGGTAACCTTAACTTACTCGAGTTAACTGCTATACGCTATTGAAGTTGCGAGATGAGGTAACCACTACTAGGGTAACCACTTTTTTGTGCTCTCAAAAGAAAGAAAACTCTTGATTCAGGGAACCATTTAAAACAGTTCTTTTTGGAAAAGTTTGGGAATTCTATAATCCATGTTAAACGGTTATAGTTGTTTTAGGTAACCACTAAAAACTGGTTCATTGGTACTTTTAATGAAGAGATCCCTAAATGTCACAAAACAGTGGTTAATTTTTGACTATGTTCGTATATAAGCTTTATCTATATATGCGAAATTTATGCGGACATGTGCCCTAATCAGTGCTGAGGAGCTTGTGTCACCACTAAAACATTTAGAAAGGCCCTGGCAGCGTGTTATTTCCTTCTGTAGAAAATTCGATTCGATGTATTTATTATGTGAATTTTTCCTGGAAAGCTTAGAATTGCTAAGGTTATTCTCTTCTTTAAAAAGGGACTTTCCACAAGTAAATCTAATTACAAACTGGTTTTTCTGCTTTATATCTTGAGCGACATTTTTGAAAATCAATGCATAGAGTGTTTATACTTCCCTTGAGGTCTGTAAGGCCGCATTATATGGCATGCAATTTGGTTTCCGTACAGGTTATTCAACTGATAATGCGCTAATTAGTTAAACTAGAACTATTAAATCTTCTTTAGACAATAAAAGGTTTGGTCGTGGAATCTTTATTGACTTACAGAAGGTTTTTGACACAGTAAATCATAATATTTTTGAAAAAAGTTGGAACATTATGGAATCAAGGACACTGCTTTAAATTGGTTCCAATCTTACCTTGGATCACTGCAAACAATTTGTGGCAATTTATGGCCATTCTTCTTCTCTTTCGGACATACTCTATGGTGTTCCCAAGGCTCAGTCCTTGGTCCATTACTATTCATATTCTAAATAAATGATCTGTCAAACTCATCGCAGTTTCTTTCATTTTTCTCTTTGCTGTTGATACTAAAATTTACCATGAGTCAGATGATCTTCAACTTCTCACCAAAAAAGTTAACAAAGAACTTAAAAAGTTAAGCTTTTGCTGGAGGGTAATTCTAAGTCAATTCAAGTTGAGTATATTACCTACCCCCGCAGATTGAGCTGATTTTAACAATATGTGTTGACACCATTGAGAAAATAGCACATACAAAATTCTATAAATTGTTATTGAATCAGCCAGAACTAAGGTATTGGCCGCGGTAGAAACACTCTACAGCTGTTCCTGCTTATTCTGAACCTTTGGGGACCCAAGGGCATACTTCCTTTGAAATTTAGCAATTTAGGTTTTCAGAGATGCAATTTGGTGCATTTTTAGAAAGTGATTTACATTAAGATGAAATGAAAGCTACTGTAAAAATCTGATTTTATAACATAATATTATCTTTGACAAAAAGGAGTATATTGGCCTAAAAGTTGGTCCGGCTATCACCGCACCAACCGGACCATTTCTGCCAGGCCTGGGTATATAGGTAATCAAAACTACAAAAAACAACCAGGTCAACAAAAAAACGAGTCGAAAAGACTGGATTGCTATCAACCTTAAAGTTACACTCAAATAACCACTTGATGGTGATCTGTTGCAATCTAAGAAACCAAATGCTTGGACCTGTTTTAGTACACTTCACTATTTTAGGGCTGGCACCACCTTTGACTTAAAAATATATCCTGCTACTTTTATTTTCTTTACTCATAGAAAAGCCTTTTTCTTCAAATCCTAACTACCTAGAAATTTGCTAGAGAATTAGTGTTTCATTTTTGTTTATTTTAGGATTTTTCAAAATTCTCTGATGAGAATTTTGAAGTAAAAGATTGGATTAACAATGCATTGAAGGCCCATAAAGATGCTGGAGTCAGCCTAGATGTGAGTTTTGATTTTCTGTACCATAAAAGTAACACAAGCAGGAACATATAAGTGGTTTTGTCACTAGATTCTTTATGGCAGGATCTTGATTGGAGCTTAGCTCAGTATCTATCAGGTATCGACTGGATATCTAATTTCTGTCAAACACAATCACAGATTATGGCCAAGATACATTTTTGGGCAAATGCACACCTGGTCCTCAGTGGTTTCCACGGTCTTCTTCTACTCAACCTGTTTTTTAAAGAGGTATAAAGGTTTATTTCTACTTGAAATGATTGGATTAAGAAAAGAGCGTGTATGGTTTATTTTCAATTCATAATTTTGGATACCTGAATATGTCATTTGGCTAATGACTATTATTCCACTCCAATTTAGACACATGCATCAAATCTGGTGATGAAGCTTCAACTATTTATACAGGTATTATATCACATATCATATGATATGATAAAATAGTATAATATTTCAAGATATTTGACTATGCAGATAGGTTATCCTGTATAGATATCTATTTTATTATCATCATCATTTTTTCATATGATGTATTTATTTTCTGGCTTTACAGTAAATTCAATGCTAATAATCTCTCAATACTTTCCAAGAAAGATGCCACAGCAAGATAATATGCAATATCCTAGACATCATCATATGACGTTGAAGAAAAAGTACAAACATCTATATTTGATATTTAGCTATTATGTGCTCTCTTATGTATTGGTAAGTCGTATAATCTAGCTCATTATCAAACGTGGATAACATCCATGAGAAAGATGGGAACACAAATTTTGCCGCTCTCCATCCAGGAGAATAAAAGGGTACCATGTCCGCGGTGCTGCGTAACTTTACCTTATCCTTGTATTATTTTAATGTATTACGATGCCTGATATATCTTTACCAATTATTATCTTAAATATCTGTTTATCTTATATTTCAGGAAGTGAATAAATCTCTGGAAGAAACAAGCCAAATAGCCGTCAACAATCTGCCCAGGTATGAGTGTAAGCTGAAAAGCTTTACAAGTTGTAAAGATTCATTGTGTTTCAATTTCACTTTCTTTCCTTAGGAATTTACTTCTAAACGCTCCTTATTTTTTTAGAGTTTTGCGAGAAGTCGAGGGAATTAAAGGAGATGCTTCAAGTTTAAAGGAGCAAATGCAAATGGTGAAGGATGATATCAAACAGGTACAAATTGTATAGTTCGAATTTTATAGGGATTCAAATGTATTGGTTGTTATTGAAATGTTCGAGCAAGTTTCTGTTTTTAACTTGCTACCCCGATTAAGACTCAAGTTTACAATCACTGTTTATAGTAGTATGTAGTCCTCGTATGTTTGACTGCAACCATTTTTGCTGACTTGATTAACAGAGATTCAAGACTTATTGATTTTTTTCTAGATTGATGAAAATACTTCACAATCGATGAAAATGTTGGTAGAGATTGATAGCATTAAGGAGAGAATGCAAGCTGCATCACATGCTTTGCAGGTTTGAGTTTTTCTTTCCTGGTGAAATTGTTATTATATCGTTACTTGCTGTACGTCAAATTAGCAGCATGGTAGATGAAACGATTAAAGAGAAATATGATTTGAATTTGAAGCAGTTTTACCTATTTCTATTGAGATCATCAACATTAATGTTTCTTTGTCTTGCTTTATCTCGATATTGTTGATAAATCTATCTGAAAATACCTTGATATTTACAAGAGGTATGTATGCAGTAAATACCACTAGCAATGCAAAGCTTTTCTTCTTTGACGAGCCTTTAAAACTGATACCCAGTTACCAGACCAAGATTACCCCATTTGTGTACTGTAAGGTTCCTGATTTGAAGGCAGTAAAATTCACTGGTTTCATCCCGGATACCTGAGTGGTGACTAGTTAAGAAAATTGATAACAGTGGCCTAAATGTGATTTTCTTCATTTTATGACAATTATTTTGCACGAGAAGAAGCAGGATTCGGTAAATCCATCGAGATACGTTGTATGGATAAGCATGAACCAAACAGGACTCGAGCTTACGATATCTGATTTCGTGCACCACTACTCCAACAACGCTGCCATCCAAATAATACTCTGTTTTATCTTAACCATCCGTCACCGATTTTTCGTAATTCATGTAAAAAATTCCAGATCTATCAACCTTTTTCTTATATTAACTTCTTAAAAATGTTCTAGAACTATTAATTATGTGTTGAAATGTTAAAAACCCCTTTCCAACTTTCCTGTTATTATGTTTAATTATCTCTAAATAGCAAGCAGATAACTGGACTACTCTCTCTGCTGATGTCGACGAGATATTCAAAACTGGTGATGTTGAAGAGGTATATGAATTGATTTCTTGCAAATACATTCTCTTTATCTTAGTCGAGTTTTGAATTCAAAAATATTATGTCAATCGCTCTATTTAACGAGTTAATATACAGTCAGTGTGGTGATAACTGCAAGGGCATCTATTACGTAGCCAATATCTTGTATTACTTTGATGTTACAGTAGGTGGTATTATCATAATTTTTAATTTATTACCATTATGCAATCCATAGTAGAGGCCATAATTTCGCAATTTTCTTTTTTAGATCTCTGAAAAACTAATTGGAATGCAACAAAGTCTTGTAAGCATCATGTCTATATTGTTAATTCTATCACAATCCCTTTTACATATTATCCAAATAGAATAGAATCTGCCTTTTTCTAAATAGGTTTCTGATAGATTCAATTGGAAAATTTAATTAGATATTTCTATACTTAAAACGATGATGATTTTGATAAAATGTATGCTGAGTTTTGGGGGTCCATAGATATCAGGTTTTTCCCAGGAGGCCGAGTTTAAAGGACTCAATTTCAAGACTTCTGATGCTTATTTCATTGTCATATGTTAATTCTTGTATTGAATTGTTTTCCTACAATGCACTGTAAATGTATCGAATCAAAGAAACAATTTCCCTCATTGAAATAACTTGATGGTTTTTGTCAAGTTCTGGGCGTAAACCAATGAAGTAATTTTAGCGAAACAGGCCTGTAGAGAGATGAGAAATTTATTGTCTCTTGTCTGTTAGTAAGCATATTTACCGCTCTACTATCATGTATTGATCAATTTTTATTTGGAAATTTGAATCATAAAAACCTCAAACTCTATGCCTTTAGCTGGTGTTAGAAGACGTTCCTGATTTTGCCGAAAGGCGAAGATTCCTTGAGTCATTAAAGAACAGACTGGAAGCGCTTTTGAGTACGAAGCTTGTCACAGCGTTTAATGGTCATAAGCTAGGTAAGTCTTGCCACTTACCATCTTATTGATTCTAGTATAGAAGAGGATGGTTGCTTTGAGGTTACTCGTGCTATAAGCCTTGCCATTATTAGATCAAAGAGTGATGAGTACTCATGTTGTAAGTCTTGCTTACATTTGTAAAGTAGATAGTTGCTTTATTACCCTGGAGAACGTCTGCGCGGTACTGTGAAGGCTGTACAGTACTCTGAGGGTTATCATCAGTATTTTTGGGGATATCATCAGTATTTTTGGGGGATACCATCAGTATTTTTGGGGGAGACCATCAGTACATTGAAGGATATCCAGTTTTGTGAAGGATTTCAGTACTGTTATGGAGGTTTCCACAGTAATAAACATCTTCAACAGCACTGATAGTGTTTCTCCATGGTACTGATGGCATCCCCCAACAATACTAAATAGCCTTCAATGTACTACTGATATCCCACCTCAGTACTGAATATCCTCCATAATACTGAACACCCTCCGCAGTACTTGACGGACGTTCTCTGGGTGTTCATGGGTGGTTACTTGTTATAAAAGCATTAATCATTCTAGCACAGCAGATCTCGATGAGTGGTTACTCATGCAAGTGCTGCAAGCCTTTGTTGCTAGTAGCCTTTTATTTACTTTGAATATTTTTCTCCAATAAATGATGAATTTACGTTGTTGTTTATTTCATAGATGAAGCAAAGCGATATGTTGAAATTTTCACAGAGATTGACAGATTTTCTCAGCTGCAAACTTACTACAACAACTGCCACCGGGTATATTCTTTTCTAAAATTATTGCAACTTATCATCAATGTTCACCTACACCTTTGCTGGATTTGTAGTGATAAGTTGCACCTATCTCCATTTCGTTCTTCGAGTTCTCTATTGTGGTCACACTGCATTATCACGTTTATTATAGTATCTGGTCGATTCGAAACTTCTAACTCAGATGATATCCTTAACTTTATCTGATGAAGTCAAATCTATTGCTGCACTTTCAATTCTTTGGCTATGGCGATTTTGAAAATAGCAACGGTAATTCGTCCGTAATATTTGAGAAATTCAATTAAGCCAGAAATATTGGAAACATAGCGAAAAGATTTTCTAGCTTTTTTTAAGTTTTGTACCATTCAAAGACTGCTCTATTACTTTCGGCAAAGAAACTCAATTCTTCAAATATTTCAAAAAAAAGTGGTACAGGATAATCATTATATGAAAAAATCCTGGTGGAAACTCGAATATCGAAATGTTGATAGGCAAATACACTTACTATCCTCATAAGGTATGGTCTATGCGCAAAGTACAAAGGGTCCACTGAATAGGTAAACTCGAGTAAACTAATCGATTAGCGCGACCTAGTTCCTTCTTCTTGATATGTTTACATCTCGTGATTCCTTTTGCCCTTTTCCCTTGAGTTACAAAGAGCTCGAAAATTCTCTCCTGGCAATTAACGTAACAGGTGTGAAGGTTGTTTCGAACCCACGACCCTTTGAACAAGGGTTGAATGATCTAACAACTCGGCCATCCCCACCGAACTGTTAGTGTGGCTGCTATCTTGTGTTACTTTTTAAACTTGACTAGGCTATACATTTACATCAGATTCATGTTAGATCACTAATTTCTATTTTGCTTTTGGTTAGGGGAATTTGAATAAAATCTGGAATGAGCTGAGGGAAGACCCAAATAATGACGTCACAACATGGCTGCCAAAATTTTACGACAATCTAGTTTCATTATGGCATAACGAGGTGAGTGCGAATAGCCTTATTACGTGAGCCGAAGTTTGTTGCTATTGATTAATCTGCTGAACGCTCAATACTACGACTTATTAATAACCAGTTGCAGTTGAATTTAAGCCTTGTTCCTCAGATGACGAATGCTTTGAAATCGATTTTCGATAGTCTCCTTTCAAATTTGGTGTTCCGCAAAATACACATTATGCAACATTTCGTTGTAAAAGTTCACCAAGCTGAAACTGCAGAAAACAAAATGAAATATAGACCACGGACTACGGTGACCTCATCCTCCTTCACAACTATTTCGAGGATTGACCAATCAGAGATTGCTCCACTTTATTGGAGCGCAAAGGCCGCTTTTTTATTTTTTTCATTATTAGACCCAGTATGAGCAATCTCTTAGTGGTGGTAGTCTCATTTTCAAATGAATTACAGTGAATTGAATTGAATTGGTCGAATGGGGATAATGTAATAAGACTAAAGTTCGAGATGATGATGATAATGATAATCTCCATATTAATCAATTACCTGACGCCTACCATGCATGAATGATGATAATAATGATAATCTTTCATTTCACATTTCAGATTGCTTGGTGTGGACAAGTGTTCGCTGATCCGGTTGCTGTTTTATCGACCTTACTCATTCAAATTCTCGTTCATTTAGAACCACCGATTTCTGAGTGTATCACGGAAAATCTCAATGGAGAAGAAGCATCGCTCGAGCTTCTCATTCAATTGAAGCAGGTACGTGGAGTGGTTACTTTGAGAATCTGAATCTGTAGCTTGAATTGTCAACAAATAACAGCCCTTTTCTGAATCTCCGTTTGAAAGCTGAATCTGAATGATGTTGTTCAGTTCTGTTGATTTCTGTGGCTGATGATGTATGTAGATACGAAGACTGCAAAAGCTACTAAGCCTCAATCTCATATAAGCCCCTTCTCTTCATGCTACAAAAACTACAGAGTAAAATGTGATGAGTAAGGGAAAGCTAATGTGGAAGTATTCCATCCCAATTTTACGTATTTTTAACTTTACTTCCTTGATAGTGCTGATTTCTTCTCCAAAACCTCTTCAAAAAGCTTCCACTCTAATAAGCTCCCCTCTAGATCCTGGAAAATTAAACAAGCCCCCCAGGCTTAATAGAGGTTTTATGGTTGTTGTTATGATGAGACATTATTTGCTTCTAATATACTTTTTTATGTCTTTTAGTATCTTGTTGGGAAATTGTCATTATCTAAATTTCATAACTTTCATTTTTAGATAAGTTTCCGATTGATATCTGCACTGGAATCAGCAACAAAATCTCTTCCTTGTAAGTTGAAGTAGCTTTTATCAAGATAAAAGACACAGTATGATGTGAAATATTGCTGTTAGGTCTGTAAAAATGCTTCCAACATTCTAAGTCTGCATCTGACAGTTTTGATTTGTCTCTTCATCAATTTTTTTGTATCATTGTGTGTTGAGTCTGTCATGGACCTCCCGCCAATTCTACGGTAGTTATGAAATATGATTTCAAATTTGTTCTCATCCAGCCGTTAGTAGCCCTAAACATTTGCCTATGAGAAATTCCAGAAAATGGAATTGAACGTTTTGACTATTTCTTACTCTTTGCTTATGTATGATTCATTCTAATTCTTTATATTAGCTAACATATCATCGCCAAACTCGATCGTTGAATTGATAAAGACCATTGAGGAGCCTTACTTGGAGTATCGACTTCGATATTCGGAGCTTCAGCAGACAGAACTGATCGAAGGAATAGATCAAATGAAATTGGTAGGCCTTTCATCATTACCTTTTTAAACTTATAAAGTTAAGGTTTCATTTTCTAATTGGTGGGCTAACCAATTATCATATGCCTCTCAGCCAGGTCTCAGGCCCTGGACCTTACTTGCAATAGGCAGATGCCCTAAACAGGGCAAATGATTCGCGCTCAAAATATTTGTTAGAAACAGCTCCAGTCCTAGCTACAGCTAAGACATTGATCCATGTTTCAGATATCAGATCCCGGGCGTACATAGCCTACCGTTGAATAGGGCTGTGCCATTGAGTTTGTGCAAGTATATCCATTTATTGTACCAATTTTTGGAAAAGATGCCCAACATTGATAATGGAACAGTGCTAAGATGCCCCATTTTACATTGATATTTCAAAATTATGGTGAAAATTTAGACCTTTATATGCGAAAAAGAGTTTACTGAAGAAGATTATATCGAAACGTTCAGAAAGCTTGATTTATTTTTTAATTACTTTGTGCAAATGCTATTTTCAAGATTTCATATCCATTTTTATGGGATACGACAGACAAATTATACCTATGTTAAGAGAAAACCCCACCTGTATAAGCTGCACATTCCCATACAAATCTTATTTTTTGTACCACCCTTGGGATTAGAACCTGCTTCAGAGTCATGTACTATATATATTCATATACAATTATAACTACTTAAATTCGTCAGTTAACTTATCAATAGGCATGCCAAATCAAATTTTCATACACGAGATTCTATTTGAGATGTAATTTCGTTGCTTAGTTCAATCCTTATTTTCAATTTTCATAAAATATCAATATTTTGTGGTGCTGAAAACTACCTTTGAATTATAGAGACATTATACTGACCAATTAATTGAAGCTATTTCCTAATTTTTAGGATCTATCTGGTTTCTCTGATACAGTTGCAAGTATGTCGGAGTCTGTTGGCCTAGCTTTCCGTCTTGCCGAAGAGGTGCGAATCATTTAATTTGTTTTGGAGTTTCATTTCTTAGTCCATTAGTACAGAATTTGAGGATGGCGAGGAAAATCGGAAACATAGTGAAGCATGATTATTACTAAAGCTTTCGTTATATTTCTGAAGTACTACTCTGATGTATATCAGGCGCAAAATTTTAGAAATACTTAGGCTTTGGCACTTTTCTGATTTTCCTTACCATCCTAATTTTGTAGTCAGCATATATTTATTTGGCTAAGAAATTTCAGAATCCGTCTCCTCTGGCTTTTAATATGGTATTTGAATATTTTTCAGGCGAAGACTCGTTGTTGGCAATTCACTGATGCTTTTGGTACAATGGGTTTAATGAATGCACTTCAGGTATCATTACAGTATTTCACTTCGTTCCATCCACAATAAATATCGATTAGAATGGTGAGGGAAATCGGAAACATAGCAAGACATAATAACAGGTGATTCATGCCACTGTACCCCTCCTGGAAATAAGGCATCTTGTGGCTTTTGTGTCTAGCACGTGAAACATGAACACACACATAAACATACTAGGGGTAGGGGGTCATAATACTATTTGTAGTGATGTAGTGCATGCTTCTGTGTTCTTGATGGTTATAACGACTCTTGTGGCCTTTCGAAGACTAGCACGTTAAACATAACTCACACATAAACATACTAGGGGGTCATAATACTATGTAGTGATGTAGTGCATGCTTCCGTGATGTTGATGGTAATTATGACTCTTGTGGCCTTTTGTAGGATAGCACATAAAACATGAACGCACAAATAAACATATTAAGGCCTCATGCTACTATTTGTAGTGATGTAGTGCATGCTTCCGTGTCCCTTATGAAAATAAGGACTGTTGTGGCTTTTCGTAGTCTAGCACGTTAAACATAAACTCACTCACCGTTGAAATGAGAGTTCTTATGGCCCTTCGTAAGCTAGCATGTTAAACATAAACTCACTCACCGTTGAAATGAGAGTTCTTATGGCCCTTCGTAAGCTAGCATGTTAAACATAAACTCACTCACCGTTGAAATGAGAGTTCTTATGGCCCTTCGTAAGCTAGCATGTTAAACATAAACTCACTCACCGTTGAAATGAGAGTTCTTATGGCCCTTCGTAAGCTAGCATATTAAGCATAAACTCACTCACCGTTGAAATGAGAGTTCTTATGGCCCTTCGTAAGCTAGCACGTTAAACATAAACTCACTCACCGTTGAAATGAGAGTTCTTATGGCCCTTCGTAAGCTAGCATGTTAAGCATAAACTCACTCACCGTTGAAATGAGAGTTCTTATGGCCCTTCGTAAGCTATAGCATGTTAAGCATAAACTCACTCACCGTTGAAATGAGAGTTCTTATAGCCCTTCGTAAGCTAGCATGTTAAACATAAACTCACTCACCGTTGAAATGAGAGTTCTTATAGCCCTTCGTAAGCTAGCATGTTAAGCATAAACTCACTCACCGTTGAAATGAGAGTTCTTATGGCCCTTCGTAAGCTAGCATGTTAAGCATAAACTCACTCACCGTTGAAATGAGAGTTCTTATGGCCCTTCGTAAGCTAGCATGTTAAACATAAACTCACTCACCGTTGAAATGAGAGTTCTTATGGCCCTTCGTAAGCTAGCATGTTAAGCATAAACTCACTCACCGTTGAAATGAGAGTTCTTATGGCCCTTCGTAAGCTAGCATGTTAAACATAAACTCACTCACCGTTGAAATGAGAGTTCTTATGGCCCTTCGTAAGCTAGCATATTAAGCATAAACTCACTCACCGTTGAAATGAGAGTTCTTATGGCCCTTCGTAAGCTAGCACGTTAAACATAAACTCATTCACCGTTGAAATGAGAGTTCTTATGGCCCTTCGTAAGCTAGCATGTTAAGCATAAACTCACTCACCGTTGAAATGAGAGTTCTTATGGCCCTTCGTAAGCTATAGCATGTTAAGCATAAACTCACTCACCGTTGAAATGAGAGTTCTTATGGCCCTTCGTAAGCTAGCATGTTAAGCATAAACTCACTCACCGTTGAAATGAGAGTTCTTATGGCCCTTCGTAAGCTAGCATGTTAAACATAAACTCACTCACCGTTGAAATGAGAGTTCTTATGGCCCTTCGTAAGCTAGCATGTTAAGCATAAACTCACTCACCGTTGAAATGAGAGTTCTTATAGCCCTTCGTAAGCTAGCATGTTAAGCATAAACTCACTCACCGTTGAAATGAGAGTTCTTATGGCCCTTCGTAAGCTAGCATGTTAAACATAAACTCACTCAACGTTGAAATGAGAGTTCTTATGGCCCTTCGTAAGCTAGCATGTTAAGCATAAACTCACTCACCGTTGAAATGAGAGTTCTTATGGCCCTTCGTAAGCTAGCATGTTAAACATAAACTCACTCACCGTTGAAATGAGAGTTCTTATGGCCCTTCGTAAGCTAGCATGTTAAGCATAAACTCACTCACCGTTGAAATGAGAGTTCTTATAGCCCTTCGTAAGCAAGCATGTTAAGCATAAACTCACTCACCGTTGAAATGAGAGTTCTTATGGCCCTTCGTAAGCTAGCATGTTAAGCATAAACTCACTCACCGTTGAAATGAGAGCTCTTATGGCCCTTCGTAAGCTAGCATGTTAAGCATAAACTCACTCACCGTTGAAATGAGAGTTCTTATGGCCCTTCGTAAGCTAGCATGTTAAGCATAAACTCACTCACCGTTGAAATGAGAGTTCTTATGACCCTTCGTAAGCTAGCATGTTAAACATAAACTCACTCACCGTTGAAATGAGAGTTCTTATGGCCCTTCGTAAGCTAGCATGTTAAACATAAACTCACTCACCGTTGAAATGAGAGTTCTTATGGCCCTTCGTAAGCTAGCATGTTAAACATAAACTCACTCACCGTTGAAATGAGAGTTCTTATGGCCCTTCGTAAGCTAGCATGTTAAGCATAAACTCACTCACCGTTGAAATGAGAGTTCTTATGGCCCTTCGTAAGCTAGCATGTTAAGCATAAACTCACTCACCGTTGAAATGAGAGTTCTTATGGCCCTTCGTAAGCTAGCATGTTAAGCATAAACTCACTCACCGTTGAAATGAGAGTTCTTATGGCCCTTCGTAAGCTAGCATGTTAAACATAAACTCACTCACCGTTGAAATGAGAGTTCTTATGGCCCTTCGTAAGCTAGCATATTAAGCATAAACTCACTCACCGTTGAAATGAGAGTTCTTATGGCCCTTCGTAAGCTAGCATGTTAAACATAAACTCACTCACCGTTGAAATGAGAGTTCTTATGGCCCTTCGTAAGCTAGCATGTTAAACATAAACTCACTCACCGTTGAAATGAGAGTTCTTATGGCCCTTCGTAAGCTAGCATGTTAAACATAAACTCACTCACCGTTGAAATGAGAGTTCTTATAGCCCTTCGTAAGCTAGCATGTTAAGCATAAACTCACTCACCGTTGAAATGAGAGTTCTTATGGCCCTTCGTAAGCTAGCATGTTAAACATAAACTCACTCACCGTTGAAATGAGAGTTCTTATGGCCCTTCGTAAGCTAGCATGTTAAACATAAACTCACTCACCGTTGAAATGAGAGTTCTTATAGCCCTTCGTAAGCTAGCATGTTAAGCATAAACTCACTCACCGTTGAAATGAGAGTTCTTATGGCCCTTCGTAAGCTAGCATGTTAAGCATAAACTCACTCACCGTTGAAATGAGAGTTCTTATGGCCCTTCGTAAGCTAGCATGTTAAGCATAAACTCACTCACCGTTGAAATGAGAGTTCTTATGGCCCTTCGTAAGCTAGCATGTTAAGCATAAACTCACTCACCGTTGAAATGAGAGTTCTTATGGCCCTTCGTAAGCTAGCATGTTAAACATAAACTCACTCACCGTTGAAATGAGAGTTCTTATGGCCCTTCGTAAGCTAGCATGTTAAGCATAAACTCACTCACCGTTGAAATGAGAGTTCTTATGGCCCTTCGTAAGCTAGCATGTTAAACATAAACTCACTCACCGTTGAAATGAGAGTTCTTATGGCCCTTCGTAAGCTAGCATGTTAAGCATAAACTCACTCACCGTTGAAATGAGAGTTCTTATGGCCCTTCGTAAGCTAGCATGTTAAACATAAACTCACTCACCGTTGAAATGAGAGTTCTTATGGCCCTTCGTAAGCTAGCATGTTAAGCATAAACTCACTCACCGTTGAAATGAGAGTTCTTATGGCCCTTCGTAAGCTAGCATGTTAAACATAAACTCACTCACCGTTGAAATGAGAGTTCTTATGGCCCTTCGTAAGCTAGCATGTTAAGCATAAACTCACTCACCGTTGAAATGAGAGTTCTTATGGCCCTTCGTAAGCTAGCATGTTAAACATAAACTCACTCACCGTTGAAATGAGAGTTCTTATGGCCCTTCGTAAGCTAGCATGTTAAGCATAAACTCACTCACCGTTGAAATGAGAGTTCTTATGGCCCTTCGTAAGCTAGCATGTTAAGCATAAACTCACTCACCGTTGAAATGAGAGTTCTTATGGCCCTTCGTAAGCTAGCATGTTAAACATAAACTCACTCACCGTTGAAATGAGAGTTCTTATGGCCCTTCGTAAGCTAGCATGTTAAACATAAACTCACTCACCGTTGAAATGAGAGTTCTTATGGCCCTTCGTAAGCTAGCATGTTAAACATAAACTCACTCACCGTTGAAATGAGAGCTCTTATGGCCCTTCGTAAGCTAGCATGTTAAGCATAAACTCACTCACCGTTGAAATGAGAGTTCTTATGGCCCTTCGTAAGCTAGCATGTTAAGCATAAACTCACTCACCGTTGAAATGAGAGTTCTTATGGCCCTTCGTAAGCTAGCATGTTAAACATAAACTCACTCACCGTTGAAATGAGAGTTCTTATGGCCCTTCGTAAGCTAGCATGTTAAGCATAAACTCACTCACCGTTGAAATGAGAGTTCTTATGGCCCTTCGTAAGCTAGCATGTTAAACATAAACTCACTCACCGTTGAAATGAGAGTTCTTATGGCCCTTCGTAAGCTAGCATGTTAAGCATAAACTCACTCACCGTTGAAATGAGAGTTCTTATGGCCCTTCGTAAGCTAGCATGTTAAACATAAACTCACTCACCGTTGAAATGAGAGCTCTTATGGCCCTTCGTAAGCTAGCATGTTAAGCATAAACTCACTCACCGTTGAAATGAGAGTTCTTATGGCCCTTCGTAAGCTAGCATGTTAAACATAAACTCACTCACCGTTGAAATGAGAGTTCTTATGGCCCTTCGTAAGCTAGCATGTTAAGCATAAACTCACTCACCGTTGAAATGAGAGCTCTTATGGCCCTTCGTAAGCTAGCATGTTAAGCATAAACTCACTCAGCTACAGGATTATTCTCGCTGCTGATTCAAAGTCCAGAATAGTACGAAATGCTAGTGTGTTTAGTGCATGTATTGGTGCTACAGAAATCTTCAATTTGGAAAATTACTGCCCAATAGACTCGGTTTAGATTTTGACGCATTGAGGTTTGGCTATCCAGAATCTAAAGTCAGGGCTGTAGAGAGACCGGCTAAGCCCGTGAGTAAATGCGAAATCACTGGGTCTAAACTCCCCTGAAAAAAGGCTTATGATCAACAAAAAAAGATAACTTAGGTTTTATGGGCTTCTGGGAGCCCTGGGCCCTCTGGTAGCTACCCTAGTTATCCCCCCCCCCTCTCTAAGGTACTGTCTATAGCACCAAAAAGCTGGTCTATAGGTACAATTCTGCATCTGCCCTAGACAAGGGCTATATACATTTTTGTAAGGTGGAGAATGATCTAACTTAAATCCATGTCGAGTTATTTTCGTTTTCATTTTTTTACAGAACTTTTTCTCTGCGTATTTGGGCAAGCTCGACTATATGATTAACGAATTAAGAAAAACCTGCGAAATTGACACGACCTCGAAGAAAGCCAGCAGCAACTTTGATGAAGAAGACCAATGGACTAATTTTCAGAATGCCTTCAAGTTAATTGAGATGTGTGGTAAGATTGTTTTGATTCTGCTTGTTTCTTTCACTTGCTAACTGCAATTATTTCCAACAATATTCAGTCTCTGATCGGTACAAAACTTTAATATAGCCAGAAAAATCGGCATAGTGGACCGAAAACATGGATTACTTTAGCTTTTCGTCTGACACTCAATAGAGTTAAAAGGTATGAAACAAAAACCTAACAAATCATTATACCCAGATGTGGATCGAGATAGGCCAATCAGAGAAGAGGTTAATGATAGGTATAGTGTAGGAAAACCAATCACCACCCGCGACAAAGCAAGCTAGGTTTTTGCATTTTCGCTTCTGTTTTTCCAATTTTCTGGCTATATGAATAATACTTCCTCGATTTTTCAATATACCAATCAAAGATGCCAGACCACTTTCCAATAAATTCTACCATTTTGGGTTACTGAAAATTTTTCTGTACCGTAAAGGAATCTGGGAAATACTATCCGAGAATCCTTTGCAATTTACAAGACGACGCAATGCATGAAGGGATGCTCACGTGACCAAATTGCATTAAGATAAACTCTAGTAGTACACCACTGCTTATATACTAGAATATTGATGGAGAAGCTTGATGAATATAGATAAATTGTATCGTATATTCTAGCTCGTACTGTACGCCTCATTATGCATATTGATAGATATCTATCATGTCTATTCTTTGAATTTCTTAATGCGATGTGATACTTGAAAGGGGTCAATACTAATTAATTTGATGCAATCCAGCACTTGTTGTATGAAGATGGCGTGGAAAATCGGAAACTTATCGAAACATAATAACTATAGAAGCTTTGCGTTTGACACTCATCAGACAAGTACGTCAAAAACAGGTGAGAGAATTATAACAGTAAAACTGGTACTTCAGAAAAAACTAACCAAATGTAACTTCTTTCAGGACAGCTCTTGGTAAGAACTTCAGAATTTCGTGAAATCCTGGCTAAAGAAATAAAAGAAAAACTTGCATTGATTAATGGTGCTGATGATCGCTTGTCAGTGTCACAAAATTATTTGAAAGTCAACCGACCCATGGAGTTTGAGGAGCTGCAAGAGCTAGACGTCAGAGTCAATTCTTGTGAGTAAATAATTTGAAAGATTATCTTTCAATCTTTGATAATTATCATCATACATTGAATAGTATTTCTGATTTTATGGCTTGTTATAAAGGTTATCATTCTAAATCTGCTTTGATAATTCATAAATACACTCATATTTAATAGGAAACCGTTGATGAAAAACCGTAGGGCTAGATGTTCAAAATTTGGTTTGAAATCTTATGAGGTATTGTTGAGTGATCGGACATTTTAGAACATATCATATTTGGACGTTGATTGTCATTTTGTATTTTGAGTACTCTGTGGTCTCTAATAGACAGGGAGGCTGGAATAGTAGGGTGGGGGTCGGAAAAATCTCAAAAAATTAATAAGCGGGGGGGCTGGAATAAGAACGTACTGGGTGGAAAAGTTTCTGAAAATTGCTTAAAAGGGGAACTCTGTGAAAGACAGAATGAAGCGTCAGTGAGACATTGAAAATACAGCAATACAGCAATAACTTCACTAATTTCACTTGAAACTCTCAATCTCATGCATTTTTGTAGTGTAACTCTTGTTTTGCTTGCAACTCGTTTCAAGAACTAATTAACAGGGGGGGGGGGTTGGAATACGAATTTCCTGGCAGGAATATTTTCTAAAAATTGATAAGCGGGAAGGGCGTTTATTAGAGACAAGAGAGTAACGTGTTTAAATAAGCATGAGAGGAGAGAAGCGTGGTTGGGTTTTGTGGAGGGATTTTAGCTTGACTGTTTTAGCTTTGTGAAATGTGGTATTCAGGTTTATTCGAATACTTATTGTTTATGTTTGGAAGTTATGTGGAGAAATTATTTGTAAATATTGTAAATACCTATATTCAGCTTCTTTACTTAATTTCATAACTTGGGTCAAAGCCGCAAACAAATATACAACATTAAGAAACATCTTATGTAGACGAAAATACTCAATGTCCTCCATTGGCATAGAATCGTAACTTGTCTAATCTCTTCTGCTACTTTTTCTTGAATAATTCACATGGGCCAGATTAAGGTAAAACCTCGTGCTTTTCGTATCGACACGAGATTAAGGAAAAAAGGTTTTAAAGCTAATGAACTTGTTAAGAAAGATGAGAGTAGTGAGAAAGATGGGAGCTTAGAAACACTGGGTTGATGATGAATCCCTACGATGATAACTTGTAAAGATGCTTTGCTTAATAATGGAAAAATAATTGGTTGATGGAATCTATTAATTCCTTATCTAAGTAGCCAGAAATATTGGAAACGTTGCGAAAAGAACATATGGATTACTTAAGCTTTTCGTCTGACACTCAACAATGTACCAATCATTCACCTCTTTTCTGATTTGCCTACTTTGATCCACATCTCAGTATTTAAATCATATAGTTTTTTTCCGATCTCTTCCTGACCTATTGCTCTGTAGAGTGTCAGACGAAAAGCTTTAGTAATCTATGTGTTCGTTTCGCGATGTTTCCGATATTTCTGGCTACTTTGATAGTCTTTTACCATCCCAAGACTGTTCCTAATCTAAGCCTCTCTCTGTGGATCGAGCTTCTTTGCTTATTTTTTATTGATTTGTCTTCTCCAGATGACGTCAATGTAATCCTCGCTTCAACGCAAGATCAAGTTGAGAGATTAAATGAGCATGCGCAAAAGTTTGCTTTCGACGTGGTTTTTGTTCATCTGAGACGACAACTGGAAGAAATCCCTCATCTGAAGGTTAGTCAAGAAAATTTGATATTCCATCATTTCAGTTACTACATTTCAACACAACTTCTGTATAAAATTTTGTCGTTTTTCTTTCGATTCTCGATGATTTGATCTATTTGATTCTTTACAAATATTTCAATTTGATTTCTCTGATCACTCACGTTAAGAGTCTAATAACATTCAATTTTCAACAAAATATGTACTAAGGTGCAATACCTATCTGCAATGATGTACTGATAGTAGGTTATAATTCTGCAAAAACAGAAAGCTCTTAATACAACTTTCTCAAGAAATGAAATAACAATCATAATGTCAACAAACATAAAGACATTTTTTTTCTTCGTTTATTTATCCATTATAGTTTCTTTTCTTTTTCTAAATCAAAGGAAAACTTAGCCGATGTTTTAGAATTTCGGTTGAATTTGGTTTTGTATGGGGAAATCGAAAAACATTGTTTTGAAATATTGTTAAAAGTTATTTGTTAAAAGAGCAAGCATTACACTTTAAAGCACCAATTGTTATTGTGAAATAAACATTTTTCACTGAACAAAAAACTACTAAATCAACAATAAACAACAACAAAATTGTTACGAATATCAACCTTTGTGTTTATTATTTGAATTGTTTTCAAAATTCTCTTTCCTGTTGTAGGTGTGGTCAAAAAAGTCAAAGACGAGCGAAGCCATAACGGAAGATTTGCCAACGTTTAGCCTTTCCCCTCAAGGATGCATTACACAGGTAGCGATGTTATTACAGATTTCTAAATTCAATCCTAAGTACAAATAATGATACGAGAACCAATTCACCTAATTGTATAAAATATTCAAAAGATTAGATAAGAAAAATCCATACTTTAATACGTTTTGATGAGAATGTTTCTTTTAGTTAAATTTTTCATACATTGAACCATTGAACTGATGTTATCCCCAAAAATACTAGACATTCTTCTCAGTACTAAATGGTATCCCCCTAAGTACTGAACACCCCTCTCAGTACTAAATGGTACCCCCTACAGTACTGAACACCCTCAAATGTATTGATGGTACCCCCCCCCCCCCCCCCCCTAGTACTGATGATATTCCCCACAGTACTGAACACACTCCACAGTACTGCACAGGCGTTCTCAAGGTTGTTTAGTTCGGAGGGCTTTCCAACACTCGATCAACCATCTTTTTGAGCTTTCGAAGAGCTATTGAGGCCAATTCATTACGGCGGTGCTTCATCCAATCAAAAGACTGTTCAGCTTGCTCGCCTGACAGCTGTAATAGTCGTTACATCATGAACATCTATTTCTTATTCTTGGTTTCAGGTTGGTGATTATCTACTAACATTACCGCAGCAGTTGGAGCCATTTTTCACTCATGAAAATACTTCACTTAGAGTCGCACTGAAGACCGGCCAGATTCCATACACCGACAAACAAGGTAATTTAAAGTCAGTTCAGAGTGAGTTGCAGTTGAACGTGGTTGCATATAACCAAGGCTGGGCTTTTTCACCTAGGTTGCGGTAGCATGCACCACATCACTGCCATAATATACCTAATTTAATACCATGGAAGTATGCAATGCAATCAATCCTCATTAGTGCATCGTCTAGCACGCTTACCTACACTACTGGACAAAAGGTTAAGTGACAAACACTCATAAGTGATTGTCCGCAAATAAGCCTCCAAAACAGCTGGTCCCCCCCTTCCCCCCAATATCAATGTATGTATTTTGTAACGAGAGTTGCTGGGGTAAGTCAACAAACTCGAAAAAACCACACCAACATTGATATTGGTGGAAGGGGGGCTGCTGTGTTCCTTAGTGAGGACAAAAACAGCAATTTTCTCCTAACTTTTGTCCAGTGGTGTAAGCTTGGTAAGTCACCGGTTGTTAGTGGTAGCCTACTCATAAGAATATGAAACTGTGGTACAGTTAAACTCGAATATAAGAACCTCTATATTTCAGCTTAACCCTAAAAGGTAAGTTATTAGGAATGCTTTTACAGATTGGTATTGAGATGGGTGGTTTAAAGTGATATGGTTATCCATTTTTATCACTCTTTTCCTTCCACAATATATTTCACATTTCATTCGACCAGTTCTGTAAAGTATTTCAAGGAGAAGTTCTCTAGAATGCTTAGGTTTTAGGATAGACGTTCTTAAAAGAAGTGGTTCTTATTTGCGGTTTTTTACTGTAGTGTTATAGTTCCGTCTTTAAGGATAGAATATAGGATGATTACCTTGGTAGATTTTGTTAAGGCCATAGTTTGATCCGAGTTTTACTAAAGACTTGAAATCTGATTACATTCATTTACCCTGATGATTTACCTATTGGTTTGTTAACCTTGTTGATGTACCTTTTGGTTTGTTTACCTTGTTGGTGTACCTTTTGGTTTGTCTACCTTGTTGATATACCCTTTGGTTTGTTTACCTTGTGTCGTGTCGTGAGAATTCATTGCATTGTGATTTTCCAATAAATTCATAAACTTGCTTTATGCTTACGGACAATGACTTACAATAATTGGGTTTAATAGAACAAAGACCTTTTATTATTGACTTTGATATAAATGCATTGAACCGTAGGTTAGTGTTTTTATTTACTAGCAAAGTTGAGTGAATAAGAGCCGAATTCAGGTTTATCTGCGTATGTTTTATTTTTCTCAACTTCATGACACCTTGTTGATCTACCTTATTGTTTGTTTACCCTGGTGATCTATCTTTTGGGTTTGCTTACCTTGTTGATCTACCTTTTGGTTTGTTTACCTTGTTGATGTATTTTTTAGATGCGGAAGTAGAGCATGATCACCACTGGGTGATGGGATTTGCACGTGGTACAATGATGCTGTTTGTTGAAAACATCCTGAAGATTCCAGAGCTATCGACTGATCATGCAACTCAACAACTCATTGCAGATATAGGTACGTCTCTATATCAGATATTCTCTAAAATAGCCAAGCAAGTTTTTGACCAAATAACAAAGTCAAATTAGCATACATTAGATACTGAAATTGTATCATTAACACGGCAGTCCACCTAAAAATCTCGCACACTTTTCCTGAAATCTTATTGTTCTTATAGCAATCTCTTAAAAATATCTGAAAATCCCTATCTTCTTTGCTAGCAATGGTGTAGTGGTAGAGTGCTGCCTTTGCTTCAGAAGGTTATAATGGATTGTTGTTGATGATTTTATGATTGAATTGATTGATTGAATTGATTGTTGAAATTGATTCGCTCATACGCTTATAACCTCTGCAAGATATTCGTTTATACTCACACTAAATAGCAAATAGGAAAGCACCAATCAAAGCAGTACCACCCTGGTCCATTTTACTTATGTGACAGCACCTCGTTTCCTTTTGTCCTTGCCTAGAATAACATAGAGTTTAATAAGTCTCTTCTGGGCAACTTCCATCCATATCTTGGAAAAAAAATAATTATTCGTCAGGTTTCGTTCTCTTTCTGACGTACTACTCTGATGAGTGCCAGACACAAAGCTTCAGTTGTTATTATGTTTCACCATGTTTCCAGTTCTTGCAATCCTTGATTTAGAATGCGTGGTAATTCGTCTTGAATAATGAAATTAAATATATGACAGGTATCTGGGGAGTATACCATGCTGTAACGCGCAAATAATTATTCGTCAGGTTTAGTTCTCTTTCTGACGTACTATTCTGATGAAATTCAGATGCAAAGCTTCAGTTGTAATTATGTTTCACCATGTTTCCAATTTTGCTCCCAGCAAGCAAGCAAGCATTCTTAAGTTCCTTCTTGCACTTACGTGACAGGTCTCGCGATTGGTTCTAACCACTCAGCCATTCGTGGTTTGAATCTGCGACTGGGATTTTAACCGAAGATTTTAACAATGATGACTCTATGCTTAGTATGAAGATTTGGAATGGAGTAAGTGGCTCTCAAGCGACAGACAAGAGTCTCATCTACCCTTTTTGGAAAAAAAAGCAGAGGCGAAGAAGTAAGCCCTCCATGGGTGGACTGACGTATTACAACATCTTGATTCTAGCTTCAAAGTTACAGATAGCTGATTTAATGATGGTAGTTGTAAGCTGATGCCCTTGATTGCTGGGTGTGCCAAATAGCTTCAGTTCTTCTGATTCACTGTGCTTTATTTATAGATTACCTGTGCAATATATTCGAAGCAGTGGAGGTTCATGCCAATGACCAGCTCAGGTATTAGAGAGCTACTGCAGGTCGACAAAACCAGGTAATGGCTTATGGTTTATAGTTTTCAGCATGAAGTGTTCTTTAGAATGGGCGAATCATTATTGATCACAGACTAGCCATGGAATTCACCAATACCCGAAATTTAATGTTTGATAAACGGTTTTGATTCTTCATTTCTCAACTGAGAGTTTTGAATTATACAGTGGATAAGTGCGGTTTGAACGCAAGGCACCAGCAGAGAATACAATTGAGATAATGCTGGTAAGAGGAAATAAACTCATGACCTTTTAGTTTGAAACCAAATGCCTTTAGCAAATGTGCTATACATTTCTCAACTGAGAGTTTTCACTTATATAGCATCGAAAAGTACGATTTTGCTGAACACAGGAACGCAAAGCACCAGCAGAGAATAAGTAGTGAGGTAATGCCGATGTGAAGAACTTACAAGCCCTTAGTCATAAACCAATAGAAGTTATTTTTTATAACATAAAAGTTAAGGCCCGGAAAAAGCCGAGTTTTTCTCGTTGGTGTAATGAATCATTTTGATTTTTTGTTTAGTACTTTTTTAAAAATTTAAGGATATTTGTTTTAAGATTTATGACTTAAGTTTGTAACATGACTACAAACCTTTTGGTGATAGACCACGTGAAACGTGGGGAGAAGTGTTCCAGACACCTTGGAAAATTGTAAGGTACCAGCCCTAGGACGTTGAAGCAAGTGAAGAGTCCCTTATTCCTGTCAATGGCAGCTTGTTGGAAAATTGGGAAAATTTCTGTCTAATTTGATGATTTATTTATTTAGATTTCATGAACGTGCAGTCGAGCTATCAACGGACAGCCTTATCGAAGACAAGATAGCCAAGATTCGAAATATCTAGACATTATCTATCGTCAAGAAATCATTAGTTCGAGGTATAGTATTGCTTTTAGAATGAATCTTAAAGATATTTATTTCTATAACATAACAATAATTTAAATGCAGAGATTTGATAGTGGAATTAATTTTAAAACACTATGGGTTGTATCTTGTTATCTAAAGAAGATTGCAGATTCCAAATTTTCAGCTGATGAACAATTTATACCTAGAAATACTGTTATTAGGCCATAATCCCCCATCGGTTCCGAACATTGAAAAGTGACATCCCCTAAAAAGCTTTTTCTGTACAAAATAAATACACTGTTTTCTAACACATCAGGCTTACACACAAAGATTCATAGGGTTATTAGCTCTAAACATTACAGTTATTGACATCATAAAAAATGGCACTTACACTCGAAGTTGAAAATGTGTCCAAGTCGTATTGGAATCTCCATCGTCGATTCAGTTCAAACCAAGCATAAAATCAAAGATTAGGCAGGTTGCCCGATATAGTTACAGAAAATATCCTGTCTATAAAATTTAAATGTAAAATTACGGATTGATAAATTTTTGGGTTAAGAAACTGATTAAAAATTTATTTTAGGATAGCACTAAACTCATTTTTCTTTACAAGAAACTGTTGAACCAGGTTTCCAAAATCAAGTAAAATTTACTAGAGGATCCTATTTGGATTAAAAAAGAAATAAATCTTTTTTGCCCTTACTAGAAAATGTTAGAAAGACGCTCCAGTGCAATTCATTGGGATAAAATGGTAGCATATCTCACCATGATATGTTTCCTCATATTGGAATATCTTTTACAGGATGTAAATTCATGAAGTAATTCCTCAATTTTCTTATGAACATTAAGTCTAGACATATTTGAATTTAGGGTTAAGAAACTTGCAAAGAAACTTTCCTTACCATGATGCTGAAGAAAGCAAATAAACTCTAGTAGGAGGAGCTAGTATAATTCCTTAAATGTCTAGTGTGCCAGCCTTAACACAAATATTTGAATTACAGTTTTGTACAGAAGAATGGAAACACACACAAACATAAACAAGGTAGTTGGTAATGGGGGCTGAACCTAGGCCATGAAATTTGCTTTTTATTTTTTGCAATTTGCAAATAGCATAAAACAATAACATTTAAAGAATCATGTAAAGAATTTATGACAGTATGGAAAAGTGTTTTATCAAATGAAATTAAATTAAACCTTTTAAAGTCCTTTTATGTCAAGAAGGTTTATGCCAAAATATCAAGAAGGTTTGTAAACAGAAAAATTAAGAAGGTGATAGAGTAAGTGAAACATAATTCTGCTAAATTCAGTCTTTTCTTTGATATTTTGCATTCAAATATCATTCCTGACTTTGGTTCAACAGTATAATTCCAAATAAACTTGTTTATAACAAATTTGAGTTATTAGGTATCGAGAATAATTGATTGAAAGTTTTACACAAGGTAAAGGCTCTTTTCACATTATCAGGCATAAAGAATGTATTTTGCAAGATGATAAAGCTCGCCTGAGCTTGAAGCTTCTCAATATGGAAAGGGTAAACGGCCTACTGTGATGTTCGAGTTGGTAATCTTAAAGCTCCATCTTACCAAAACAAGGCAACGGAAGCCGTTTTGCAAAATGCTGTACAAGAGAAGAAAGGATCACATAATCAAAAAGTAATTGAAGTGGAGCATGGCTCGTTTACCCCCGTAGTCTTCCGATCACATGGAGCAATTGATGGCGAAAGAATGCATGACTTTTCTTGAAAAACTGGTAGTCGAAATTGCATAGAAACGAGGGAATAAATAACTCGAAATCATTTCAGAAATAATCAATTCAGACATATTTTGCAACATCAATAAATTTTTATAAATAAATCAATAATTGTACTAAGAATCGGAAAAGAATCGACGTTTTAAGCATAGCTTTTCGTCAGGAATGAGAAGATAGAACAAAGAAGCGTTAGAAATGGAGAGCATAATAGAATTTAAGATTCGGATGAAAGATCGAAATAGAATGTGGCGTAGTAGATGGAAAGAAGAGATGCATGAGAGTGTAGAGAAGCATAGATGTGAAATAAACATATAACATTGAGAAATATTAAGAAATATACGGGAAT
The DNA here is from genome assembly GCA_963924455.1 of Pelagia noctiluca. Lineage (NCBI taxonomy): Eukaryota > Metazoa > Cnidaria > Scyphozoa > Semaeostomeae > Pelagiidae > Pelagia > Pelagia noctiluca. The sequence continues at coordinate 13,190,066 of OZ004316.1, read as the reverse complement.
TGTCTATTCAGTCCAGCAGGGAAAAGAGTTCCAAGTTTAAAGATAATGCGTATTTCTAAAGTTTTGCGTTTAATTGTGTCTGTAGATGCATAAGTAAGTCCAGAAATGTTCATATCATTGGTCGAGTGGTCAGCAGAGTTGAAATGTTTAGAAACGTTTGAGTCCGGGTCATTCTTGTGGATTTCCATGAGATGCACTTTTTTTCAACATTACGTAGGTGCTCGCCGAATCGGTTATTTAGCTGTCTGGATGTTTCACCAATGTAAAGTTGATTGCATTTTCGGCATCTTATGCAATATATCAGGCAGGAAGATGAACATGTGAAACTGGCGTTGATGGTAAAGGTTTTGTTGTTATTCATAATAGTTGTAGAAGGATTGATGTGGGAGCAGGTGCGGCATTTATGGTGGTTGCAGGATGTTGTACCGGGTTGTGTAGATCTCGACGGGAGCTTAGAGCGTATCAGGATGTCTCCGATATTCTTGTCACGTCGGTAGGCCATTAGGGGTGTTGATTGGAAGATCTTTGAAGTTTTGTCGTTTTGCTTGAGAATTCTAAAGTTGTCATAGATGATGTTTTTGACTGACTTGTTTATAAAGCGGATGGTAGGTTAAGGTGAGGGGGGTGCGTTCGATGCTGTTTTGTTTGACAGATGGTTGCAAAGCTTCAAGACATCGTCATCAAGCCAGCCGATAAAGGAGGACGTATCGTTATCTGGCGTAAGGATCTCTACTTACAAGAAGGATACTCACAGCTCAACTCATCATTATACAACAAGCTAGACAAGGACCCCACCAAATCACTAAACAACCAAATCATTAAAGTTATAAACCAAGAAATCGATACTCAGAACTTACCTTCTAATGCCAACAAACTTTATTCTCACCATCCAAGAACTTCCCTTTTCTACATGCTCCCAAAAATTCACAAAGTCAACAACCCTGGACGACCTATCGTTTCTGCTGTATCATGCCCTACTTCAAACATTGCTACCTACTTAGACCACATCCTCACCCCTATGGTTGAACAACTACCCACCTATGTTAAAGATACACCTTATGCACTGCGAATTTTTCAAGATTTCGAATTCAATGGACCACATCGATACCTCTTCACCATGGATGTCAAATCACTGTACACCGTCATTCCACACAAAGATGGTCTTCTTGCCCTGCAACACTTCCTGAATAAACGCCCTGTACAAGATCCTCCAACGGCCACCCTTATCCGTCTCGCAGAACTCGTGCTCACTACTAATGCATTCATATTCAATGATGACGCTTTTATTCAAATTTCTGGTGTAGCCATGGGCAGTAAATTGGGACCTGCTCATGCATGCCTCTTCGTTGGACATCAAGAGGAACTTATCTCTCAATCGTATAAGGGACAGTTTCCGCATCTTCTGCTAAGATACATTGATGATATAATTGCAGCTACCTCGCTTCCCCTCAACCAAATAGAAGAATTCGTCAATTATGTCAACAACTTTCATCCTGCTCTCAAATTCACTCATACCATTTCTGAAGAAACCGTCTCTTTCCTGGATATCAAGCTTACCATCACTGAAAACAAGATCACCTCCTCTGTTCACTATAAAGAAACTGATGCGCACAGCTATTTTGATTAAAACTCATCCCACCCACCCAAATGCAAAGATTCTATTCCATACTCACAATTTCGCCGCCTACGTCGCCTCTGCTCCAGCCAAGAAGATTTCGAAACCAAAACTAAAGAAATGTCTACGTTTTTTGCAAAAAGTAACTACCCTGAAAACATAATTTCATCCGCCATGAACAGAGTATCCGACCTCTCACGCAAAGAAGCCTTGCAACCATTTGTCAAACAAAACAGCATCGAACGCACCCCCCTCACCTTAACCTACCACCCGCTTAATAAACAAGTCAGTCAAAAACATCATCTATGACAACTTTAGAATTCTCAAGCAAGACGACAAAACTTCAAAGATCTTTCAATTAACACCCCTAATGGCCTACCGACGTGACAAGAATATCGGAGACATCCTGATACGCTCTAAGCTCCCGTCGACATCTACACAACCCGGTACAACATCCTGCAACCACCATAAATGCCGCACCTGCTCCCACATCAATCCTTCTACAACTATTATAAATAACAACAAAACCTTTACCATCAACGCCAGTTTCACATGTTCATCTTCCTGCCTGATGTATTGCATAAGATGCCGAAAATGCAATCAACTTTACATTGGTGAAACATCCAGACAGCTAAATAACCGATTCGGCGAGCACCTACGTAATGTTGAAAAAAAGTGCATCTCATGGAAATCCACAAGAATGACCCGGACTCAAACGTTTCTAAACATTTCAACTCTGCTGACCACTCGACCAATGATATGAACATTTCTGGACTTACTTATGCATCTACAGACACAATTAAACGCAAAACTTTAGAAAAACGCATTATCTTTAAACTTGGAACTCTTTTCCCTGCTGGACTGAATAGACAATTCCCGTATATTTCTTAATATTTCTCAATGTTATATGTTTATTTCACATCTATGCTTCTCTACACTCTCATGCATCTCTTCTTTCCATCTACTACGCCACATTCTATTTCGATCTTTCATCCGAATCTTAAATTCTATTATGCTCTCCATTTCTAACGCTTCTTTGTTCTATCTTCTCATTCCTGACGAAAAGCTATGCTTAAAACGTCGATTCTTTTCCGATTCTTAGTACAATTATTGATTTATTTATAAAAATCTATTGAATTACTCATTATATCAATGTACTACACGCTCAACGAAAATTTTATATTTTGCAACAGCTTGAACAAGCTTTATATTTTCTGCTGAGAGGAGGTGTATAAACTGTAATATATTGGTAAGTATTTCCAACTCACAGAATACACGTGCGGCCATGTTGCTCTCTGGCTCAACAACAACTTAACTATTTTCTAAACCACGTGATTAACATAACTAAACGAATGATGACGTGATCATTACATAAACTTTTGTTTCGGCGTGTAGCGAATGAATTAACTTCAATTTCAATTACTTCAAAAAGCTTTTTGCGTTGAGCGACGAAGTGTTGATCACTTTCTACCTCCTGATTTTGGCGAAGGTGACAATGGACCGTTTACACGGGATCGGATCAAAAACCATCCGGGTAGAAAAGTATACGGATAGGCCTCGCTTTTACACATAACCTGTCGTATCCGCTATCCGCACACTTTTGGGATCGCTTTCGAAAGCGATCCAGCACGGTTCCAATAGACAACTTTCCCAATTACGTCATCTCTATAGAAATTAATCTCGAAACAACCTTAGCCTCGACATGATGCGCAGCTAATTGCCAAAGCGTGCATTGCTTCTAGCAACAAATTGAATTGCTTTGTGAGTTTGAAAGCAATGCATGCTTTGGGATTGTGCTAAACATTATGTCGAGGCTAAGGTTATTTCAAGATTAATTTCTATAGAGATTACGCCATTTGGAAAGTGGTCTATCCCGTAGAGGTCTCGTGTAAATATGCTGGATCGGATCCAAAAGCATACGGATAGGAAATGAGGCGAAAATAGTCACAGCGAGGTATTTTAAGTTTCCTTCCTACGCCCCCTTAGAAAAGAGAAACCTCCCCGGTTTTCCCTGTTTTTGATTTGAAACAGGAGGTATTTTAAACAGGATATCTCAGTAGGGATTACTACAACCGTCAAAACAAAAAGACAATCTTTCATCTCATATTTTGAACATTACCAAAGCTTTGGTTTCAAAAGGTTGACACGTAATTTCTAAGCAACTTTCAAGTATGATGTTTTTATCAAAACAGCGGTTTCCTCGTCTGTTTTTATGAGAGAATTTCTCTTTCCTTGAGCCATTGACTGGAAAAATATTTCAGAAGAAATGAAAGATTTTGAAATCAGATATAATCGATTAATCGAAATACTTCCCAGTTCCGGCAATGCAAACAGTCTACAAAGCTCGACACGCACAAATTTAAGTACCAAAACCGAAATCATTCCTTTTCATCATCCTCAGAGAGCTAAGAAGCTGAGAAGTTCCATTGTCCAGCACCAGATCCCGTGTAAGCGCTTTGGAATCTGACCCAAAACAATCTGGATACTTTTGGATCCGAATACTTTTTCATCGTGTTAACAGGGTCAATATCGCATGTTTGGAGGGGCATTATCTCTTTTGCCAGTCTTAATGCGCAAATTATGGTTGCTGTAGCGGAGCTTTGCCATAGTCTTAAGCTGTCCATCTGTAAGTTTGATGTAAGTTTCTGCTTTAAATCTACATCTAAATAGACTGTCATGGCGAATCTTGTCTCCTCCCGATAAGGCCTACTGATGAGCTCATTCTTTTTCTCCAGAAAACCTAAAAGCTACCTCTAGTAGCTTAGCTATGTCAACAATATGACGACAGCAATAAGAGCTGATCAGTTTGAGACGGAGTAACGAAATTTAGATTTAGTAACATAAAAATATGTTGGATTGATGAGACCCAGCTGAATTGACAATTTTCGAAGACATTTATGCAATAAAAGCTTTCTTCACGAATGTACCTTCTTCTAGCGCAGGTAGCCTATGGAAATATAACAACGCCTGCCCATAGCAGGTAATTTTCAGGGGAAGTCAGGATTCTTCCAGGCTAATTGGAGATAACTACATTGCTTTCCCTTAGGTTAACCTTAAGATTTCACTTTGAACAGTACTGGTGTAGCTTATCAAGGGATGTCTGAAGGCCTTTTGATCTGGAGAGAAGAATCAAATAACTTGCATAAAGAAGGTGACTAAAGTAATTTCAACCACTTAAATCAATGATTTTGTGTATCCGAGGACCCAAGGCTGTCTTTCAATTTTGTACACTACTTTATCTTATTTTATTTCTTTTAAAAACTTGGGCATTTCTTCATTATTAGTAGTGATATTTAATGAAATTATTTTAGAATGAAAGGGAAGTGTAAAAAACTAAACAAAAAAGGTATAAAGATATTCTTAACATGAAAGCTTTGTTTTTCAAGATGTAAAGCTATCTTTAGATATTGGACCAAAAAGTGGCGTTTTAAGTTCTCCATAGCCTATTAATGCAGTGGTGTATTCATTAAAACCTTCAAATCTTGATAGCGGAACAGGAAAAGCGCAAGACGACACAAACAGGAAAAACGTAGACGGATTGAATATTAGGGGGCCTATTATAGGGGGTCTTAAAACCGCAAGGCCGTACAAAAATCTGGCAAAAGTCGCAGTCCGCTATGAAATAAAGCGCAAAGCCGCAGTTTGTGAAGACGAAGCGGTAAACGCAAAGCCGCAGCCGCAAAAATCCATGGTAAAACCCGTAAGCCGCACGTAAAAATAGGGCTGAAGCCGCAAGCCGCAAAACCTATAATAGGCCCCCAATATTACATATAAAAAATTTTCAAATCTTTGTTAACAAACTACAACTTTTGTTCTTCAAGTCATTAACTTCATCTTACGGCAACTTTTTTGCGCACGTCAACCTCCTTAAACTTACATAAACTTCAACTTATTACGATTCGTGAATTTTTGCTGACCAGGAGGCTTGATTGGCAACCAACCATCTTACTTCCTTGAGCCAGAGGTCTGGGTTAGGACTGTCCAGCCAGTACCTCGATTTCACAATGTTTCCTGGAAGTGAGAGATATGGCACGCCATTCTTATCAAAACATCAGAAAATCGTTTTAGTAATCAAGAATCATCAACTGCATATCAGGAACTTGTCATCACCTAGTTGAATTTATTTGCTATACATCTGAAATTAGTTATTGTACCCTAGAAGTTATACGATATATGTTGGAAATAATTAACACATTAGAATAGCCAAAACTATTAAAATCAGGAGAAACTAACCTATTTTCTGATTACTAGATATTTTCTGATTACTAAATATTTTCTGATTACTAAATATTTTCTGATTACTAAATTGATAGTTGATAGTTGATAGGCACATACACTCGCTATCTTCGCAAGGTATGGGTTTATGTGCTAAGCACAAAGGGTCCACTGAATAGGTAAACTAATCGAGCAGTGCGACCCTGGTCCTTCCTCTCGATGTGACCACACCTCATGATTCCTTTTGCCTTTTTGCCTGTTAAATATTTTCTGATTACTAAATATTTTCTGATTACTAAATAATTTCTGATTACTGAATGATTTCTGATTACTCTACATTTTCTGATTACTCTACATTTTCTGATATTACTAAATATTTTCTGATTGCTTCAAGGAGACTATTGCCACTTGCCTCCATTTCGGAATACAGCCTCGTTGCTGTGACAATTCGCGCGCTTTCTTTTCTTTCGGCCTCACCCAATTTCCTGATCCTGGTGAAGCTATGATGAACTGGTCTGACACTTGTGTTACCGAGGTGCAGCAGTCAAGATCGGAAGACAAGCCAGGACACGAATTATATCAAACATTATCGCCGTTTTGAATGCTGCACCTCAAACACAAGTTCAGACCAGTTCATCATCAGCTTCACCAGGATCAGGAAATTGGGTTAGGCCGACAGAGGTCACCCGTGAAATCTGCGATGCGGAAATTCAGCGGGTTTTCAGACCACGTCAGAGCACAGGCAGTCAATCAAACATCAGACCTCAGCAGAGTCAATCTCACCAATCATACAGAGGCTTTGGTCAACTGCGCTTGCAGCAGTTTTCAGGTAATCCTGCTGCATTTCGACCAGGATCATCCGTGATGCAGAGGGCACCAGCTCCGTTTTTGAGCAATTTAAATCATGGCCAACGGGGTATTCGTTCTAAAGGAAATGCTTCACGCAAAGATAAAGCCAGATCAGGAACCCTGCAACCAACTGGCTTATTCACAGTTGATTTGCTGTTGCTGCCGGATGCCAATTATGATGTTGTACCCAAGCAAGCACCGAAAGTCCTTTTAATTGAGCATGGACATTATATAATTGGGGTGCAGTTTCGCAAAGAATGGACTGCCATCGAGGTCATGCAAAAGATCAGGGAATCCTACCAGTCAATTATACCAGCTGCAGTGGAGGTACAGTTATGCACTTCTGTGAACACAAAGATAATCAAGCCGTCAATTGCTCCTGGGCAAACTCTTAATGGCTTCATATTGCACAGAATTTTTAAGAATAAAACTGTGTATGTAAGGCCCAATGCAACACTACTGGACCTGAATGATGAGCCCGAGCCAGCTGATAAGATATTCAAGGAAGACGATTCAGATGAAGAAGAAGCTGATTTGCCACCCTTTGATCTGAAAGTGTACTCAGTTAAAGCAAATGAAGCTACAACAAGTAATGAAGCTGTGGTACATGAGGAATCTTTAAAGCAGGCAGATGGAAAAATGTATGAGTCACTTGCAGATGAGCTTGATGCCATATCAGCAGCTATGCACATCAATGATGAGTGCACAGAAATAAATGTCAGGCGGAGGCGTCTTTGGGATGACACAATGAAGAAAATATCTATATTCAATGACTTGAAGAAGCCAAATGTGAAATTTGTCGGAGAGGATGCGGCAGATTATGGTGGGCCCACTAGAGAATTTTATTCCATCCTTTTATCAACTGCGCCAGTTTTATGTGGACCCCAGGATAACAAAACTTTTGTAAGAGATGCAGTAAGGTTGGAAGAGAATGAGTATGCATCATTTGGAAAGATTGTTGCTCTCTCCCTCCTCCATGGATGTCCTGGACCCCACAACTTTTGTTGCACACTTGCAAAGAATATCCTCCGCAGTGAAGAGAATGAGTATTCTATTGATGATATTCCTGATTATGATGTTAAAGAGAGAGTACAGCAATTGTTAGAGTGCAAAACAGAAGCTGAATTCTCAGAAAAGCAATGGGAAATACATGACATCAGATTTGAAGCTGGTTACAACAAGCCAATAATTAGGCTGAGTGATAAAGAGGAGATTATTAGAAAGATTTGCAAGCACTATATTATCTCCAAGCAGCTGGAAGAAATTCAGCAGTTTGAAAGTGGTCTGAGCAGTTTTGGTGTTTTGGATGTCCTTCGTCGACACAAGGATGATGCTTTTAAAGAGTTAACTTATAATGCAAAATCACTCACAGCAGGAAAGATCAGAGATTTGTATTCTGTTTTGCACTCAGAGAATCAGGCACTGAAGGAGCAGGAAGAGGATATTGTTTTTAACTTCTTTAACTTTCTCGATGAGTTAGAAAACGGTGCAGAAAATTCAAAATTTACATTTGCTGTGACTGTACTTGGTGATGAAGGTGTTCAAGGAACAAAACAAGTCGCAATTTCACTTGAGGATGTTTTGCAATTCTTAACAGGTAGCAGACACATATCATGCCATGGGTTAAAGAAAGGGGAAATTGCATTTTTTAGCAGCCCAGACCGATGCAGAAGAGTCCATATAAACACCTGTGGTATAGGTATTAGTTTCCCTCTAAATGAACGCTATGCTGGAAAAAATTTCACAGCTAACTTCTCTGATGATATTCTCTGTGCACCAGGATTTGGGAAAGTTTGACATTGTACATACCACTTATTTTGAGGTATTTGGTTCATATGATTACTAAAAATAGGTAAGAAAACAAAGGCAAAGAAAAAATACTGTAAATCAGTGCATCAGAGCATTTAGGACTTTTGGACTTACGTCCTCCTCAATGTGTGAAGTAAATTTTTTATTTAAGATTCACACTCTGAAGAGGATGCAAGTCCGAAAGGCTCAAGTGCACTGATTTAAAGTTTCTTTTCTTTGCCTCTGTTTTCTTACCTATTATTTTGACGTATATATTGCACATTTAAACAGTGGACCATGAAATACAATAATTTGGATGCAACTGTTATTTTTAAGACATTAAATAGCTAGTTTCTTTTGTATTAATATGGAGCAACTCTCCTCCATGATTGCACAATGCAGCTTTGAAATTATTGTTTTATGAGTTCAGTATTTTACAGTACATTTGTCTGTCATTAAGGTATATCTGCCACATTGAGATTGGACGAAGGTATACAATCTGAACACAGGTCTGAGTAGACTATTTTCTCCCAGCAGCATGGCCATGAGGAGGTATGAATGAAGGCAATTCCCCCCCCACTTTTCCAAATATAATACTCCAAATTTCTTCTAAATCGAAGGGAAAATTGTGGGGGGTATAGGTGAGCTAAGGATTTGTATGCTGATTTATGGATTAACTAATAAGAAAACAACAACCCTTACCCCCAGTACCAGCAAAGAATGGTATTTACTATACAGACATGCATTCAAAGCCAATACTTTAATGCAAAAAATTTTAATGGGTGTGGTCCAACAGCCATTAAAATTTTACAAAAGCGTAATCTGAAAACTCTTGATAATTGTTCCTTGTAAGGAAATTTAGGCTGAAGAAACTAAACTATACCAGAGAGTTCTTATGAGCCTGTAAAGATTTCTTCATGCTCTCCTTAATTCCCAAGGTGTCTGTAATATACCAGCTCACCAACTCCCCAACTTCTTTTGTTAGCATCTATTGTTGAATATCTCTTTCATCAACATGCATTGTTGAACCGTTCTTAAATTTGCATATTAACAAAAGAAGTTGGTAAGTTGGGGAGTTGGTTGGTATATTACAGACACCGTCAATTCCTATTATGTTAGTGTGTTCAAGGCCTGTACTCAATTTACTGTGTAGCTTGGTTTTGTTGAAAAAAGGTTTTGTTATCTTAATTAATTGAACTTTCAGACTTCTTGAGCTTTATTGAGTTTTGTTATTTTTCTTGTGAACCTTATCATTGTATGTTATCTTATATATACACGCTTTATTTTTTATAAGAAAACGTTTAGTAAGAAGATTACCCCGAAATATGCCAAAATGAAGAAAAAGCTAAAAAGAAAATATCTAGCCCCAGTTTTTAAAATCCAGTTGAAATTCAAAGATAAAACAGAGTTGGGGTCCTGCAGTCATGAATTAGTTAAGAAACTCCTCTATTATTCTACGAGCAACCAGATATCTTTCCACCCCAAAGTTTAAATTTTCTCCTATCGTTCTTGTTTGCACAGCTAAATTTTGCAACTGCTCAGGACTCAGCTGAACAAGGCTTTCTGGTACAATAATGTTGTTTGAAGTTTCAATGCTGGCACTGTCACTGACATCATAGTCAACACCATAATAATCATCTGTTGTGTCAGGTGTCTCGACTGTTACATGCTGTCTCCACAAAGCAAGAGGGGACATGTTATTCATAGTTCTCAAGCCATGGTAGTTCCATTGACTTGTAAACTCTGCAAGTGATTGATTAATTTTTGGTAGAAACACATAGTGTAAGGCAGCCAAGTGAATTTCATTGAGCTGATCAAGTATTCCTTGCAGTTCCATCCACTCAAACAGTTCTTTGTAGTATTTGTTTACAACTCTATTCACTTCTGCCCACAACCTTTCTATCCTCTGGTTATGAACACTTCTTCCAGCAATGAAACTTCCTATTCCAGCCCCTCTGTTGTGGATCATATATCTTGCTACTTCAAAATTCTCCACTCCTCTATCACCCCTAACACGCTTTGGTAGACCATAAAGCAGTACAGCATCACTAAACATTTGCAGGACAGTAGCTGACTTATTATTCGGTTTGCAGTGAAGGTACATGATCGCTCGACTATATCCATCCACACATCCATGCATCACAAAACGGTATGAAATGAGTTTGTGGTTTGAATCAATGTGCCACAGCTCATTGGGCATTCCCACATTATATACCCTGCGCTTTATTGAAGACCTTTTTCTAATGGCCCTCCCAACTCCATCTAAAATACACAGACGTTGACGCACCCTCCAACGTTGTACGCGTATGCCTTTGCTGCGAATACCTCCAATAACATAGGTTTCCCCTGCACCAGGTGTACTGTTCAAAATATCACGGATTATAGTGTCGAGTTGTTCATTACTTATATCTGTCCATTTGTCGATTATGTTAAACTCGTCTCTTCTCCTATATATCGTACTTTCACTGACACCAAGACACCTACCTATTGCACTCCAGCTCATCCCACTTTCCTGTAGATCTTGTAAATAACTTGGTGAGATGTCATATTTTGGGCGACCACCTGTTGACCTGGTTTGCAGAGCAAAGCATGCGAATGACTCAGACTCAAGAAATGTCTTCTTTTCACTGATCAGGGCAAGCTGATTATTCAAACTGTCGCACAACTCCATGAGCCAAGTGTGCATTTGCCTGATAGTTTCCACATTAATGTTATCACTACCATCAACAACGGCCTCTGCTAGGACAGCTTCTATGGCCAAAATCACACCAGTCTGATTTGCTAGTGTTCTTTCCAAAATTTCTAACCGAGTTAGATCTCCATACAAAAATGCGTCTTGCGTTTTGGACAGAGTTTCAAGGATAGATTCCAGGAATAGCTTAAGTTCCGATGCAGTAGCAGCATCTTCAGGAGAATCCATGTCCGTGACCAAAAAACTCCATAAATATAGAATCGAAATAAAAAAACTGCCCACCCAGAAGGCCATAAGCATCCAATTGATGATGGATAACATGATCAGGATCCAGGTGGGTTCTAGACAAAGCCAAATGTTGCGCAATAATGGTTTTCAGATCCTAGAGCTATTCTGAATGAAAAATTTAAGAACGAATCTTATGAAATGTAACCATTTTATCTCATTTATGGTTCGTTCTTAAATTTTCATTGAGAATAGTTTTAAGTTAGGTTCCGAAAACCATTATTGCGCAACTTTTGGCTTTGTCTAGAACCCACCTGGATCCTGACCATGTTGTCTATCATCAACCGCTTTTAAAAAGCGCGCGAATCGTCACAGCAACGAGGCTGTATTCCGAAATGGAGGCAAAGGGCAAAATGCTCGCTTGGAGCAATTAGAAAATATTTAGTAATCAGAAAATGTAGAGTAATCAGAAAATGTAGAGTTATCAGAAAATGTAGAGTAATCAGGAAATGTAGAGTAATCAGAAAATGTATAGTAATCAGAAAATATTTAGTAATCAGAAAATGTAGAATAATCAGAAAATAGCTTAGTTCTTCCTGATTTTAATAGTTTTTGGCTATTCTAATGTGTTAATTATTTCCAACATATATCGTATAACTTCTAGGGTACAATAACTAATTTCAGATGTAAAGCAAATAAATTCAACTAGGTGATGACAAGTTCCTGATATGCAGTTGATGATTCTTGATTACTAAAACGATTTTCTGATGTTTTGACAGGAACGGCGTGCCATAGAGAGAGATTGACAATCAGCAGTTCCGCTTACATTATCTTCAAAGAGTCTGACGAATGGCCTAAGCTGCTTTCTGCAATCCGTCTACATTATGCTGAAGCTTTACGCAGTTATTACCATAAGTTTTTGCTGTTGCTTGATTATTGCATTTCTTGCATTAGCAATTTGGCGTTGGGGTTGCTACTGCTGCTCGAGAAAAAACACTCAAAACAACGTTGAAAATAGAAGAGTATTGAGTATCAACAGCGATTTCCGCCATAATGCCTATGATAGCTTCAGAAAATTTGAAGATTATTTGGTCGATATGGAGGAAGTCACAATTTTAAAAGCGTAAGGTTTCTTTACAATATATTTTGAATTATGAATAAGGAAGCATGCCATCGGCTGCGAAGCATATTTTCGATTTGGGAGCTGGAAACATTTTTCGTTTTTTATCAAATTGGCTGATGCAGAATAGCTTTACTAAAGCTAATTAAAGCCAACTAAAACTAGATTAAACAAATGTATAAGTTAAAAAAGACATTACACATTGATTTCAGATAACACTACCTCACCGTATATATAACCCAGATTAGGAATAAATGTTTACACAGCCTGTAGGTGCAGTTATTGTTTGTCCACTTTTCTTATTATTGATTAGAAGACAGATAGGGTTGGGCCGCTTTTAAATTCGGATGAAACGTTTTTTCAAAGAGTTCCCCTCCCCCCTATAGCAAATGCTCTGTAACCCATACTATAGTAGCATATGAGGTGTAACCGAGGCGCGATTATTGCTAATTGAAATAGCAGTATGAATATTTGAGTGAACAAAATTGTTTCTCTTTCTCAGATTATACCTAACAGTCCTTTCAGCAAAAACATCTTTCATTAAGGATAGGATAATAGCATTTGATGTTTGTGATAATTCGATAAGCAAGTAACTGAAGAATTGATGCAGTGGTTTATTATCTACTATGATGAATTTCAACAGAGTTATCTTTTAAAAGAAGCTCATTTAAGTGCCGACAGGCATGGGGAAGACTAGCCCAGATGCCTGGAAACCCAAAAAAAGGTGTTTCCATTGTTCTCAAACAATAGTTGGGCCAATTTGTTGCCAAAGTTTGGGCTTAATGGGCCTTCTTGTATGTATCTTAAACGGCTTTTTTTTGACGAAGGATGACTTTTACTAAATCAAGAAAACAGAAGGGGTTGTATGCCTCTGGGAATTCGTTATTTTTATCCAGTCTAGGACAGATTCGAAATTTTGCACGACGTTAGTGCAAAAATGAAATCTTTAGAAATTCTAAATGTGAATTTCTTCAAAATCCTTGGACAGATTTTCTTAAAAATTTCACCAACATTTTCTTCATTACTAAAATATATTCGAGGCTTGAAAAATCAATTGTAAATTTAAGAATAAACATCTAATTTTCATTTCTTGTGAAGGTGGTAGAAACAAAGGTCGAAAAATTAAGCTTTGAGCAAGCAATAAAAACTACTAGCTAAAACAAAAAATGTGATAGCTTCTGCCAAACCCAGTACTCAAAAAGATACGTAGACAATTTCGCTTAAATTTACCAAAAAACAGAAATCTGTTATGCATAATATTTAACAAGGCAAGGAAGAAGAGGGAAATCTATCACAGGATTTTTATCATCATGTCATTCTAACAGCAAAATGTTCGAAAAAGCTTGAATATTAAAAACAGTTTATGAATCCAAATACCTAAAGTGCCAAACGCAAATATAATTCTGCAAGTATCTTAAAAACAAGCAGATCAGATTTACCCCAAAAATCTCCAGTGTGTATGTTAATTCTGTCCAAAGTTTTGCTTGTAACTCCAACCTTTCGATACATTGCAAAGTCGTCCATCTTACGATGCTGTGTTTGGGTCGAATTCAAGCAAAATCAGTGACTTATATTTTATGTTTTTTCGAAAGTTGTTATCATGTCTCCCCAATCGAGTTTTAGGTCAAAATACTCTTTAAACATTGCTACATTTGATTACGGAAAAAACTGTGTCATTAAAGCATGTTCAACACAAAAAGCTAGTTTCATTCATCGAGTTCAATAAAATTATTAGTCATGTTACTTCGCCCATGTCCTCACAACTGAACCCACTTCGTTATTTAGGAGATAGCAGTGCGCAGGTTTCAAATTTTGATTTAAAACTTAAAGAAATCAAATCTACGGAAATTTCGGAGCATGATGAAGCTATTGTTTTGTTTATTTGCTGAACTAACAAGTTTTATAAGCTTGTTTAAAAATATACATTTTCTGTGTCCTAAAAGATTTCCGTTCGTTACGAAATCGATCTCCGAATCTGTCCTAAGACTTTATGGAGACTAGTGTATACTAACCCATGTTTGGTACCTCCCAGAGGAAAATATCATACTGAACAATATATCTTGTTTTAGCCTTGGCGAAGGCACTTATGGCCAAGTCTTGAAAGCAGAGTACCGTGGTTCGTTTGTAGCTGTAAAGAAGATGAAACTGTCTCTAAGTATCTCAGAAGGCTCAACATTATTTCTGAATGAGGTCCTTGCATTGAGGTAATGTTTTGTCTTCTAGATATGTTTATTGGCGGGGGCAGTTGACTTGCTTTTGTATGGGGATGCAGACTTGCCAATACCCTCGATTTTATCGGGAGACTCCTGGTTTCACCCCTAAACTAGGAAAGTCAAGAAGGACAAAAGTATGGGGTAAAATATTCCATCACAAAAACAAAAACAAAATCTAAGGTACCATTAATTAAATGAAAAACAATAGAAGGCAGATAATATCCTCCTAATGAATCCTTTTGAAAGCTTTCGAAGAAGTAATTCGTAAGGATTTGCAGTGTGTGCCTATACTTTTGTAGAAAGTTTTATCATGGCAATGATTGAGTTTGTGTCTGCTTTTTGACTTGCAGTTTATATAACCCGCAATCTGTGGTTCATCAGGAATTGTTTTAAGAAACAAGTTGAATTTTTTTCTAGAGTGTCAACACTTTCTCCAGTTTATTTCATCATATTGTTTAAGGAAGAGTATTAAAAACTTGCATCTTTTTGCCGTTGAATAATTGTGGACTGACCTCAGACCCTGTCCATATTCCATTTTATTCAATGTTTAACTCGTTGATATCAACGAGTAGAATTACATAAAATATATCTTTTGGTTTCGAGTGGTTGGGCAATGGCTCTTAATTGGATTCCATTGTTAAATAACACTGAAATCTTTGTTATTCTAGCAAGTTAAGAAACCACAACATTGTGCAGTTTATTGGCATTAATATATCAGGGAAAAAACCATGTATTATCATGGAATACATGGCGAAAGGATCAATGGCCTATGTAATACATTACGAAATGAAATGCCTTGATTCTAAAGAGGTATTGAAATATGTAAGTCCAGCTATTACTTGCTTTTTCATGACCCTCGCCCTTTAGATAAAAATGAGCCGAATGAAAAAGAATTTTCGTCCAGTTAGACTGTTGAATATTTGAATTGAAAAGGCATTGAAAAAAATTTTTAAAGGTGAATTTTTCTAGTGTACTTCTGAATTTCTGAAGAATCTTGATTGCCTGTCAAAAAATATAAACTAGTGGTTTATATGAACAAAATCTTAAACAACATGCTTTCCTTTGGTATGTATTTTGAGAAAAACTCACATTTTTAAACAAGCTTTTCCTCTCACACTGATCAGAGTGGTATGTAAAAAAAAGAATGAAAATGAAGCCTAATAATATATACTTAGAGCTCAAAGGTAGTTGGGAGGGTGGGCGGTGGCGAATAGCGATGCCACTAACAGCAAGAACAGACCTCCAGAATGTGATGGGAATACCCATACATAAATAGGTATATGATTGCAGAATATTTGGCAAGACATGAAATGCTATTGTTTGAAGGAAGCACTGCACACATGAAATGCAGCAAGGGTCCAGAGGATTGTTCTTGAATGTTACCCTAAGCATGTGACTGAACTATCAAACTCCACACTGGCCTACTCCTCTAATTTAGACAAGTATTATCAGTTTCAATGCTCCCCCAAAAAGTGCTCTAGAAGTAAAACGAAGTCCTTTTATCCACGCAATATGGGATGCATGATGTTGAGGTAGGTAATTTGTAAGCGAAATTTTCAAGGGAATAAATAAACTTGAGATAGCAGGGTAATCTGGTTGTTAAAATGTGTCGAGTGTGACTCTTTAGCTGATTTATGAAAAAACTGTGCCTAATTATTTAACTGTGTCTTATTTATGTTGAGGCTCTTGTCTTGTTGAAATGATAAAGTTTTTCCAATAAGGCTTTCTGAGAAAATATTGCTATTAATTCTACTCAATTGCCTTTAACCTGGTGAACTAAGGTTGGTCTATACAGCGTGAATCGTAAAAATGATTTTAGGGTCGTAAGCTGTAGAAACTATTCTATTTTTCAATTCCCTTCGCAGGCTATTGATGCAGCCAAAGGCATGGAATTCCTTCACGAACATAAGCCTTCTCCCATACTGCACCGCGATCTCAAATCAGATAATCTTCTATTGGATGAAAATGGCCTAGTCAAGGTATGGTCGGAGGGGCTTTATTGGAGCTTGTTTGCGTCATGATATTTGTTATTAAGAAATGGAATCCAAAACTTATTCAGAACACATTTTTATTAGATGTTGCCTCTAAAGAAACCAACGCAAATCACGGTTGCAAACCTACGTGGATAATGCTAAAGTTTCCAGCAATTAGGCTAGGAAATCCAGCAAGAAATGCTTGGAAATCTCCACCATCTCACCAACTTCAGCATTTTCTCCAGCAATGTGTTACGCAAGTACTTTACCTCAAGCATTGCCTTTCAATTTTTTCCTTATAATTTGTCAATTAACTCTGTCTTGCACATTTAGGCAGGGAATTTCTTACAGAAATCTAGCAACTTTTCCGATGTTTCTTTTCTCACTTGATTATGAAAGTATGATGTCTTGTTGTTATTTTAAGCGACTGTACCTTTTCTAAAAATAGCTCATTGTCACGTGATCGATGACGTCACTATCCAGAATGAAAAAATATTTTTTACTCGATAGAAAAGTGATTTATAGCTCATTCGATAGATCTCGCTCTACTGAGTACTTTGGGTATAGCATTTGCACCTCTATCACGTACGTGATCCGAGTTACAGCATATTAAAAGTTTTTAAGCCAGGGGGTAACTCAATATAAAATTGACATATTTTCATGAAAATTGTAGGAAAATAAATTCTTCTCTGCACTTGCGTATGCTTTATTTAGTCTTAAATGGGAAGGGCAGCCTAAATATTTTAAGCAGGACCACCAATCAACGATCTAAAAAGGTAATTATTGCATTTTGAAACAAAGCAGGAACCCCCCTTGTAAAGTCGAAGTCGTCGTTCTAACGACTTTTTTGTGGAAATTAAAACAAAACAAGCAATATACTAAGATTAAATGTTATAAAAATGGTTAGAAAAGTCTCACTTTAAATCGGTCGCTAGCCATAAGCAGACTATGGTACCCATTCATCATCTGAATCATTGGATGATAGAAAGTCTGAGACTTCCCATTCACTTTCGTTAGAATCGGGGCTGCAATTCTCAATTTCTGCTGCCATCTCGTCATCTCCAAAGTCTCCGTCACTTTCCAGAGGTATACCTTTATCCTGATCTGCATTGGAACTGCTGTTTGCCTTGGGGTTCTTTTTTCGTTTCTTTCTTCTTGGCTGGTTTGTAACTGGGCTATCACTCAAGTCATCATCGTCTCGTTCTATTGCAGCTTGATCTGACTTGTATCCTTTCTGGCGACGCTTTTTCTTTTGCAGAGAAGGCGGTAACTGTGTTCCTGTGAACCAAACAGGGGTCATAGCCGATGTTTCCTCGTTCCATTTCCACCCATAATCTTCCGGATCTAGCAGCTCCATCCGATACTCGCCACACTGAAGCCATATTTTAGTTTGCAACTGAGATCGTTTTAATGCTTGAAGGAGAGAATCAGGATCAGGGGGCAGTGCCATAGAGCTCTTTTCCTTTTGCTGTTGATAAAGACGCACTCTTGTATCGATGTAGCTCTCGTCTTTACTACCCTTGTATATAACTGCACGGACAAACTCTTTTAATTCCTGAATGTCGTTCTCAAGCAGCGGCTCGTCGTTCTGCAATGCATCTAGCATAGTTGAGAGTGATGGATCTTTTAAAAGCTTTTTGAAAATTCTAACTTTTCCCGTTTTGAACATGTATGAGGTTGTGTCGCAACCAGAAATTGAATGAAAAGCTGGCAATGATAAGCAGAGCTGTCTTCCAATAAAGCGGCATATTTTCCAACATCTGCAAAGCTATCTCGCTCGTACTTCATGAACCATTGGTGCGTTACAGAATACCTTTCATATGCCCATACAAGAAGGACCAGCACATCTGTATCTTTGGCGACAACAACTACATCTTGATTTGCTAAAATCGCATGTAAGATTAACCTGCTATCTGCTTCTTCATGATTGCAATGGAAGAGCACCTCACTTGACCTATTTGTGATTTGGTATGTCCGTTCGTTTGATGTAACGACAACTGGGCATCTTAGCTTGGATCTGCCTTCCTTTGATTGCAAGTAATCTGCGATGGCTGAAATAAGGTTTTCCTTGTTCTCTCCGTTGTGAAAGAGGCTTTCCCATTGCGCACCTTGTAGCATGCGTTGGTTGACATTGCTGATATGAACCCGGGGGCCTTTTTCTCCTCTGTCTTTTCTTGTGCCTTCTTTGATGCTTTTTTCAATGTATGTATCATTGATTATTCCGACACTGTTTGGTTCAAGTTCTCTGCTAGGGGTAACAAACTGAACGAGACAGTCAATAAATTCTTTGTATGTTGTTTTTGCTTTTAGTGACCTGATCGCAGCCATTCCATCTATGAACCATGCGCATCGTTTTGGAGCAACATCAGTGGTGCTTTCTGACTCTTTAATCAGTAAGTTCCTGAATTGCGATTTATCTGATTGACGAAGACTGTATTCTGTTGTAGCGATTGACAAAGGCACTGATGTTATGGGGAAATTGAACGCTTCCTCCATTGAAACTGATTTTGAAACCATAAGGCCAAATGCTTGTTTATCCTCTTTTAAGATTTCAATAGATGCTTTCGTTTTTTGTTTCTTTTTGATGCCTGTGGATAATCTGTTTCTTGGAATCGGATCAAAGAAGCTTTTTTCTCCAGAGATCAAACGATCTTGAACGAATTTCAAATACTGCTGATCTCCGTGTTCTGCTGCTCTAAGCATGTCAGAGGCAATGTTCAGCTCGATTTCTACCCCAGTTGCAAATGACTTGGGTCTTTCGTTAGAAAATGGATCAATGCCATATGTTTTTAGTTGCTTCTTCAAATTAGCCACGTGCTTTGTATGGTTTACCTTGGCTCCAGGGGTCATTTCCTTATGTTTCGATGATGTTTTAAGAGCTAGCATATCTCGAAACCTTTGCTGAAGCTTGCTGTGGACATGAATAGTGCTTACCCATGTATTGACTGCATCTTTGTCTGTACTGAAACCAGCTCTAAATGGGCCAGCAGTTCCCTTGGTCTCTCTGTTGAAGTGCTCGGTCATCAGGTCGCCATGAATAGACGAGAAACGTTGGCCGGACTCACTGCCACCAAATCCACGAGACGTTAAATCTTGATATGCTGCAGTCTTGCCTTGGTGCTGTTCTTCGAGAAATACATGCTGATAGCTTATGTATCGGGCGTAATTTTGATGATCGAGAGCAAAAGTAAGTCCCAGCATATGTCTTTCAGCTTCGACATGTCTTCTTAGATTTCCCTCGCGTACTGCCGAGACCATGGCCAACATTGTGGAAACATCCTTAAGATAAAGAACTGTGAAGTGCGCTTCTGTCCCTTCTTCATATTGGAGTATATCTGATGCCAGAGATTTGAAAGAATCAAGTCTCATTACATTGCGCAAATTATCTGCAGACGGGTCTTTCCGTAAGGATTTTAGGTCGTTTACAAGATCTTCACTGATTCTTTCGTGGTCATCGGTGAGCTGTTCTACTCGGAACTGCACCAGAGCGTCAAAACATTCTTTATGAATGCGCATGCATCTATAATAGTGCCTTCCCTCGAATGCTTGCTCAGCAGATCCTTTAGCAATAACGTTGGCATCGATACACCATTGCTGCATCTGTCTACAGTGGTACCTCTTGTAGATCAGCCGTTGTATTACGCGGAGCTGGTGAAATCCACCCATTAATAGAACTATTTGCTTATAAAGCAGCTTATCTTTCCATAATAAATGGCACAGCTTGGAGTATACAGCCTCATCTGCGTGGACAAACACATGGGGAATGTCTAAATCCTTGATCATGTCCAGAAGGAAGTCTAAATATTCTTTCAACACGGGGTAGTCTGGAGGAGCTGGAGTGACCGGCAAATATTCCTGAACACATATTGGGGGCTGGTATTGCGATACTTGCTTTTGAAATGCTGTCCATGATCCCAAAGGAGCTACGGCATCTTCAAATAACTTGTCTGGCAAAGAGCAAGCGGCAGACCACGCAATATCTTTCTGTAAGCACAGATCGAGTTCTTGTCTACCTTTGACATCGGTGTGATTAGGGAAATTCTTTGGTCCCACTTTTCTACCTAAGCTATATGGAGGAGCTTCTTGAAAGCTGTCATCTTCAAAGTTCGATATATCTAGGGGCAGTTTTTTTTCTTCACTGAGTGTGGGAAGAGACATTTCTTGGCTAGAAAGCAGCTGAAATAACGTCTTGTTTGTATCATGGGTTGTCCCCGATCCCGTTGCAGTATCTTGTCGACCATCATTATTATCTATGGTGCTATGACATACGATTCCTTTGCGCAAGTGCGGAAACTGGCAATCTTTGCTTACCATTCTGGCCCAAGCTTGATTTTGAAGCCGAATGTCGTTGTAAGAAATCGCATGATTACATTTGTGTAAGTAGTTGATTATTCCCTTGCTTCCAGTTGTACGGTGTGCTACCAAACCTGAAAAATGAAAAAAGAATTGGAATAAGTTAAGAGCTTAAACAAAAACAAAACATAGCTCCAATTAGATAGAGGTATTGCCCGAGGTAACGTATGGAATCCACCTTTTGGAGATAAATCCTTCTTGATCAAAAGTACTTATGGGCTAGGGAAATTTCGCTTTCGAATCTTAAAAAGCGATTCTTTCACAAAGGTTTTCGCATAATAAAATGGAATTTAATGGTTACATTTCTTAAAACGTCCAGTCTTTCAATGCGCAACACTTATTACAACGATCTCCATATATATAGGTAAAAATTCGTTATTGGGCTAAACTTTGCTTGCATGGAAGAATCCCATTGAAAAATAAAGCGAAAGATGTCCATAACTGAAGTAATTTGGTGGACGTATCTTTTTGAAAAGGTGGATTTATTGTAAGATCAATAATGAATTCCAATCTTACCTAGTATTTCCTGCTTTGGCGATGATTTCTTTGTAACGAGTGACTCCCAGTCGCTGGCAAGGGACCAGATTTTTATTGCCAAGTTCTTAGAGGTTGTGATGTTGTAACCATATTCATTTTTCTTTGCATCATCGCTGATAGTGTAAAATATTGCGTTGTATAAGTCCGGAGGTGGGCCTCTGTCTAATTCAAGGAAAAATTCTTCAGCGGTCAATGGCCATTTTCTCGATTTTTCATCTCTACATTGTAGCTTTCGTCTAATCAAACGGCCAAAGGCTCTTATCAAATCGTCATCTCTAAGTCCCTGGCCACGAAGGGTGGCAACTGCGTAGTCGCATGGGTTCGTATCAGATGCATATACCAGCACATATTTCGAAGCAGATCTAAATGAAATGTGTTCACCGAATTCTTCTTCAATCTTTCTACGGAGTGTTCGAGTATCAGAAATAATGGAGGCATCTAATCCGACTTCTTCACTTGCATAACCGATATCTTTCAAAAGCTCGTGTAATAGGAAGGCACATTTTTCTTTGATTATCTTTTTCGTCAGATTTAAGAAAAACGTCTGTAAGACATGATCCTCCTTTTCATCTCTCTGTTCTCTTTGGACGGGGAAATAGGGATGCGCGTATTGCAAATAACAGAGTCTATGATAGAAAATGTCTGCAGAAAAGACATCAAAAGAATCTACTTTCAATATTGCATCAAGTCTTTGTGATGCGTTATAAAACTTGTGATGCTTATCCCTCAAGTACTCGTCCTTCTTTTCTAAAATCTTGGCTGCGGCATTATCATCCGAGCACCTTGCTAAACCCCCTTGCATATAAATTTCTGAATCTTTTTCTGTCTTTTCAAAGCAAATGAAGCAGCGTCTCTTATCATAGCTAACTTCTGAGCGGGAACGAGTAACTCTTTTAACTGGTGATGGCGCATTGCTGCTTGTGGCCTCTGTTGGTGTGGATTCGTCGCTATCTGGCGTAGATTTAAGACCAAATCGAGTTGTAAATAACTCAATCTTTGTACGAAATTTTAAATTACATGAATTGTGAACAGCATAATTGGCTTCGCTTAGTTTAGAAATTCTACATAATACTTCAGTGAAACAGTGCGTTTTATCGCCATCGGGAATATCAATTTTACTCCATCTCGTTGCTTCCTCTGTTAAATTTTGTAACCCTTGCTGGGTGATTGCTCTAACTTGATCCTTGCTTTGAATGCTTTGATTACAAAGAAGACAAACTTGATTACTTGGATTTCTTTCAGGACTGAAAACTGGCACGGACATTGTGAGGAATCTGCATATTTATTGTCCAAGCCTGTCTTTTGAGAGCAAAATTGAAACACTGCTCACTGTTCACTTTTACAAGGTCAAATTTCAAAATCATGGTTTTATTTTCAAGCTTCAAATTTCAAGTAAAGAGGAAGTAGCCTTTCTTGCCTATTGAATAAAGAGCGTGGTTAGTAGGTGTGAAGCGGTCATATTTCATAGAAATAATTTTTTTCGAATGAAAAACAGAATTCTTTAAAGTACTTATGCGATTCGTTATTCTTTTTCTAAAACTAACAAATGCCATAATTAACAAACAACCATTTGGAAATGATTGGGAGGCCCTTCTAAAGATATCCAGGTCCCTGTACATGGACTTTCGTTTTAGACGGGGGTTCCTGCTTTGTTTAGAAATGCAATAATTACCTTTTTAGATCGTTGATTGATGGTCCTGCTTAAAATATTTAGGCTGCCCTTCCCATTTAAGACTAAATAAAGCATACGCAAGTGCAGAGAAGAATTTATTTTCCTACAATTTTCATGAAAATATGTCAATTTTATATTGAGTTACCCCCTGGCTTAAAAACTTTCAATGTGCTGTAACTCGGATCACGTACGTGATAGAGGTGCAAATGCTATACCCAAAGTACTCAGTAGAGCGAGATCTATCGAATGAGCTATAAATCACTTTTCTATCGAGTAAAACATATTTTTTCATACTGGATAGTGACGTCATCGATCACGTGACAATGAGCTATTTTTAGAAAAGGTACAGTCGTTTAAAATAACAACAAGACATCATACTTTCATAATCAAGTGAGAAAAGAAACATCGGAAAAGTTGCTAGATTTCTGTAAGAAATTCCCTGCCTAATTGCTTTGGGGCAAAATAGAACTGAAAAATTCATTTTGCTGGTCTCAAATATCCAAAATATTCTTTAACACTTGACACCACTTAGAGAAAATATCCAACACCTAATCTCTTGCATTAGAATTATAAATAGTTGGCAACTTTGTAAATTCGTCGGTTTAACCTAATCATCTGCCGCTGGATGAGCAATATATTCTTTTTGTTTTCTTGCAGAGAAACTAATGAAACATAGGATATGAAAAATAGCTCAAAGCCTTATGATTTTTTAGCTAGAAAAGGGGCTAGAAACAAAGTGAGAATGGTTTCCAGCAGCGCAAGCTAAGGAGATACTTATCATTATTTTTCAGAACCGGTAAGCCAAATACCAGCTAGAAATCCATGGTCTACACATAGTTGATGATCTGACCGAAAACTTCAACCTTGCTTTGAAACTGTCTTTCAGGTTGCAGATTTTGGAACTGCAAAACTCTTGGAGAAAATCACAAAGATCAAGTCAAACCGAACACGTGGCAAAAAACAGAGAATAGATGGTACGAAATTGTATTCAATATCATATGCTTGCCAAATTCATTAAGTTATAGATCCCCGAATGTTTTGAGGTCGTATTTGAATGGATCTGGCCATTTTTATGGACCGATAAAAATTGCCTGCGTTGCTGAATTTACGGCGGTTCCAGAAACTAACCTAACAAACCTAGTAACTAATTCTAAACAAACCTAGATCTTTAACCTGACCAAATACCTAACCCTCACCTAAATTCTAAAACTCTAACGCAATCCCAAATTTAAACCCTTACCCTACCCTTAATTGAAACCCTCACATAACCTGAAACGCTGGAACGAACCACGAGCCGTGTTCCTGGTCTTATTATATTATTATTATTATTATCATTATTATTATTATTGGTCTTTCTTGCCATCTTGAAGTTCTGTACTGATCAAAGAACACATTGTTTTGAGTTTTTACTTTTGCAAGTTTTATTTGTTGCAGGGAAACGTGGGATATGAAGTAACCTTATTCTCTTCCTCTTAGACAGTCATGCCTCTTCATTTAGAGGAACAGTGTGCTGGTCAGCCCCAGAGGTAGTGCCACGAAAAGCACCCCAGATAAGGGGAAAATTCACCACAAAGGCAGACGTTTATTCATTCGCAATCACTCTTTGGGAAATGGTTTCTAATCGTAGACCTTTCAGAGGATTCCAATGGGATCATCAGGTAATTATTATTATTAGCACGCATAATCTTCGTCAAAAAATGATAAGAATAACAAGCTTTCAGACGAAAGCATTCATGCATGATCTATCTACATCTATAACATTACTATCTACATCTATAACATTACTATACATAACATTACTTTACGAAACCTTGTGGTTTTATTAACGCAAACGGGTCATATTAGGCCAAAAATTGAATAAAGATAAGATACATACAAAGTCAACAAGTTTGATTACATGATTACAAGCTCATGAATAAAGACGGATCAAAATATTTATCACAGTTCTAGATCAGAAACAAGAAAGGAGACTGGCTCTCTGTTCCTCAAAATTTCATGTTTTCACAATCATCAGACAGACTATCACAGTTCTAAAACTTTATTGCTAACGTAGGTATTCTAGTCCTTAATTGTTTTTGAAACATGCTGTTTTGTAGACTCAAGTTTTTAATTGTAGCAGTAGCAATTTTTGACAGCTATTGCTGCATTGTCCTGTGCTATGTAATATTACCGTCATGTGATAACCTTTGAAAGAGCGAGAGGGCAAAATCAACCCATATAGATATTGTTCTTACGAGTTGTTTAGCTCTACCTCTCTCTTACGCTATCTTAAGTGCATGAATTAGAAAGAAAAAGATGGAGTTAGGAACTACCATTCAGTAAATCAGCTATATAGACCAGGCGAGGAAGGGGGGGTATCGTCACCCGACGAGCGAATTTATGAGACCAACTTGAATTGGTCAATTTTAATACGCTGAATCCAAAAATCGATGTTATACGGGCGAAATCGGTACCAGCGAGCCTCCATTTCATGTTTAAACCTCGTTTTCGATAGGAAATTAATATTTGTAGAAATAGGCAAGTTCATGGGTTCCAATCCATTTTTGGCTGCTGATAACGAAAATTCAGGTTTTAAAGTGCCATTCGGCACCTTTGAGCCTCGTTTTGAGGATGAAACCTCGTTTTCATGCCGAAACCTTGTTTTTTCCCAGAAACTTTTAAGTCAGCGATTATTATTGATTTCAGGTTGCTAATTTCGAAAATCGATGCCATATATCAAAATTCAGCATCACTGAACCCCTATTCCATTTCTAAGCCTAGGTTTTATGTTTAAACTCCGTTTTCAGCGAAAATAAATATTGTCAAAAGCACCCATCAATCGTATTCAAAATTGGCACTGTCCATATTCTAAAATTTGGAGCATGGCCAATCTTCATTTTTGATCAATCTCAGGTTCCTAATCTCGAAAATCATGCTTATGTTGCTCAGTCCCCCTGAGCTTCTACCTTCAAGAAAACTATCAATATATATTAAAAAGATTTTGCAATTGCTCATTTGCGTTCGAGAGGTCATTTTGTTAGTCGTATTCTTAGTTTTCGTCATCAAAAGACCCATCGGTAAACTCATCTTCCAAGAAATCGTCCTTCGATCCGTCAAAATCATCTTAATCTTCTTTGGTTGCTTCCAGAAGCAGCTCTTCGACAATTTCAGGGAAAACTCGGCATTTCACGAAGCGTTACCTCTCGCATCCCAGCCATGTTCCAACGGATTCATGACATCTAATACCAACTGGTCAGCATTTTCGCATGTGTTTGCTACATAAGCTGATCTTGCGATATGCAGATGTAGATTAGCAGTACATGGTAGCATTAAACTCAGGTCAACAACTCTTCCTCTTCTTCCAAATACTTTCTAAAAACACTTTGAGCGGGCATCGTCGACCTTGGTAACAGATGGAAAACCATGAAGAAAACACGCGTACTTCTCAAGGAGCTTGATATCATCTGCATTGGCATTGACGTCTGTACCAAGCCTTGCGAAGGCGTAGATATATTTTTTTCGCTTTAACATCGCTTTCCAAAATGACTTCTTCCCTTATCGAAAAAACCGAACACGTAATCGTTGCTGGAGATTGCATGCATGCAACAACCGTCCATGCAGTCCAACAACCGTCCATGCAGTCCAACAACCACTCGTCTTTTAATTGGAGAAGGTGTCGATGATTTCACATAAATTAGTTTTCGGTTCTTCCCAATACTTCTTTCCAACAAAACCTTCAAGTGCAAAACCTTCGCTCGACTTCATTACGTTTTTGAAGATCGGGGATAACAAGAGAAGGCTTTTTAACTTAATTCAACAGTCGATCGAAGACGGCTGATATAATTTGAATAACTGCATCATATATTCTTCAAATACAACGCAATGTACGAAAGTAAGAACGATGAAGCAAGAACATTTCCAGAGATGCAAAGCAATCACGAAGTAGCCTATGCTAAACTGCTAGCACTTGTAAAGGCAGCACCTATTTCACCTGGATAAACCGCGGTAGTACGATTCCCTTCAGCAGACATCGAAATGATTACATTGTTTCTTGCACACGATTTCATACGCGTTAAGGTCTTGTTGGATAGTGGTGTTGAGAAGAACCGAAAACTAATTGGTGTGACATCATCGACACTTTCTCCAATTAAGAGACTGCATGCAATCTCAAACAACGATTACGTGTTCGCTTTTTTCGATTAGGGAAGAATTCATTTTGGAAACCGATGTTAAGGCGACCAAAATATATCAACGCCTTCGCAAGGCTTGGTACAGACGTCAATTCCAATGCAGATGATATCAAGCTCCTTAAGAAGTACATATGTTTTCTTCATGGTTTTCCATCTGTTACAAAGGTCGACGATGCCCGCTCAAAGTGTCTTCAGAAAGTATTTGGAAGAAGAGGAAGAGTGGTTGACATGAGTTAAATGCCACCATGTACTGCTAATCTACATCTGCACATCGCAAGATTAGTTTGTTTAGCAAACATATGCAGACATGCTAACCAGTTGGAATTAGATGTTGAGAGTCCGCTTGAACATGGCTGGGATGCAAGAGGTAACGCTTCTTGAAGTGCCGAGTTTTCCCTGAAAATGTCGAAGAGCTGCTTCTGGATACGAACGCAGAAGATGAAGATGATAACGACAGATCGAATGACGATGCCTTGGAAGATGAGTTTACAGATGGGTCCTTTGATGACGAAAACTAAGGGTCTGTTTATATCGGCAGAAACACTTCACCTGCTAGACCCGGGGCTGCAGGCGAAGTAAATTTTAAGCACTGTCACTCTTTAGAATACGACCAAAAAATGACCTTTCAAACACAGATGAGCAATTGCAAAATCTTTTGAATGTATTTTTCTATTTTCTTGAAGTAGAAGTTCTGTTAAGAATTCAGAGTGCCGAAATACTCACTAGTACTCAGAATCTTTAGATTAGTTATTCTCTAGTAGTTACCAGACTTCTTACGTATTGAATCCCGTTTCCTTTCCTATTACTCATTCTACTCATTCGTTGTATTCGATTCATACGCTTCATTCACTAGAATGTGTATATATGAAGCATAACTCTCGTGTCTTCCTTACTTGTACTCCACAAATTCAGTGGGAACGAGCAAAATAAGCACGATTTTCGAAATTAGCAATATGAGGTTGATCAAAAATGGAGATTCACCATGTTCCAAATTTTAGAATATGGACAGTGTCCATTTTGAATACGATTAACGGGTGCGTTTGACAATGTTTATTTCAGCCGAAAATTAGGCTTTGACATGGAATAGGGGTTCAGTGATGCTGAATTTTGATATATGGCATCGATTTTCGAAATCAGCAACCTGGAATAAATAATTATCGCGGACTTAATAGTTTCTGGAAAAAACGAGGTTTCGGCATGAAAACGAGGTTTCATCCTCGAAACGAGGCTCAAAGGTGCCGAATGGTACTTTATAATCTCAGTTTTCGTTATCAGCAGCCAAAAATTGATTGCAATCCATGAACTTGTCTATTTCTGTACATGTTAATTTCCCATCGAAAACGAGGTTTTAACATGAAATGGAGGCTCGGTGGTACCGATTTCGCCCGTATAACATCGATTTTTGGAATCAGCGTATTTAAATTGACCAAATCATGTTGGTCTCATAAATTCCCTCGTCGGGTGACGATACCCCCCCTTCCTCGCCTGGTCTAATATAGACAGTTCTTGATATATATATTGAGAAGAAAAGAGTCAATGAACTAAACTCTACATCTTGAGGTTGCCCACTCATCAGGAGATGTACAAAAAATGTTTTTTGCTAAGTTTAGTGGGCCTTGACTCTTTTCTTCTCAATATATATCACGCTCTGCATTAATGTATTGAACACTCTCTTACGGGAATCCGAAACACAGACTTCGTAGTTTTTGATATAGGTCCAATTTGAGCCTATACATTACTGGGATGTTCTTAAGGATGTAGTTCACACTTTCAGTTTTGTGTGTTCAGAATTACACTATTGGCCATAATTTAATAGTTATTTCTTGTAGAAATTCAAACTTCTCAGGAATTGTAGGTAGATTCATATTGCAAACAATGAATATGTTAAACTTGTGAAAAAATTAATATATGCTAATTTATGCAAATTTTAGTGACACGCCCTTTTTTCCTCGGGCAGATGATTACTGCTGATAGGAGTTTCTCAGAAAGTTGAAATTTTTACTGTGTATCCCAGATAAGAAACTTGATGGTATGAATAGACAAAATTTAAAAATTTTTACACTAGGCGGACAAAATGGCAAAAAACACTGTTTCCATGGTTACGGCTACCATCTTTTAAATTTTGAAATTTTGTCTATTCATACCATGTATGGTCATGTTTTATGTGTTCTGTGAAATTTCAACTGGATATGTGCCCTTTTGTAGAAGTTATTGGCTGCCCAATTTTAGTACTAGCAAAAATCAAGTTTTCGAGAAAATCGCATTTAAAGTTTTCAAACTTTTTTTCGTAACTTTTTTCAGAGTATATGGATATAAAATTAATTTCATCATCAAATATAACTTCTTAAGATTTAAAAATATTGGAACTTACTATCTGAATTATGTCTTGATGGTCACATTTGTTCTATATGTTCCAAAGGAACTGCAAATGTTATTGGAAGATCTGTTACATTAGATTCGATTATTGCAAAGGAAGCATTAAAAGATCCATTTTCACTCTTATTTCTTTTTCTGAAACTAGAAACATCATCCATCTTTCTTTTCTTTGAAGCAACAGACTTTTCTCCTCTACTGTCAAAGGCTCCTGGTTCATAGTGCTCCATCAAAGATTTGTTACTATTTTTCTTTGACTTTTTCTTGTTTATCCGCCAGTACTTATACTTTTTTGTTATTTTCTGTGACGCTGAAACTTGTCGAATATGATCCTCTTCTTGCAAGGATGCAAGAGAGTATTTACCAACATTTTCTACTCCTGCAGCTTTTAAAATCAATGCCTTTGAACCAGCTCCTGTATTGAAGCAGCAGACAGCTTCTGCAACTGCACATTCAATCCTGACTTTTCCACAGAATGTTGTTTTCGGGCATCGCTCCCATACCATATGATTGAAGCTCTCGTTTGCATTCTGGGTTACTCCTTTCAGGCATCTCTCTAGCAATTCTTTAGATGATAAACGACTGAAGATGGGCTTTAGGATATCATAAAATGAGCTTGGTAACCGTTTGCTTCCGTCATATGTTTTGTTGCCTGATTCAAGGTCTGCATTGAATTTGCACCATGAATCTTTGCCTTTAGGGCAGAACTTGTGCTGCTCTTTCAAATTATCATTTGTTGGGTGCATAACAGAATGATGGAAAATTGCTAAAATTGCAGTCTGCATTTGAGACAGGTTGCCACTGTTTGATCGTATAGCCTTACCATAGTATCGTTGGATACTATCAATTTTTTCTTTTGTAAGGCGTCCTTTACCACCGATCGTTTTATTGTCAGACAATTTCTTCCCCTTCGTATCTTTCACAAGTGTTCTCAAGGCATTGCCCATCCGCTTTTGAATATGCCCTATGCATTCTTCCTTTACTACTTTATATTGATCACCATATGTCTTATTAATTTCTTCACTAACAACCTTGAATGTGTCACTGTCACCATCCCCCACGAAAGTAGTATACTTTAATCCTCTGCGTTCAATTGATCTCTTGAATATTTTCACAGCACCAGCCCCTTCCATACCTCCTGAAGAACCTTCATAATTTATCTGACAAGAATTGTTGTGGTTCTCTTTCCATCTTTTGTACACCTCGCTGCTCTTGTCGTCATGTTCATGCTTTTTACACTCATGACAGTGCATTGATAAGACTTCATAATCTACCACCTCGCCAGTATCGACAAGTACCACAACAACAATGCCAAATTTTGAGGAATACCCCCTTTTTTGCCAGGTACCATCCAAACTTACTGCAACAGAAATAGCACCATGGTCATCTTCCTTATCAGCATTGGGATTCTGTTCTAAAACAATTTTGCGAATACGTTTTGCAGCATCATTCATTTGCTTTTCAGCTTCTTCTTGGGAAATACTCGCAGTGGACTTCAAATTCCTTGCATATGAAGCTTTAGCTAGTGGTGAAGGCAAATTCATAATTCCACAGAAACTAGAAAGAATTTTCCGCCCACCCTTCAACGTATTAGAGGCAACAACAGATCTTGCATTTATTTCAAACTTTCCTCTGTCCAATTTCCTGCTGGAGTGGAAACTGGTCTCTTGTAGACAAGCTGAACATTTTATTATTAATTTTTCAGCAAGGCCATGCTGCTTTCTGTTATCTTTCAATATAGTAAGCTTTGAATCTGTCTTCTTACAGAAACTACAAATTGCAGACGACTGAAATGCTTTTTGGAGTAGGGAAACGTCTAAAATTGAGTAACCGTCAGCATTCTCGGGTTTTTTCAACTTTGAGAGGCCTAGTCTGCTTCTGCGTCTTCTAGTTAAAATGCCTTCACTTTCAATTATTTTCTCAAAAGAAGAATTTAAAAGTTTTTTTGCAGTCCTGGATCTTGGGGTAGAGGATGTATCCGGCTTCTTTTGCCTGCTAGGCCCGCTGCCTTCCAACTCGAATGCACGTCCAATATCTTGCTTACGGACTCCAAAAAACTGTCTTTTCTTTTTTATTCTATTAGAAACAGCTCTTCGTTTACTTGGTGGCATTTTAACATGGCAAACTTGATAGAATTACAACAATAAACATGGAAAAACTCGCTGAGATAATCTCACTTTGACTGAATTTTAAGCGCCACTTAAATACAAGAATGTCTCCGGTGAGTTACAGCCTCCAGATGACTAAGAGGCTGCCATAGGGTGTCCACACTATGTTTAGCTGTCACAGGGGTAATTTTAAGACGATGAAAACCTTTATAGGGTAACCAAGAGGGGGAAAAAACACCTAGCAACGGGGCAAACGTGGTTGCCAAGGAAAACAATCAATACTTAAGCTCAGAAAAGAAGAAATTTCATAAGGAAAAATAAATTTTTCTTGAATATAAATGTTTTCATCGTATTCTCTGATAAATTTCGGGTAGTATAAGCAGGAAAGGCCAAAACAGAAAATTCTGAGGAAACCCTCTTTCAAAAGTGTGAACTACATCCTTAACATTTAATGTTTTCAAAACATTCTTTCTTATAAACTATGTGCTTACAAGACAAAATAGGTATCGTTTAAAGCAATACTTAAAAAATGATTGATGTAAATTTTTAATAACAAGCTCATCTATAATTGCTGGGATAAGTATAAAATTTGTAGGGAAAAGAATAGTTTTTTCATACTATACGCGAGTAGTCTTAGCGAAGTGTTTTTCTTGTCTACTTAATTGATGAAGTTACTATAGAAAAAGTTATTGAAGAAGAGATAATCATGGAAACGTCTTAAAGCTTATGGTTTATTCTTGTCTTATCGCATTGACGTATGTTTGTATGTTAGTTGTTTTGATACTTATCCTGATGAATGGTAAACCTTTTCCTAGATAATGGACTCTATAATAAAAGGAGACCGGCCAATCATTCCAGCGTCCTGTCCGCGCCAATTGGCAGAACTGATGGAAACTTGTTGGCAAGCTGATAAAGACAAAAGGCCCACCTTCAAACAAATCAACGCAATACTCGCAGATTTGCTGCGGAAATTAACCATTGTCCAAGCAGAGCGAAGAGCAGAAAAGAAACATGGTTCCCACCCCCCCTTGGGGTCTTTAAGGGGCATGGAGCAGTTTGTTTGAGTCTGTTCAATTTTTAGCCACGTTTAGAGCATGGAGTTAGCATTATGGTTGATGATGGAGAAGGTTTAGGTTTGGGACCTTGGTTGAGGCATCCAGTAAGAACCCGCAACTAAGAAAATAGAAATAAAGGCCGATTTCATTTCAAGTAACAAATCTTAAAAAACAGCTTAAACTCCGTTGATATATTAAATCATGAAAATTCGCAAGATGATCAAATAAAAGACCCTATGCCTTCAAACCCTTGTAACTAAGGTCTCCCAACCTTTCTACTTAATCGATTTAAGAGCTTTACGAGCGTGTTTGTTTTAATGGCACACTCTGTAATTAGTAATGATTGTTGATAGTTGATAGTTGATAGTTGATAGGCACATACGCTTACTATCTTCGCAAGGTATGGGTTCATGTGCTAAGCACAAAGGGCCCACTGAATAGGTAAACTAATCGAGCAGTGCGACCCTGGTCCTTCCTCTCGATGTGACCACACCTCATGATTCCTTTTGCCTTTTTGCCTGGAATTACAGAGAGCTGGCTAATTCTCTCCTCATACTTTATGACAGGTCTGAAGGTGGTTTCGAACCCTGGACCCTTCGAACAAGGGTCAAGTGTCCTAACCACTCGGCCATCCCCGCCAAGTAATAGTCCCTGGTCCTCAATCTGAACACCAGCATTCCTTGTTTTTGGATGTTATTTTATAATATTAATTCTGATGAATTTGTATATTTGTAATGATAGGTTTTTAATGCATCATAGAAGAGATTTTGCATTTCGATTTGTAATATAAATATTTTTTATAATTTTTGCGAACATTTTAACGAAGATAATACATGATAAGTTTTGAAATATATTTTCTTTTTATTGTGAATCTACAAGTATGGAATATAATGTATTCTGGAAAAGGTGACCCTCATAGATGTATATAAGACATGGTCCATGTCACATGACACTGACAGGGTGAAATCCTCGTGAATATCCTTAATCCATCCTCAACGAAACAAAACTAAATGAAGCAGCCGAAAGAGCAGTGGGTTATTATGTTCTTTTCTAAAAGCAACTTTCCCGTCTTTAGCTATCATCGCCATCAGACCATGCTTTCAATACCAATAACCTTCCGATGCTTCGTTCTGGGATATGAAGGCACTTCATCGCCGTATCTCTCATTTCTCCCAACCTTCGATGACTTGGTCTTCCCCCCTTCGTTCGCCAACGGAAGAGTATTTGACCGCTCCTTCCCTGAATCTACCAGTCTGCTGTATCCTCTGCCTTTGCCATCTTCGACATCTTCGAAGGAATCTCCGTTGGGAATGTCGTTTCCATCTTCAGGTGCAGTAGGTGGGTCTGAAACTCGGTCTGGTGCGCTGAAGGCTCTACTTCTCAGGGAAGACATCCTCCTTTTTAATGCTAGTTGATATTTCTCTATCCAGATTCTTTATTCACCTAAGGAATGATGAGAAGTCAAAACTCTCAAGTCTCGGCAGTTGTGGTGCTGAGGGAGGACAGGGGGGTTACAATCCCCCGTTGGAAGATGGATTATTCTGAATTTTCTTGGTCTCGGAGCAAATTTGTGATATTCTTATGGGAAATAGTCCAACCGTCGGAGCTTCTCGCCCCTCTGTCAGAGGGAGCCTGGCGCCACCACTGAGCCCAGAGGGTGTACTAAGCATCATTAATGGAAGTTTTGCTTGCCTTTGCTTCTAGTGGTAGTGCTTTTCTAATTGAGGTATTGTTAATTGTCAAAAGTCGTGATTCAGCATAGTGCCATACAAGGACCCATCCAGCCCACTTATGTTTGTCTGTAATTCTTCCATCTTTCATCCATGTCAACTCTTCACTTTAAATGCTTATAGACAGGGCATACAGTATAACAATCTAACAAACATGCTAACCTTTGTATTTTGCTTGATTCTGATAGATATGGTGGTGAGCTACGAAAAACTGCCAAATTCCTTTTTCTGAAATTACCTCAGAGTCACGTGATTGATGACGTAATTTCATGCACTTATTTCGGGCATGATCATTGATAACTTTTTATTAGTTCTAACTAGAGCAAAACAAAAAACAGTTCTGTGCTCTACGTTTTGAATGATGTATAATAAGTATAGACCAATTGAATTTTTTAGCATTTTAGAATTTTTTTCAGAATTTTCATCTTTAATAAGGCCTTCTTACAATATAATAATTGTTTATTCCAACAGCAAATTGATAGAAACTACAAATACACTCTTTTTTCATAAGAAAAATTTTATAAGAACTCAAGCCTCGAATTTTGCCAAAAGTTAAGAACGACCCAAGAACAAGCTGAAGCTGACCATTTTAGGTCAAGATATGATAATGAGAAATAACTATGAGACTGAGCAATAGGTATAAAACATGCAAATTGGTGGCACTCTTGTGTGTTATGTTAGGCAGGACAGGAAAGTAAAAAATAATGGACAATGTAGCACGAATGACATCAAATCAGTCTTACAAATAATTGTGAAATTAAGAGCAATATAAGAACATTTCAGCCTAAAAA
Organism: Pelagia noctiluca; assembly: GCA_963924455.1. Taxonomy (NCBI): domain Eukaryota; kingdom Metazoa; phylum Cnidaria; class Scyphozoa; order Semaeostomeae; family Pelagiidae; genus Pelagia; species Pelagia noctiluca. Next base: position 13,154,588 of record OZ004316.1, on the reverse strand, counting down.
AGGAGAGAATTAAAGAACAGCTAGCTTCAAATTAGATATACTTATACTGGTTGGGTTCTTCTATAAAAAGAGTGTAGTTTATCAGTTTGTTGTAAGTATAAAAAATTTGAAGTTTCGTCAAGATATCCGATACTGAGATCATTTTACGATTTTTTCGAAAAAACAACATCTCTTTCAGGCCCGCTGAACGAAACCCTCTGAAAAATGACGCACTCTATTTCACCAGCAGTGGACCATGAAATCATAAGACATAGATAATAAGGACTTTTGTGTTATATCTGACCTATATTATGATTTCTATACATGTCTTTGAATGTGCACGTACCACGTACCTTTTATGTTAGAATTTATCACGCCAGTTGCCCAAGTTGCAAGTGGATTTTAAAAGTTCCAGATCGATGTTCATGTGCCAAAAAGTCTTCAACGACACTCTTCGTTTTCCCTAGCTGACTTCTTTTTTGCAAAGTTGAGAAAACGAGAATTGGCAAGTAGGCCTAAAACTATTGACGAAAACAAAGATATCTTGTTTCTCGTGCATTACGTATTTCTTGTTGACACCCTGCCAACAATACCACGAGTTGAGGTTTTCAGTTGGACATGTTCATATCAATATTGACATAATGAACTCATTTTTTATAGGAAGCTGGTAAAATCAATTTTTAAACGATCATTCCTAATTTTTTAACCTATTTTTTAGCTTTGAATAGAAACATCATTCCTGGGCTTCGAAATAAAAAGTTTTCAGTTCTGTTTACTCTCACTTCAATAACTGTCCGTTGGTTTAGTTCGGGTATAAAAAATCAGCTCAGAAAATTGAAAAAGTACTAGAAATGTAGAAATGTGCCCCGAGACTTCTTTAGAGTGATTATAAAAGCTCATACAATTATTTTCTTTAAATATCAGGTAAACCTACCACGCAAGTTTTGCATCAAAGAAGTTATCAAGAACAAGAATATTAACATCTATAAAACAATAAAAAAAATCAATCCACTATTTTGAAAAATATGGTTAAATTCAGATCTCGACGTCAGGAATCCTTTTGACCTGGACCAAGAGCCAATAAATTACTCTTTGGTCAAATAGTCTACAAAAGTGTTGGACCTCAAATATGGGATTGAAATCTGGTTGTGAAATCTGCTGCAGTTCTGAAAATATCTAATTCTTTAATAAATCAATGGAATAGTCCGAATACACGTATTTTTTTATAAGTAATTTCAGCTCAAGGTCAGTACTAAAAATTGCTTAGCTGGAGGGCAAATTTGAGTACTCAAAATTGCTTGGCAATTGCCTAGCTTTTTTTACTTAAAAATTTGTTTCTTAGAATACTATATCACAGTTTGTTGTACAATAAATGTTGGTGTATCTTGGATACAAAAGTGTGCCGGGGAACTAATATCCACTGTAACCTACTTCTCTTTAGCTGCTGCACGATTTTTATGGTCAATTGGATCAGAACAAAAATTTTCAAATTGCTTAGCATTCCTCCATCCAGTACTAGGTTGTTCAAGTTTTTGGCTTGTCGAGAACTGCCTTGCTTATAAAGCAGTTGCTTAAAGAAAAATACGTGTAATCCACAATGCAAATGGTAGTAGGATATTTACAAGTAACTCCAGGTTGGTTGATAGGTTGAGGTTTTATTTCAAGCTGCAGATATTTCACTACCTTTTAAAGAGGTCCTTTCAAGAACAAAGAATTTTTCAGGCATTTTCAGTCGAAAAATGGGATTTTCTTGTAAATTTTTGGAATAGAAAAAGGAAAAGGATACAACACAACTTCAATTATGACGACAGGGAGACAGGGATAGAATTAAGAAAAAGGTCAAAATGATCTAATTTCCTTAATGTTACATGTCTTTGGAATACACGTTTTTTTATAAGAACAGGTTTATTAGAAACCTAGTACTAGAGCCCGTAAATATAAGAAACTTTTAGAACTGCATAAATATCTTTAAGAAACTCCGAAAAAAAATAAGGAGACTTTCTGAGCCGAAAAGTAACATGTCAACAATACATTTTTGTTTGATTTAAGTTTGGTGCACGTTTTTGTTTGGAGGAACATAGGATCTTGATATGCGAGGGAAAGTGCAAAATTTGATGTTAAGTGCGTATCTAAAAATAAGAAACTTTTAAGAAACTTTTAGTACTAGAAACTGGTGAAAAATTAAGAAACTTCTAGTACTAGGACCCAGGCTAGGTTTGTTATAAAAAAAAAACTTGTATTAAGGAACGACCAGCTTCAAGAATTTTTGCTAGTACTTACAAAGATTCCGCCAATAATGCATTGTATTGATCTTTTCCGAGTATCCTTCCCAAAGGCCCCCCTTTATCCGTCATTTTGCCATGACAGAAAGGAAACAAGTCAGAAGCCGCAAGAAAATTTGTGAATCACCGCAGAGTTTACGATAAAATCTTTCTTTCTTTATGTCAAAGGTGGTATTATTAGCAAGAACAGAAAATATCAGAAGCATCCCAACAAAATTAGTGAAAATTTCACGCTGAAATTTGCAGCCTCGGTGTTTGAAAAGCTTGCGAAACCCCATTCCGTGTCCTGCCGCCTGTCGAACACACAGTGTGCAGCAGTGGACGATATTTTAAGATGAGAAAGGAAATTGTGCGCCATGAAGACAGCCGAAAGTTAATTGTTTACATCGGAAAGGCAGCTGGAAAGGTAGGGAGATGTAGAAACTATGATCAAATATATTTGAAATGGTCGAAAAGCGTGACAGGAACGAAAATTTTGAAGGAAGAGTTATTTCAGGAATAGGCCTAAGGCCTAGGTTTGTCTGATAAAGTTAGTTTCAGCATATCACAGGCCTACTTAGGGCTAGGCCGTAGAAGACTTTTAGGCCAGGCCTAGCGTACAGGGGAGGAATCTCACATTTTTTATACATGAACTCCCAAATGAACCCTTTGTATTTGCCCTTACCATAGAATTACACAAGAAAGAACTAGCTTAAGCGTTGATCTGTGTGCTATGAGGGGCTCCCATATAGACCACTTTCAGTGTTTACATTTTACGCCTGTCGATTTCTTTGTTTACTGAAAAATTGGCATTGAATTAATTGTCAAAAGGTGTAAATTTTCATTGTTGTCCTATTTTGCATTTCAAAAGAATCTCATTTGCCTGTCCAAAAATGTAAACATTGAAAGTGGTCTATTGGAATTAGCTTTCAACCCTACTCTAACCTCCAATAAATATGGAAACGTTTCGGATTTTAGGAGGGAGGTTGGGCCGGAGACGTACCACAGGCGTCCAGGGTTCCGCTCAGGTCCAAAATGTATCGCACAGGGCAATCGGGATTAACATGAAAATTGATGCAAATTTGTTAGTTTAAAGCCAATATACGTATTGTTAGGCTAGAAAAGCATCTACTTAAGTTGTTTTCGAGGTTCAAATCGAAGCGAAAGTGCCGTTTTCACTATGCAAAGTGCAAGTTGGTCATTTTTTGGAAAAAAATATTTTTGACAATGGACTAGCCGCAATTTTCTTTGCTCTTTGCCTTTGTCAAAGTATAGACCCTCAGGTAATTTATGTTAATCCCAAGGACCTTAGGCATAAACTCGTTAGTGCGTTAGCCTTGAAATCTTTCCAAACAGTTAGGTTTCTGGATTCTCCCAGAGACAATATACTGTGTGCCCAGCATGAGAATTAATCAATTTTTGAAGTATCTACTCTTTACCCAATCCTACTATTTTCTGCATCTACAGGATTTAGAGGTCAGAATGCAAAAAACTAGTGGTTAAAATCTTAAACGGTTCTGCTTATATGGCTCATTGAACATAGACTAATTTGCGGGTTTTGTTTTTGTCTTAATCATTTCGATTTTTCCCCATTGCAACCCTAAAATCATATGACATTTGAATTCAACATAAAAATCGAAGGAAATAACCCTAACACATGCTTTTTTCCCCAAATGTACCTTTTTTTGTGCTTTATCACATTTTTGACAAATGGTATGTTTGTCTACAGGATGAATCTGAAATTTTTTGGATTTAAAAAACCAAAGGGGGTTCGCAAATTTTTTTTAAATTTTCCAATTTGTTCTACACAATTGTCAACGAAACATAACTTTTAAAAAGTTGACAAATTTTGACATATCAGGGCCTGATATATTTCAAAACGTTGCAACAGCATGGAAAAAGAGGGAAAAAATCAGTTAAAGGGGGTTAAAGGCTAGCCCGAGACACTAATTTCAAACAAAGCAATTTTTTGAAATCTTCTAGACCATTTTCCTAATACAAAGTCCATAAACTAGATTCAGGATAAACTAATATTTCCTTCATCATAAAACTGAAACAAATTTGATTTTTAGTTGGTTTTTCGATCTCCACAGATATTGTACCATACTGTGCAATAGAATAAGGTCACATAAGATTGATCATATTGTATAAAATCTGCAAAAATGTCTCCTTATGAAGAAAATCGCACAATCCGAAACAACAATAACGAAACAAAAACAAAAAATCAGTAGTAAAGCAAATCAATTTTTGACTGTTTTTCTGTCAAATCTGTAACTAACTTGTGTCTCAAAGAGCGTGCTGTGTGTCCAATGTCACCACAAACTGAACAACTGGGTCTTGGACGTTTTGATGCAATTTCTGGGTGCGACGTGATGGACATTCGTCAAAAGATATCACATATGTTGTCCATAATAGAAAGTTGCCGTGATCTGGCCGCTGGTCCACTTTGGAAAGAGCGGACGTGTTTGTTCCAACTTTCGACTGGACTCTCACTCCACTTTGCGATAGAGCCACCTTTATTCAATTGAAAAAGCTGCCAGCTGTGAGCACACATCTGGTGAAATGATTGGATTATCATTATCCACGACTGACCACGCTCATTCAGAAATGATTGTTTAAGATGCATCATCAGCTGTATACCTAAGGATTTAAGAGCATCAATGCGCACTTTCTTAGAAGCATCTACCGACTGTGTGACACTTAGCATGATATTTGTCAATGAAAGGAACACCTCAAAGTTGTTCTTGTCTTCGGTATTGAGTATCAGAGAGCAAATGTCCTCACCGTTTTTTTCGCTAAAAAAAACGATCCGCCAAAGGACCTGCGTTGGTGTTGCCCCCCACACCACTAGGAGAGTCCATGAGAATACCAGTCTTCTGTCGAATTTTGTCGATGCATTCTTTCTTTGCATGAAGAATGAAGCTCTCCACCCGACCAGTTTCACTCCAGATTTTTTGACCAGGGACTAAGTGATAGAGAATTTTTTGAGCAAAGTCTAGTGACCGCAGCTTGAAATGAAGCACAGAAAAGCAAAATAAATCTGCCTTGACAATATTCTCATGACATTGCCCATGTCTTTCAGCACTTGAATAGCTTATTACACCAGAGGATAGTTTCTCCCATGCTTGTTTACATGAAGCATAATCCTTGGTTATTTCAAAGCCTTCTTCAATAAGATTTATATTGTTTGCATCTGCCCGTGAAACATTGCATAGATGACAGAAAGCTCCACTATCACCCTGAAGTAGGGAAACCATTTTACCATCAACCATAGAGCATTCAGTTGTACAATTTACTAAAACAGAGCGATCTCCAACAAGAACATTTGACTTTTACACGTCACGAATGATTTCAAATGACGGCTCAAGCTCTACCGCTAGCACATCTCGATCCTCAAATGTTCTGGTAAGAGATACTGGACGTGCATAGCTAGTACTGTTAGGGACTGGGTTTGACCACAAGAGCTTCTCACCGCAAAGAAGTTCCAGAGGGCAATAACATGACAGCACAATAGAGCTTAATTTTGTAGGATCCAGATGAGACGTTTCTTCTGCTGCAAGGGATGCGTTAATCAATTGTTGGCGAATCTTGTGTGAACCTGACCCATCAACACCAAACTTCCCCAGCAGATGAAAGGTATCACTAGAATCGGTATTTGCGTTTTGTGCCAAGCGCACTATTGATGTAGCGGTTTGGTCTATTAATTCTGTTATTTCGACAGCCGCTTTAAGTTGATAGCTGGTTATTTTCGGGTGAAACTTTGTCTTAATGCCAACGATGGTGTTTCGTGTAGGAAATATGACATTATGTGGAAGGCACATTGTCCTTAACATCTGATATTGGTTACTTGATAGATTGATATTGTACATCATTGCCACTGCATCATCATCAGGAATAGTACATTTGCTTGGTGCAATATCAGTATGCCATGCGCGATTGCATTCTTCTAGCACCATTTGCAATGCCTCCTCCTTTGGTAACTGCTGTTCAATTGCAAAGTTTTCAACGCCTATTATGGCTTCCTTCAAAATTGATCTTTTCTTCTTCAAGCAAGGTTCATTCCCAAGGGTCATGCTTGGTCGTCCTCGCGGCTTCTTCTCATGGGATGATGGTTCATGTTTATAGAAGACACGATTTTCCCATTCCAGTATTGTGGCAGCAGATGATTTTCTGTCTGGTCTAGACTCCACCAATCTCTTGAATTTCATGCTCATCGTTCGATGGTCCAGGCGTAGAATATTATGCTGTTCAATGAATAAAGTAGCGGCCCTGTCACACTTCAGCCCAATTTTCATATTCCTGGGGAGCTCACTAGTAAAGCCCAGAAACAAATCATAGGCATCTTTATTTGACCGCTGCATTTTCAATTTTTATATTTCGTTTACTAACAGATGTTTCCATAAAACAACCAAACTTATGAACATACAGAAAATGACGTCAGCAAAAATATTTCGCGCCTTTTTTCAGAACAAGGAGATAATGACAGCAGTTTCAACGCACTAAAGTTTAGTCAGTTGTGGAGCAAACTGCATGGGTAATTCTAGCTCAAGTAAATGAAAACGGTGAATGGATTTTGACCAAATACAAAAACACTAAACCAGTCAAAAGCCAAAAGCCAAAAGTCAGCTGTTAAAACGTAGATATTTTGCAAATGCCAAATATTGATTAGGGTCCAGACTCCTGAAAAGCCTAGGTTTCTGTTTTGTTACTGTTTTTCTTGTATGAATCATAAAATTTCACTTCGAACATAATCCACATTCACTCCATCAACCTCACAGCTCAAACAAACATTCTAAGCGATATTTACGGAAAATTGTGATTATTGACCAAATATGGTAATTTTTCCCTAGACCCCCAAAAAGGAGTATGCTCTGTTAATTTCATTTTTCTGCATAAAGTGCTATAAATCACGATTCAAACGAGCCCTTGGCTGGCACCAGGCAACCATTATTAGCTGAAATTTGCTGAAAATTGTAATTTTAACCAAAATGCCCAAATATGGTAATTTAGGCCTAAACCCCAAAAAAGTCCAAATTTTCACGTTTTACACTCTCCAGTACAAAAAGCATAAAATTGCACTTCCAACGAGCCATCAACCAGCATCAGGCAACCATCTTTAGCTGAAATATGCTGAAAATAGTCATTTTTGATAAAAATGCCCAAATATGGTAATTGTGGTCAAAGCCCCCCAAAAGTTAAATTTTCTATTTCTTAAGTTTCTCATTAGAAAGAGCATACTTTTGCACTTCCAACGAGCCCTCAACCAATCTCAGCAGATAACTGACAGTAGAGATATGTAATTCATTCCCATATTTGCCTATCTGGGCACACTTAGTGGCACTAAATATGTACTGAATCCTACTTTCTACTGCCATTGCAATTTATCTGATCTACAAACACAAATGATTTGTTGCTCAAAGTGTAAGTCTTGGTATCACTCCTAATATGAATACAACATGGACTTAACGCCGTGGTTATGTTATAAATGCAAACTTTATGGGGTAGAGACTCAAAGAATATCTGTATCAAGTGATGATGAGACAATAACAGGTCAGAGGGGACCGATAGGGAGGGAACGTCATGGTCCCAAGTCCACTAAATGTCAAAAAAGAAGAGTGAAACCTCCAGGAAAAATACCCATATCTACCGCATCCAAGCGTCAAAAAGTTTCTGTTGCAAGCGATAGGAACCATGAGGGAGACGAAAAGAGCAGGAAACGCTTTCAAAAGGGGAAAATGTCCACCAAAACTCCAATGAGAAAGGGCATTACCCCGGGAAAAAAATTCAGGCAACATTCGATACATTTAGAATTATCTAAACACACAGAATCCTATAGTTCTAGTGATTGAAACATATTAACGGTAGCATCTTTTTAAGATTACCCAACGCATATGTAAAGAAAATCGGATAGCAACTGAAAATGAAAAACCTAAAATGGCATATATTATTACTGTCTTGTCCGTGCCTATTAGAAATACGTTAAGTTTGAGGCACGCGAAACATTACATGAAAATACAGACTATTTTAAAAGTTCTGGGTATAAAAATGCTAATCGATTCATAAACTCTCTCCCAATTTCGTGAAAACGACCAAGTCCAAACCAAGTGCAATTAGATTAACAAGTGCAAAAATTCAACCGATGTGTAATGGTTCAATCTATCAATTTTGATGTAATTCGTCGATTTGACATACTAAAAACTTATGGTTGAAAAATATTTTTTTCCAAAAAATGACCAAGTCCAACTTGAACCGTGCATAGTGAAAACGACACTTTCGCTTCGATTTGAACCTCAAAAAAAACTTTAGTAGATGCTTTTCTAGCCTAAGGATACGTATATCGGCTTTAAACTGACAAATTTGTTAAACTATAAACTATCAATTTTCATGTTAATCCCGATTGCCCTGTGCGGTACATTTTGGATGTGAGCGGAACCCTGGACGTCTGTGGTACGTCTCCGGCCCACTATGGCTGAATTTTAGGCCTAAATTAAATCATTTTCATAGTAAGACTCGAAAATAAATTCTCCTTTTGTCTCTCGCTCATCTTCCCACATTGGCTGAATTTCACATCAACTTGTTGAGAAATTAGTGTAGAAACTTTATTTGCAGCTTAAATGTAGAATAAAGTTAGAGATGACAAGTTTTTATTGAAATTCTTAAGCGTGGTGAGATACTCAAAAATTTTATTTGAAGACTTAGTGGTTCACAAAAAATAGCAATAAGTTAGGTTTAGAAACAATTTGATTACAATTTCTTTGAAAATGTTGAAGTTCTTGGATGAAAATAGCTTTTGATAAACTTGTCATGGACTTAAGAAAAATCCCTAGCCAAAATTGTTGTAAAATGGCATGCGACCTAAAAAAAGCTTATTGACAAACTTGAGCAATAATTTTCAAGACTTTCGAAGCCGTTTCTTGCCTGCTAAGCTTCGAGAAAAAGAATAGAATTTTGAATAGAGCGGGAAGGTTTTGAGACAATGAAAACAATTTCTGACGGGCCTTTCTTCTAACGCGTGCATGGGCAAGCCAACGAAAATAGATAAGGGGCTCCTCCTTTGTGCATAACCCAGGGGTGTAGCCAGAAACTCTGAAAGGGGTGGAGCCGATGAGCACTTCGAGCATTCACTTGTCGATAATAACCCATAAAAATTGATAACAACACACAAAAATTGATAACAACACACAATATGTATAGACTTCTCTTCAAAGGGGGGAGCTGCGCCTCCCCCAGCTCCCCCCTCTGGCTACGTCCCTAGCATAACCAGGTATTAGGTATACCTTCTTAGAAAAAAATGACTATTTGCTGTAGTTTTAGGCATTGTTATACATAATGATAATGCAATTTTTTAATGTTAGTTTAGTAAAGGGACTAATTCAAAGTAACATGAAATAACATAAAGCTACATCAAATATGACCTCTCTTATGACAGGTTATTGATGGTAAAAAGAGCAGCAGCACCTTTTCAAGGAACCAGGCTTTTGTTAACTTGAAATGGTTGGCAGAGGGCGCTAACTTTATATCATCTTGAAGGAATTCCAAAAGAAATAAACTCTCTTCTCATACCATGAAAAAAACTGCAGTATTTCTGTCAGCCGAAAGCAAAAATATTCATACAAGGCATTCACTCTTTTTTTTATAAGAATAAATTCTATAAGAATAATGAGGCTCAAAATCGGTGAAATTTAAGAATATTCTAAGAATATTGGGAGGTTCATATCTTATGGAAAAAATTTTTAGCGAGTGTCAATGAGCTCTGTTTTACAGGAAATAAGGATATTGTTCTGTTACTTTAGCCTCAATATTTGTAATACTGTAGGTGTGCATTTTTTGGTATTTATGACAATGATAACAATTTATTGCTGTATCCGTGTTTTCTGCCGTAAGAATAATTTAAGAATATTCCGAGGCTCAAAATGGCAAAAAATTAAGAATGTTGAGGCTCAGAAAAAAATTAAGTATTCTTATAAAAAAAAAGAGTGTAGTCATAGAAGGATTTAATCCGAAACATGAATTAATGCCCCACCGTGGATAAGCCTGGAGTTGTGAAGACATCACGGTTACTGTGCTAACTTATTGTCCTGGTTTAGGACTGTGGTTAGCGCGCTCGCCTGTGTCTGATCAAACCTGGGTTCGAGACCTGGTGGAGGCATATGTCAATTGCAGTAGCCTGCTCTGGTATAATTTGATTACCCGTATTAGACCATGCCTTATGAATTAATGTTAATATTACATGGCTGTGAAGAAGGATTTAATCCGAAACACGAATTAATGCCCCACTGTGGATAAGCCTGGAGTTGTGAACACATCAAGGTTACTGTGCTAACTTATTGTCCTGGTTTAGGACAGTGGTTAGCACCCTCGCCTGTGTCTGCAAAAACCTAGGTTTTAGACCTGGTGGTGGGATATGTCAATTCCAGTAGCCTGCTCTGGTATAATCTAATGATATACCATAACACGATACGTTTAAAAGCTTGGAGGCAAAAAAACCAAGAATGCATAAAAATACAAGACAGAAAAAAAGAAAGAAGAAACATGTTTACAAAAAGCAAGAAATAGTTTAAATAAGGATTTCGGAATATCAGAGCCCTGACTGTGTTTGCTAATATATGCACACAAAGCAGTAATTTTGGGTACAACAGACAACATTTTCAGTGTATAAAGTCAGGTCTTTGCAAATTGCATCAGAGCGGCTAAATACGTTGGTCGTTTGGTTTAAAGTGCTAATGCAGCCAAATTTTACATATCGATTTTATTGCCTCATTCTATAGTTTTCAACCTCCTAATTAACATGGTGTAAACAGAATCTCCCAATTCTTTGTAGTTTTTTCGCTATGGCTTGTCAAAGTCGGACTTTTGAGCATTTTTGACTAGACAATTTAGGACAAGTTGTGACATCACATTGATGCGCAATCCCTGTAGGCTTTGCGGCCCGCAAAATCGCTGATTGAATGACACTTCGAAAAGCATTGTTACATATTCAAAACGGCGACTGAATTCAAAAGAAAGAAATCGCGTGGCCGCTCTTGCGTAGCAGGGACAAACAATGGAGAGTGCAAACAACCATAAACTGCAAACAGTGTTTCCCTGTGGAACGGCGAAAGAACAATAAGGCGCATCAGTGTGACGTCACGCCTGGTGAAGAGTTGCTAATTTTCAACGATTAATTTCCAGCTCAAAACGAAATAAAAAAATTACGAAAAAATATTGGTATTGTGGAGAAAAGATTCGCGCTTTGGCTGCTGTATTCATAATCGAAATCGGTCGACCTGAACGCGAGCTATGAAAAAAAATTTAACGCGTGCTCGTCATTTCCCATACAAAATCCTATAGACAGCAAAACGGGAGTCATCAATGTGACGTCACAAATGAGGAGCTGTGTCTAGCGAAGTGCGTGTTTTTAAATATTCATATAAAATCGATCTCTCGTCAGAAAACAGTGAAAATTGTACCAAACTAATCAGAAAAGATGAAATTTTCATATGAAGTAAAAAAAACCGTATGTCAAATTTGGCTGCATTAGCACTTTAAAAGCTCTAATGGTTGCTTTACCAGTGTGCTGGGGAGAACTAAGAGTGATTGCTCTGGTCAAACGAAAAGGCCTAGTGCAGGAAAATTTACCAGAGATGACTTTTCTTTTCACAGCATAAATACTCACTAATAGACGAAGAAGACATTCCCATGGTCAAAAGATTTCGTTTTGAGGTATGTACTTTTACCATTGAATAAGGCTATTAATGACCAATGTTAACCTTGTTCTATTAATGATGCAAACATTTTGTCATAATTCTAGTTTTAAACAAATTTGCCTGTGTCTAGCAAAAAAGGTAAGAAAAGATAAAGATAAGAATGCAGCCAAAGGATGGTTTCATAGACAAGTTGATTTTGTCGATTGTTATACACTTGAGTATTAAAAGAATTCGAACGATGACAATGAAATTACTACCGATGCGTCTTGAACTCACACTAGGCCCAGTTTTGCAAAGCGATTTGAGACCACTTTAAATGATACAGGAGTGATATTTTCTAGATGAGATAAAAGCAATAGGGTAGAGGTAGACCTTAGCTTTCATTAAACAACAATTACAATGAGATTATCACGTTTTTAATTCATTTCAGGTCAACATTTTCAGCGAAATTCGATAAATTCAAATAGGAAATAGGGTACATGAATAAAAAGTGTCAACATTGGAAGGATTTTTTTATTTTTCTGATTTATTTGCAGTTCATGGTATGCAGTAAGAAATAAGTTTCAAAATGATGCTATTTCATAATAATTTGAGTAATAAGACGCCCTGTAAAACATGAGCAAACCTATAAAAACGGGCAAGAGGCTTAACAAAATTAATCAAGATTTTTGATAAAAGTAAAGAAGTGAAAATAAATCGGTTTTTGCAACAGAGCTTCTGGAAATATTTATGGAAATTTGAAGCATAGGAAACGGACTTTTAGTTAAAACATTTTGGAAAAAATTCATTCAGACATAAACAAAATAAAGACCATTTCATCACTTGGATCAAAAATCAAAGTTTTAAATTTTGCATTCATCTTCAAAGGCCTTGGGTTATTTTCTGTCATCCCTCAACTTTGCAAAGGATTAACCGAACTTTGAATTAAAATTCAAAATTGCAAACTTATCAGCATTCGTTTAAGCCATTATTTGTTGAGATTTCTTCTAGAAAAGATACGACCGATATTTTAGTGCTCATTGATTTTTTATTTGAAATTTTGTTTACCGGTCTAATAATCTTTCTAAACCTGTAAAACTTTGCAAAACTCTCACAGAGAACTAAATTTGACCACTTTGGATGACGTGAGACTTTTTTTTTAATTTGGCCCGAAAATTTTGAATGAGGAGACTGGGGAAGGGATGAAAACTGTCAACAAACGTTTGGGCCTAAGGGAGGGGGGAGACTTTAAACCGCCATTTTCTTCTCCTCGTTCGAATACTTTTAATACTTGAGTGTATTATATATGATATAATCTTTCTCCATAGGCAAGAATAGATTATGAAAAGAACGGAACAGGAGCAAAAGTGTATGCATTTGCATTTGACAGATTAAAAGAAAAGCATCATGGATGTTACGTACATAACTATGTTTGGTAAGATTTTGTTTTATCTTTGCATTATGGGTAAGCCTGTTTTCTCATCTATATGTTTATAGGCCAACACAGACATACTCTCTATGTAAGTGTTTTTTTGATGCCATATTGTTATACAGAGGTATTGCCGTAGGGGGTTTAGGTGGGGTCTCACTCCTTATACTCATTTTACCGGCATGAATAGATTTTGAGATTGTGATTAAAGACAAATTTTTTATCCATTGATTCTTTGAATGAATGATAAGAAATGTGAAAGTTGAAGATGAAATGAAAGCATAAGAAGGTAAAATAAGAATTTTTACTTCATGACAAGGGATACATTTTAAAATGAGTCACGTCCCATTTTTGGCAAAAAGTAATTTTTGTCCTATAAAATCTATTCTTTAGCGCCCCCTGATTTTTTCAATCTCAGGGAAAGTGAAACTTGAGAGCACTTTTATACTTATGAGGAAATTTTTGATTACGTTGTGTCAATAAGTCAGGGATGTAGGACGAGGGGGAGCCACGGCTGATTTAAACAAGAAAGGGTACCTCATGGCAGAGTGGTTTTCAATTTGAGATCATAACAAATAAATATCAAATCCGAATTGACATATGACGGAACTTTTTGGTGGTGTACCCTAGTGGTTAAGGCGCTGGATTTCACATCCTGGAATGGTAACATTTGTGTGTTTCAATCCACAAACGGTCGAAACCATAGACTGCAAGCCGTCAGCTAACTCAGCTGTCCATCCTTCCGAGATAGAAAATTACCCAGGATATTTGTTCTAGAATATCAATGCCGGAGGACAAGCTGGAGGTCCACATCTGCTGTAAAGCTGCCACAAACCCTGACCTGTGTTAAGAAATAGAAAATGCTTGCTGCATGCTTGCTTGCTTGGTTTAAATAAGTACACTAGATTATAGTAAAATAGGGTCATTTTGTTTTGGATGTAATGAATCAAAGTGTGTGCCCCTAGTTCTCCCACTTCCCTAAGTTCTCCCAGCTCCCTAGCTCTCACCCTTCTTTATCTATAGCATTGTAAGAAAGAAAGCTATCCTTAGTATGCTTTTCAAAAACAAAGAGTACCTCTGTTGAGGTGTTGTGAACAGTTAACATCAACTCAAAATATCTGAGGATTCTGTAAGTGGAGTTAAAGTCAAAGATTTCTTTAATTAATCCAGACCCAACTTGATGGCCTGGTCTTTTCTTCACCAGCATCCATTTGCTTTTGCGTGTTTGGTCTTGCATATAATTATTCTTACATATCATGAGCCCCCTTCTTTTCTAAAATAATGAAACCCTCTTCTTCATGCTAGTCACGGAAATTCCAATATTCAAACACTTGAAGTTTTGTGAAGAAAACTTATTGACTAATTTTTTTACAGGCAAAAGAGATGCGGTGGAATAGCACCAGGATTCAAAATCCATCATATAAATGGAGTTACCGTAGGTTGGTATTGAGAACCCTTCATTTGAAATAGTTCAACAGGTGTGGTTTTCTGTGCTGGAGATATATTATATTGAATGGGCTACCACATGCGATATGCCCCAACAAGGTCTTGTTTATTGTCCTGATCGGGGAAATGGCTATCCTGCTGGGCTACAATGTTTTAAGCCTCACATCCTCATTTTTTACTTTGCTTTGCTATGTACTTTCTGCAGCTACTTTCTGCAGCTCCAGTCCTGTTCAGTATTCAAATCTTTATTCATCTTAATTTGAATAGAAGAAGTGGCAGGGATAGCCAAGTAGTTAGGTCACTTGACCCTTGTTCAAAGAGCCATAGGTTGAAAACCACCTTTAGACCTGTCATAGAAAGTGTGAGGAAGGGAGAGAATCTGCCAGCTCTCTGTATTTCAAGACAAAAAGGAAACAGGAAGTGTGGTCGCATCAAGAGGAAAGACCAGGGTCCCGCTGCTGGATTAACCTATTCACTGTGCCCTTGTGCTTTGCCCATAAACCAATACCTTATAAAGATAATAAGTGTATTTGCCTGTCAACATCAAAAAAGCGAAGTATCACAGCCAAAAAGGGCCAAGGAACTCTGCTAAATTTCATAACGATTTTTGGCCATTAGCCAAACTAAGTCTTTTCAAATGCAGTAAAACCCAACTACCAAAAACCTTCATTAGGCTCTTAAATATTTTTAATATTTTTAAGTATTTCATTTCAGGGTATTATTAGCTTTCATCGCGATCACATACTCTCTTTGGCGTTCTTCCCCCAAAATCAGTCTGCATGTTCTTATATTTCCATGATCTGGGTTTAATAGGGTTTACTTCTCAAATATTCTTGAAAAATCCAATTGGCTCTTTCAGGCTCATTATTCACGCTAAATTCACTCTTAAAGCTTAGTTTCAATGTCAATAGTTGACTTTGAAATTCATTGAAGAAATCTAAACACATGAACTAAATGTAGATGAGAAACAAGAAAGGAGACTGGCTCTCTGTAACTCAAAGTTTCATGCTAACGCAATCATCAGACAGACTATTCTGAATTCCTAAATTTCATAACGGCTTTTTGGGGCGATGGGCCATTAACAATATGTGTAATTTTTGCAGATAACAGACTACAGAATCTAGAATTAGTTCCCGATCCTTCATTTAATTGTTTGGCGTTAAGAGGTGATAAGTAAGTATTTTCCCATTTCTTTATACGTAATGACTACGCTATTTAGCACAAATAGGTGGAATAAACACACTTAAACCTCTCACTACTGTATACAGTGATTGTAGTGCATTCTATCTCATCATCCATTTTTGAGCGCTCCTGTTTGCTGCAACAAGACTTTTCATACAAGCGTGATTGTTTTACATCTCAAATGCTATGCAAAGTGTTGGCAATGCGGAACCAATTAGTGGCCTGAAAGCAGGCTAGTGATTGTCTTGCAACTACAATAGCAGACAAAACTTGATGGGACTACTGTAAATCCTTGAATACCCCCCCCCCTTGAATAAGCCACAACATAAAATTTATTCTTGCAAATAAGTCCCCCTCTCAAATAAGCCCACATAGGGTCTTATTCGAGGAAAGGATTATTGCAGAATAGTATTCTGTTATTTTGAGGAAGCCTTTGCAGTACATAGCTACAAAGTATTACCGCCCCTTCACCTGAAGAAAAAATAGGAAAAAGAAACGTGGGTTCATGGTTATTATTACATTTCGTATGTGAAATAGCCTTTTTGCCTTTTTTAAAATAGTTGATAAAGGAAATTGTTTAATCTTTTTTGTCAACCTTGAAGAAAATGACAAACTTCTGAATAACCCTCCTCATTTAAGCCCCCCTTGAATAAGTGCCTACCCAAAAATTCATTTGCAAAAAGACCCCGGCTTATTCGAGGATTTAGGGTATTCCTGATATCTCAAGATTGTCTCATGATATGAATATATCCTGACCTCTTTCCAACCTTCCTCTTTCTTTCTGAGCTGACTGGTCAAAATTATCTTTTAGGGCAGATATTTCCCTCCAACATTGAGCCAAAATTGAATGCGGAATGGCAGGAACATAATGATAGAAAAGATGTATGAAATATTGCAGTATTTGAGCAAGTTTTGTCTAAAATTTCATGTCCTGACCCCGAATACATATTTGAACACAAACTAAATTTTATATTTTTAGTTCTGCATTGTCAGAAAGATGTCCTGTTGACTCAATAGAAGATACCTTATATTGGAAAGCAATATCCCAGATACCGGCTGTCAATCCAGAAGAATCGGTAAGGATTACAGCAGTTTCCAATTCCAATCAACAACCCAGAAATTTTAATGTTACCGACACTCAAACAGCGTATGCATGACATGTTGTAATTCCTTGAGTAAGCCCCCAGCCTTGAAGAAGCCCCCTCCTCTTAGATTCATTGGGTCAAATGAGTCCCCACCCTTTGGGAAAGCACAGCTGCGAAAATTACATTTTTTAGAAAATTGATTAAAGTCATAGGTTTTTGTTTTACCATTTATTGCTAGGGGTCACTTTCAACAAAAGACGCCCGAGCATTTTATACAAGAAAGCAGGTTAAAAGCTTCACGCATTTCTGCTTATTTCCTACCTATTTGGCAATGAAAACTCGATAATATCATGTGGGCCTTTATCGTATTCTTTTGCCTTTTGCTGACCTTCTCGGTCAGATATTTTGACTGAAAGACAGACATTATGATATAATAGCTAAGATGAACCATATTCACACAAGGCGTCGAGTCTTGCATGAATATATAGCATTTCCGAATTTGATATGCTTTGGTGATAATTATATGGCTGTGTGTGATTAAACGGAATCTGAGTTACTGATGACAGAAATTTACAGCTACAAGATCCAAAAAATATCATCTAAAGCCTGATGGCTAAAATCTTTCTTTAAGAAGAATCCCCGTTACTGCTTATTACAAGGAGCCAATATAGTGGCGGATTTAGGGGGCTACAGTCTGATGCAGTTGCCCCCTACACGGATGAAAACAAATATCAGCGCCCTCTTTTCAGAACTTTGGCGCCCATTTCATTAGCTGATTCTTGATAATTCTGTTGAATAATAGCATTTGATAGTGCCCCCATAAACCAACCGCCCCCCTCTGGGTTTATTCTGGATCTGCCTCTGAGAAAATATGTTATTAGGATAATGCAAGGAGCTAAGATCTTCCTCTAAATGTCTATGGCTCTGGCAGCTTGGTTTGTATAAAGAAGATTTCTTTCTTAGGGCCTGTTTATATGGGCAAAATTACTTCACCTGCCAGACCCGGGGCTGGCAAGTGATATTTCCCCCCCTTATAAAAAACCATTGAAATCTCAGTTTGCGTTTATATGGAAAATAAAACTTCACCCCACACTACCGGTATAGTCAAGTTTCGCCTCTCAGGAGGTGAAGTTTCACCCAGGTGAAGTGAAGTTTCTCCATATAAACGCAAAACTACCGGTGAGGTGAAGCAAATTCGAACTCATAACAATGGAAAATCGATGATGCATTGAAGATTAATGACATCTAGGGATGCCTCTAAGACCCGGCATGAAATTCCCATACAAACAGTGCTTGAAATTTACTTCACCTGCCAGCCCCGGGTGTGGCAGGTGAATGATTTTTGCCCATATAAACAGGCCCTTAGGGTGAAAACCTTTGTATAGAATCTCAACTGAAATGAGCAGTCACTGGGTATTTCCATATTGCAGTCACATGTTCATATTTCATATTTTATCCTTTGAATTCTAGCTTCTCCACCAACCAAATAAAATTTGTAATGCAGATGGTGATTTGCTAGACACTGATGGTAAGTGAATTTATCACTTTAATTGGCCTCGTGCTTTGAGAATTTCTAAACATAGCTTTACCAACAACGAAGACAACGATCTGGCATTTTTCAAATAATATTTTCATCACTTACTTACGATTTTACCCCATCTTTTCTGTGACTTGAAAATGAGGACATCAGTTCTTATCATTTATCTTATTATTTATTATCGTTTTTTAGCTCCTGCTATCTTAGGTTATTAAGATTTTATCAAACTTTCCATTACAAAATATTGAAAGTTTTTATTTCTTTAAGCTGAAGCGTCATTCTTCTATGAGTGTCATTACACTCCTTGTTGCAGAATCGAGAAGGAGGTGAGTTCTGGAATTTGTGTTTTTAGGTGCTGTTTACATGGAGGAGGGCCATGCCTCCTAGGCAAGATCTCGCTGTTGAGTACCCGAGATCTCGCCTAAGCAGGGTGGACATTTTTCATGTAAACGCAATCAAGCGGGCTACTCGTCCTAAGAGAGCTGGAAATCAACTTTATACGCATGCGCATATTTTCCAGCCCTCCAAAGCGGGCTGGAAAATTCCCATGTTAAGGTGAAATCCTGCCCTCCTCGTGCTAACATCACCTTGGTGTTTTGTTTGGCTACACAAAAATTCTGCCTACCACTCCTTTCAATTGAAATGTTATCAATCTCTCGTTTCCAAGCAAAATCCCTTTTTGTCATTTTTGGAGCCTCCTTGATGCCTTTATGATTTAACGTTTGATGTATAGTGGTTAAGAACTCGCCATGTTCAGAATCTCTAGCTCCTGAAGTTTATCATATGATTCTAGGGAACCTTGACAGAAGCTCTGAAAGAGAGGGGCACTTACCACTTTTAAAATAGCCAGAAATACCGGAAACGAACACATTACTTAGGCTTTTCGTCTAACTCGGATCATCTGCCAGGGATACCCTATTGTGTATACAGAAAGAGTTCGTTTTCGCCTTAGGACTCTTGAAGTAATCTTATTGGTCAATGTATAGTGGGTGTTGATTGGATTTCCCACTCTATACCAATCATTCACCTATTTTCTGATTGGCCTATTTCGATCCACATCTGGTTATATGAATCAGTTAGGTTTCTGTCTCATTCCTATCAGGCATATTACTCTGTTGAGTATCAGACGGAAGGCTTAAGTAATCCATGTGTTTATCCATGTCCAAGTCTTTATGATTTTTCTTTATTTTAGCTGAACGATTTTAGGATCTGTGGAAGGTGTCAGGAAGTAAGATACTGTGGACCCTCCTGTCAACAGGTATCCCTTTCGTTTTCAACATCAGATACTCAGCTTCATATTTAACTGTTGTTCAATCTAACACTAGATACTTAAACAGACCTCAAGCTATGTCTCCTTAAAACTTCCATAGGTCAACGGTGCTTCTCTAATTGAGGAGGGACTATGGAACAAACCTTACATCAGTTAAAAGCCAGCCGCATATAAAAGCAACAGCAACATATTGGCATATACTCAGTTTTTTGGCATCCTTCTTTTTCTTTTATCCTTTAATCTTAATTATTATTTTAATTAGATTACGCTTTTATTTACTTTGATATTACATAGTAAACTTTATTTTCTTTAGTTTTTACAGGGCAGTTTTGAAATCAGTATGTTAACTGTGATTTTTACCCTGTATGAATGATATTGAATTAAATGAAACAGTGGATAGATCACTCGACCCTTGCTCAAAGGACGAGGAGAAAATTTGCCAGCTCTCTGTAACTCCTGGCTAAAAGGTAAAAGCAATAACGAGGTGTGGTCACATCAGGGGGAAGGACCAGGGTCGCACTGCTTGATTAGTCTACCTATTTATGCCTTGTGCATAAACCAATACCTCACGAAGATAGTAAGCGTAGCTGACTATAAACTAAGTATCGACTGCCAACTATCAAAGAATTTTGAATATTTTGTTCCACCATCTTGGATTTCAGAGATCCGACTCCAATGCCAAAAAATCTTGTTAGATTGCTTCAAAATGCTGTGCAAAGTTTAGGACCACGTAATGGGATGGCCAGGGGGGCAAACTGATTGAAATGGCCCAGAACTAGCTTCTGATTGGATGGCATTATAATGTTAACATGAATTTTTAAATTTATTTTCAACAGAAAGACTGGCCTGGCCACAAACCGTTATGCATGACAAGATCGAAAACAAAGCACAAACAGACGGAGAAAGATCCCGAAAGATAAGCACCTGTATTTCAGCTTAGTCTTCTGCTATTGCAGCATCTGTGTTTAGGCGTGTTTTATATTCTAGCCAACTCTAGCTTTCCTTGTTGGGTCGTGTTTTAATACTTGTAAATCAGACCTGCTTTTAATGAAGGTGCTGTAAATTATATATTAGCCCCTCTCGCTATAAGCTCGATTTATTCTCCTTTTCCAGTTAAAATTTGTTAAACCCATCCTTCTTATTTGATTCCGTAAATAAATATGATGCAAACCATTTTAAGATAGGTAGGATTTTCAAATAGAATTGGCAGGATTACATCTAAACTCAACCCAAACATTTACATGCTGAATAGAATTATTATTTGAATTAGAATTCGCTGAACGCTCAAACCACGGAATGACTGGTCTCGGTTCAGGCCTGGCCTCTATCTCATATAATACTCATGTGATATGTCTAGTATCGAGGAGAAATCTTTAGTTTTACAGCAGGAATTTTAGCTATGGTTATGTAGGAACATTAAGCATAGACTTTAAAGTCTTATTTCTAAATTTCATTTCATGGCTTTTAAGTCGTCCAAGTTTTACTTCTAATTATCCTAAACCGACCCAGCTCTTAGGTTTCGTTTGAGTTTACTTCTCGATAAATTCCCTTATCCGGAATATGTAAACCTTCTTTATTAGCAGTGACCATCGCTTTGCTTTTGTTTATATTTTAATTGTTTTATCTGTGATACTCACAACCCATTGTAATTTTCATTATAACAGTAAAAGCAGCGTATAGGAGTGTATATAATTTAAGGGGTATTTAACTGAGGGAAGCCAGGTGATCTTGCGTCAGCTCCAGGAGGGACTGAGCTAAACGGTCCAAATATCCATCATTGAACAAGGGTCTATTTCAAAGTTTAGTATTGCACACTTTGTGCAGTGTTTGATTAAAAAGTGCAGTTTTGATTTATGAAACGCGCAGTATCGATTTTTGGGATTTGTTAAAATGTCTAGTATTAGAAATACTAGGCTTCCTTATCCTGCTTTCCCAACACAAATATCGACTTTATTTGCTGTTACCATTTGCAAAAGATACATGGCTATGTGATTTAAAAACGTTGATTCATAAGGCATGGTTTAACATGGTGAAAGACATGGTGGAGGCATATGTCAATTGCAGTAGCGTGCTCTGGTATTATTTGATTTAAAAACGTATATAGCTACAACAATTTGAAATTTGCAAAAGCTTTTTGGTTAAAAACCATCTTCAGTGCTAGATGTTAGAATTATTTGATGATCATTTTAACATCTAGCACTGAGGAAGGCTTTTAACCGAAAATATTTTGCTAATTTCAAATTCTTGTATATACGTTTCTAGATAATTCTATAATGGCAAATCTCTAATATATATACATTATCATGGTTCTTCTCAAGTTTTTAATCAACTTATGAATTAATCAGTCTATCAGCTCTCCATCAACAACTATCACATTTAGCATAACCCCTCCTTCGGTTGACGTCATTTCTAATTAATCACTATCCATTTATTTCTTTGTTTGATTGCCTTTGATTGGTTCAATGCTTTTTATCCTTATATGGTGTTAAATCCATTGCTCTTACCCTTCTCCAGATCTTGGATTTGATGTAAAAAATGAAATTTTCTTCTGGCTTAGTCAAAACCTTGAAATTTGAGATAAACAATTCACGAAGAAACGTTCCGGACTTTTCTTATTCCTATCAGTTCAGAGAGAGCCGAAAGAGGCAAGTCCACCACTCCCAACATATCAATTTCATAAAATATAATCTGCTAATGCCTTTCATTCAGGGGTAGCCAGGAGACGGGGAGACATTGACTAATTTCAGTATTCATTTGGTGAAACAAACCCATATTAAGTGATCTCACACAAAATATGAATCAATTTCAAAAGGGGAGGAGCCCTGGCTCCCCAGTCCCCCTCTGGCTTACGCTAGGTACTAGAGCTTCGAGGGAGGGGGGTGAAATGAGAGTGAAGTGGAAATGTGAGTTGAGTCGAAATGAGAGTGGAGGAAACAGAGAGGTGTTTTCAGTTTTTCTCAAATGACATTTCGAACTCACTCTCATTTCGTCCCCTCTCCCTCGAGGCTCTTGTACCTAGGGTATCTCTGGCTACGACTCTACTTACATTACAATAAGTACAGGTATCTCCCCAAGTCCCCAGGCCTTAGTGTAATAGGAGGAAAGGTGGGAAGCATAGCTACGGCTGTGCAAGAGCAAAAGTAAAACAAAGCCCAAGGCTGCCCAAACGTAGAGCTAGGTTTCAGAAACCTTCCTGTAATAAGAGAAAGTCACTATCTTAGGTCTAAAAATGGTCGCAGGTACCAGATACATTGCTTAGTCCTTTTGTTTATTCGAAAACGTATTTGATGAATTCATTAGGCCTCACCAAAATCTGCATATCTAATGATTGGAGAATGGTAGAGAAGAGTAATAAAATATAAACGAGGTGTGGTGGAATGCAAGTATGACTATAATTTTACATGCGGCATTTAATTGTTTTCATTGCCGCCAGTAGTGATTGCTATAATTATAACTGTATATATTTAAAGATGCTCGAATTGTTTTTGATATATTGTTAATGCCAAGGATACTGTTTGTTTTACTGTACTTTGCTACTATTGTATCTCAATCGATTTCAAGTTAAGATATAGAGGTAGGGACCTGAAAGGAGAGCGGTTGTTTCACATTATGGAAACACGCAGTAAAAACCCGCATGCAACAACTTCTTTATATAAGCTTAACATTTCAGGCTCGGTTCTTTAGTATTATTGAAGGCAATTTAACCAATTTGTCTTGGGATTACTGATCGGTCTAAAGGGAGATTGTGTATGAGTTTTTATCACTCTTTCACTTCCACGATAAATTTGTTGTTTAATCAGAGCACTTATGTAAGAAATGACCTGGGTGAGTTAAAGTTTTCTAAACTGCAGAGATTTTAGGGCAAAGTTTCTTAAAAGAAGTGGTTCATATGCGGAACACATGGAACAAAATCCCTTCATTCTCAATACGAGGCTTGAAATGAAACGAGGCTTTACATCATCCCTGTGCAATTTCACTCCCAGACAACGCAGCACAGCACACACCAGGCAGTTGTAGAACTACTTTTCAGCGGAACTCAGAGGAAGAATACGAAATCAAAACAAGTGTAAAAATGGCAGAGTGTGATTGGGATTCAGTAACTTACTTGAAAAAGAAGCCAATCTCGGCGAAAGAGGCACGATCACAACAGGTCTGTCCAGGTTTTGTTTTCACTGTGATGAATCACATGGGATGCGGCGGAGGAGCTATTCTAAAAGTCTATTGATTAATTCTTGGGCCTGAATAACTTGGTGACCAAGAAAACTTATTTGGCAAAGAACAAAGATGGGTTAAGGGGGACTCAGAATCCCTTTGTAGAATCCGTACTGTAAAAACTAAAATTTTTACTCCACAGTTATGCCAAGTGCTTCTCTGCGTTACTCTTAAGTGTCACTTTCTAAAAAAGCCAAGATTCCAAAAAAAGATGAAGATAACACACACCACTCGCTAAAGAAGATTAAATATGCCTGCAGAGAAAGAGAGTTTGTGGCGTAAAAGATACCTTGATTCCACTATGGGTCGGAATATATGTATCAGATCAGAAGAAAGCTAAATAGGTCGACATAATCAATAGATAGCTCACCTCTAATTTAAAAGACAAGCTGTATCTCACTTGGGCTTGGCTCTTGCCCATTTCAGGTGGACAATCTAAGAAAATACAGCCAGTCTCAAACTTAGAGCCAGTTTATATGAAGTGGGCTAACATGGATAACTGAGCCAGCCCACTTTGGTGGAATGATTTTAAGGACGTCTTCACAGCAGCAGAGTAGACCTAGGGAGGTAGTTTCTAGCTTGCAAAAATTGCCGCTGAAATAGTCATGTGATCAATTTTTGTCAAATTTGTCAAATTAAATGAAGTCAAATTATATTCTAACGTGGGCTGCGGCTGTAATGTTTACATGAGAATTAGCTAGCCAGATAAGGTGGGATCTAGGGTGTACGAAATTTATGGAAAAAAAAACGTAATCGAGCTGGCCGCGCCTTATAGAAACAATGGAATAATGGATACAAGTCAAGGAACACGGGCACTCTGGGTCCATATTAAGACATGCCATTTGATGACAAATCTTTCCAATTTCAGGCAATTAATGCAGCCATGCGAAAAGGCACTGGGGTTGATACAGAGAAAAAATGTAAGTGGAGTTTTTACTCAATAAAACACTATTTAATGATCAATTTAGATGTTTTTTTCAAATCAAGCTGCTATATTTTAATTAAAAACTTGATTGCAGAAGAAATATATGGTCTCCCAAGCTAAGTCATAATGTAATATTTGTTTGCATGTAGATACTGCTGCAACCAACAAACAACATTCAGCTTCAAGAGATACTGCAAAGCTTGACAGAGAAACTGAAGAGTTGCATCGTTAGTATCAAAGATTCATTCTTTATTCCATTACCATTTCTAATAGAACTGTTGATGTTGTTATATTTGTAGCAGATTTTGAGATCCTTATGGAATACCTCAAACTCTTAAGTCTCCTGGTTAATTACAGTATTTTTGATTATCATCTCTGTTGTAGTACAATTCATAAGTATGAAGAAAACTTTCATGAGTTCAGATTTTAAGATCCTTTTTATTCATTCTGATAAACCTTAGACGACTGGAATCTGACATGGATGCAATTAGTGCCCTGGCCTTGCTTAACATAACTGAAATAAATTTCATTTAAATAGATAAAACTGTGTCCCTTGAAGTCGGGAAATTAATACAAAAATGCAGAATGGAGAAAGAAATGACTCAAAAAGATCTTGCAACGGTATACTTATATATTTCATTCCTATTCTTATTTCAAAGTATAAACAAGTATTGATACAGTGGTAACTTGAATGTTGTTGAAGTGTTTAATACATTTTCCTAGGCTCTTTGTAATTCAATGAAGCAAAGTGAAAACATGGATGTTTATTTCTTTCCCTTTCTGAATATCAGACGAAAAGCTTAAAAGTAATCCATATTTTCACTTTGCTATTTTTCCGATTTTTCTGGCTATTTTAAAAGGGTTTCTAATTTAAACTACTTTTAAGAATAAACTGGACTATTGAAATATATTTTCCATTTAATTTTGTGTTTAGTAGGGAAACAATTCATCATTACAAACCAACTTTTTCAATATTGTATGGATATTTGTGTTTCTAAAACCCAAAATTATGGAAAAAAAATTGAAACCAATGAATCTATATTTGATTGAATTTACGAATAACAAAAGTAGACCCACCTATCCTGAAAATAGTGCTCAATGTACCTCAGGGCCCATGCCATGAATTTTGGGGTGGAGGGGCCAAAATTCAAATTCAAAAACTTGTAGGGCAAATTTTGGATATAACGTAAGTATACCGGTATGACCTTGGGTTATTATTCCACACAGCTGGGGGTCTGGGGGCGGAGCCCCCGGGAGCTCCTAAGATCCTTCCACTTTTAAGGGCCTGAAAATGGATCTTTTAAATTCTCTTCCTGCTAGATAATAAAGAACTTACAAGAAATACAGAACGTTATAGCCCTTGAATACCCAATGCGTCAGCAGAATAGGAAAGCCAGTATAGCACTCTCAAGTCCAAACTATGTAAACACAGGGACAAAAACATATTTCTTTAATAATGGAGACTCGATACCCATATTTAATTGTATAACAAAGCAAAACTCAACTAGCAACAGCGACATTCTAAAACTTTTACTAGCTACGATTTTCAAGTCTATAATTATTCTGAAATGCGTTGTTTAATTAGACCTGTATTTTTCACTAAGTCGTTTGCAATACTGACTAGAGACAGATTGTCTTACTAGGGGTTGGAATTCAGATGAAATTGATAAAGAGTTATCTTTTCTGTCACTGATAATCGCAAAAATCTTCTCATTCTTCGCGTTAAGGAGAATGAACCCACTGCTGTTGCTTTATTTACTCAAATTTGAAAGTCTTACAATTTTTGACCAGATTTGTAGAGGGGCCATGGCCCCTCTGGCCCCCCCCGTTGGCGTGGGCCCTGTACCTGAGTATAGAGCAATTAAGTAGAATGTACACTCTAGTAGAATTTGATTAACCATGTAGTTCTGTAGATCATGCATTATGAATTAATCTTTATTGCATGCACATTCAACTGTATAATTGCATTAACTTTTCCCTTTCCCTTTTTCCAGAAAGTTAATGAGAAACCCCAAGTTATCAATGATTATGAGGCAGGACGGGCAATTCCAAATAATCAAATCATGAATAAACTTGAGAGAGCTCTGGGTGAGTATTTGTATTAACTATCATATCCATTCTCAATTCCTAATTTCATTTAGACATAAGCTCAATAAAACCGTGCATGACAGATAAAGAAGATGCTAGTTCTGTTATAAAGTTATTAGTGTTCTGAAATAAACACAAAATCAAACTATTTAGAATTTTCTAGCCAAGGCCTATTCAACATCTGGAATCCTTTTTTATTGGAAAATTAGACACGTTTTTGATACAGTCAAAATTCAGACAATTCACTTCTATCGATTAAAGTTCTACTGCCGAATTATTGCTTTGTGACTGAAAAAATTTTTTTGCTTCTTTTCTCAATTTTCTCTGACACTTTTTGATTAAAGGGTTTCTTGCCTAAAGGTTACTTCAGGATTACTTTAAGATTTCTTTAACTTTCTTACAATACTTTTCAAACACCAGTTGTTTAATGATTATTTCAGTTCTATGCATATCTTGCTCTTTCTATTTATGCACCATACCCTTGCAATACCTGGGTGATTTCTTCTTCCTAAAAGGTATTGTACTTTCATTCCCACTTCGTCCTTCAGGTACACCATTCTATCATCCATGTGCTCAACTAGTCAAGTATTTTGATGTTTATATACCTAATGACCAGCAGAGATGAAAATATTATAGTATTATTTATTGCACGAGAAGGAGGCATGGAGGAGTTAGCTTACCCAAAAGAGTATATTGAGAAATCATATTGTTGAAGTTTTGAAAGCTGACTGACAATCTCATCTTGGTTATTTCTGACACGATATTTGTGATCATCTTTGATATTTTTACTAGGGCAACGTTTCAGGAGAGATTCGCCTCCCATCATCTGGAAATGAAAAATGTGGGTTCTTCCCTAATTTTTTTTCTGGTTTCATTTTGTGGTTGGTATCGACTTACTCTATTTTTCTAGGCACAAAACTTCGCGGAAAAGATAAAGGAAAGCCGATCCAGCCCAAAACTAAAAAGTAATCGCACCAAGAGGAAGAAATATAAGTTTTAACATGACAAGAATTACAATACTCAAGTTTGCTGAAGGGATCAGTGTTTTGAGTTTCAAGATTAATATCACTGACCAGGAATCTGAAGACTTGGTAAATTTGGAATTATGTAGATTTGGTAAATTTGACTGAAGAGTTTTAGTATGATGCTATGATTTAGTTGGTCATAGATAAATACATTTTGTTGTTATCAAAATTGTTTGCCACTTATAAAATTTCAACAGACTTTGAAAAGGTTAATTTTTCTTATTTCTGCTTTTGTGGCTATAAGTCTCTTCTTATGTATGTTATGGGATTTGTTTGTAACTTTTCGTAACTCAACCAAATCTTTTTGGGATTTTTTTATCTACACGGTGCGGTGACAAAACAGAAGTACTGTTGATTTGTGCTAAAATGTCAGAAAAAACATCACTGAAAAACAAAAGCTCCAGGGATGTGAGACAAACAAATTTGGAGCCCGTATTCAATATGTTTTCTTACTCCTTGCTGCCATTCTTTGTGAAAAGTAGTGCATGTATGATAAAATGAAAAAAAATTGGTTGTTGCCTATTTCAAAAAATGATATGTATCTTATTAGAATAAAAGAATAAAACTTGACACTCAGCACTGCCGGACTGGTAAGCATTTATCTACTGAAAACTTTCGGTGTCGGCACCGTTTCAAGACACTCATTGGCTGAGAAAGAAAACAGCCAATGACTCGCGCAGAACGCAGGACCGTGCAAAGCGCGGGACATTACAAATATCAAAATATGTTGTTGTTGTTGACTTGCTAGTACAGATATTGGCGGACTACATCATCGATCTCGTGCGCGTGATGGAAGACGTCAACAACTTAAATCTTGATGCACTCTCCCTTCAAAGTGGGTATTTCAACGAAACATTGAGAGCCTGGCAGTCTAGCAGCTCACTTTTCACTGCTGATAACCTTATATACCCCGTATTCATCAGGTAATGTTGGTTTTTGTTTTATACAGTTATAAGATTTGACTTTTTTTCTCTATTTAGGCCATGATCATAGAGTAAGATTTCAAAGTATAAATAATTATATGATAATAATAATAATGCACTCTTATACCCAAGCTATACAAATGAAGCTCACCCGCCTGTTTGGAAGACAAACTTCCTCTTTATAAGGTGGTCCCTTGTTGTGATTTTTGAAATTAACGCAATAAAAGAAATGGCCCATGGGTTAACGAAAAAATATTAAGACACCATCATGTTCTTTCTCCACAAAATAGGATTTTGTCTTATATGATGTCACACCTATTGTTCTCAATTGTTTCTATCACTTTATGGGTAAAGGGAACGTTTTGAAATAAACGCTGCAATTGTTGTATCTTAGAAATGAATGGAAATATCTGGGTGATTCAACCATTGATAAATTGCTTGAAGTATGCAATAACGTTAACACAAATGATTTCTTAGATTTAGTCAAAGAAGAGCTTTCCAGAGGGGAAATCTCAATTGACGATATTGTGAGTAAACTCAGGTCTAAACTATTAGAAATCTCAGAGATATGTTTTGTTGCTAAAGAAAATTTTTTGGTCCAAAAGCAAAGAAACATCTAAGGCAAGAGGCTGGTTTGATAGTGAGTGTTATTTTATGAAACAGACTGTTAGCAAAGCCAGGAAACTTTATCAAGAAAGCGTGCGCGTCATTAAAAATGTTACTTCAAATATAAACCCCAATGCATTGAGAAATATTTATTTTCAAAAGTGCAGGGAATATAAGAAACTACTCAAACACAAACGTAAATTGTATCTTATTGAGCAGAAACAACAGCTTTGGACATTAAGATCAGAATCTTTTAAGTCATTATGGAAGCGGTTAAATAAAACGCAGAAAACGGTGGATTTAGGTTTCCAGCCCAATCAACTTTTTGAGTATTTCAATAATTTATTACAAAACAGCTTTGATGTTGATAATCGTGAAATCGTTAATTATCCCTCCGAGATAGATGAATCTACCCTTCTAGATATGAGTAATGAGCTGAATTGCGCCATCAAATTTGAGGAAGTAAAGCAAATAATCTGCAATCTTAAAAATGGAAAGGCGTCTGGACCTGACATGATCAGTGCTGAACTTCTGATAAATTTGAATACTAAATTTTTGGTGATTTTTGTTTGGTTGTTTAATAGAATACTTGAATCTGGCAATTTTCCAGAAGAGTGGGCTATCGGAATTATTGTGTATCGCATAGGGGGGTGACAAAACTAACCTTGATAATTTTAGGGGAACCACATTACTTAGCATCTTTGGAAAACTTTTTCTTGGAATTCTTTTGCAAAGACTACAAAACACTGTTTCAAGATATGATATACTGTGTGAAAATCAAATTGCATACAGGAAAGGGTATCAAACGTCTGCAGGGTATTTTTTAAGGATTTTCAACTAGTGGGGCAAACAGCCAAAAGGGCCCCATATTTTTTAGGTATGACTTTACCATAAAGACAAAAGCGAATCGCATATCACTGACAAAGTTAGGTCCCTATTTTCAAACCTGTATCATTAATACAATATTTTTGATACATACATAAAGCTGTATAAAAGCAAATTGTTACCTAAAAATACACAATTTACCGTCTCGATAAGTCGATACAGCCAGATGGATGAGATCAAACATAGTAGCTGCATGGGAGGGGAAGATCTTATTGATTCCACAGGGGGGGGGGGCAACTTCTGCAATTCGGTGGACTTTATATGGAATTCACTTACCAGGACAGCAAACATCGATTTGTTTTCGAGAAAAAAATAATACGAAAAAGGGCCCCATTTTGACTTAGGCCACTGGGGCAAAAGTACTGATTTTTCCTTCACTACTGGGGCAAGCAGAAGGGCCCACTGGGGCAAATGACCCAGTAGTTAGTATGTTAAAAAATACCCTGAACGTCTGACCACATCTTTACACTTCGGGCCCTTATAGAACGCAGCCTTCATAAGAAAAAAGGTTCATTACATTTATGTTTTGGACTTTAGTAAGGCTTTTGACTCAGTCATGTGGGTTTAGTTAACAAATTAATATCATATGGCATTAGTGGCACTTTCATACAAATTGTCTCATCACTTTATTGCAAAGTTAAGTCATGTGTTAAAGGAAACACTGAATTAAGTGAACTATTCCCGTGTTCCCGTGGGGTAAGGCAAGGCTGTATTTTGAGTTCTCTATTATTTGCACTTTTCATAAATGATAAAAAGATAAAGGACTCTTTGGCTAGGGTTGATATTGGAGATGAGAAGGTTCACACCCACCCTTCTGTTTCACAACCTTCTGTATGCTGATGACCTTGTTTTGTTAGCGAATAGTGCAGAAGATATGCAGTTACAACTTCATCTTCTTAATGAGTATGTAAACTCAATCAAAATGAAATTAAATTTAGGAAAAATCAAAATTATGGTTGTAAGAAAGTATAAGTCACGTGGTCAAGCTTAAAACACGAATATCTGGAAAGTTGGCAATAATGAAATCGAGGAATATGACTGTTACAAATATCTGGGTGTAATTTTTAAATCTAAGGGGTCATTCTTTGGGCACGCCGAAAAAATTAGAGAAAAGGCACAGAAGTCATACTTTTCTCTTTATTTATCTCCAAGATTATTACTGTATCTGTTCGACCATACGATAATGCCAATCTTAAACTATACTTCAGAAGTATGGGGTACAAACGACTTCTCAAAACATGAAAGTCTTCATCTATCAGCTTGTAAATATGCCTTGGGGGTTAAATCAACCACAATAACAGATGCTGTATACGCCGAGTTGGGAAGATTCTCAGTACTCTCTACAAGACATATAAATATTCTCAAGTTCTTTTTTCGTCTTTCTAATTTAGAAAATCACAGATATGCGCAGAAAGCTTTTGATATGTTACTTGCAGATTCTGACTTAAGAAAAACTCACTGAGTTTCAATAGCTAGATCTCTAGTATCTCCCTGCAATATTAACATCTCAGACAATGCAAGCATGATAAATACCAAGGTTTATAATTATTTTCAATCTTTGGTCATTAATCATCTTCGCCAGCACATTGTAGAGGATAAGAATCTCAAAACATACGCTTCGTTCAAAAGCACATTCAAATTCGAAACCTATCTCGATATCTTTTCTGATT